>OY987323.1:15075096-15130792 GCA_963920655.1 Geranium rotundifolium
GCTTGTGACCAACGAGTTTTTTCCATGCTCGTTGTCCCCTCTCCCACACCCCGAGTCTAGAACGTGTCAACGCATGATTCATTCGAAACTCTATACGATCGAGGTTCCCGCTAGTAACCTCTGATCGCCCCTTCAGTCATCGCGATCTCGTCCAACGACAAGCAGGAGACTTAGCCGCCCGACGAACCCCGTAGCGCCCCGACCTAACAACGCTGGCACGCCCCACGCTTCAACCTAACAAAAGCACCCTAACATTCGATGCCAGAGCAAGAGACTTCAACTATCCGGCGAACCCAGAACCGAGGATCCCGACAAGACTCCGGAGAATACAAAACGAGCCGAACAACATCATCTCACCAAGAACGGGTCGGCCAGACAACGCTGACTCACAAATCTAGAGAAGAAGAGGAGCGCTGTCAAGGGTCATCACCAGGCCTGGCCGCGGGGGCCCACCAATGGAGGCCCGCTAGGGCGCGAGCGCTAACCCTAGTGTCGTCCCTCCTAAGTTGTCGTCGCTCCGCCGTCGGGCCGAGCCAAAGCCAGCCCACCACCAAGGCCTGCTAGGATTACACGTGGGTAACCCTAGCCCCGCTGTCCCCCTAGCCGCCTCTCCTTTTCTTGGCCTCCAAGTTAGGGAACAATTTTCTTTTTATATTAGATCTCTTTATATAGGACTAGTATAAATAAGGGTTCTCTATTCATTGTAATTGTATCAAAAGTAAGCCAAGAGACCTATTATATCACCTCGTAAATTGTGAGAAGAATTTTCACGGTCAATAAAATATCACAGACCCCAATCCTTAAACTTATCTTGTGTCTACACACTCTCAAAAGAGTACCGAGAACACGGTAGTCATACCCTACGCAACCGACCCGGGCGAATTCCCCATGCCGGTCTCGCTTCTTTTTCTACTTTTCTCTTGCTGCTTGGGTTAGCCGCGTCCTAACTCAAATTGTAGATGTACTGCATCTAGTAGCTCCCCCACGAAGCTAGCGATCGACCCACTCTTTCTAACGGACCAACCGCAACACAGAAGTCCATCGCAAATAGGCTTGTCTAGTTGCCCTAAACCCTTTGCGCGCACACCCCTAGACGTTGCACGGCCCGGATTTGGATCTACATCCTTCCAGCCCATGACACTAGGGCATACATAGTTTCCCTTTCAATTTCAGTGCGAATGGGTGCTTAAATTGTTGCTATTTGGATCATATTTTGCATCCTGATCGTGTATTGGTACTTGAACGGGGTTGAGGCCAATTATGGGCTTTTCCGGCCCATTCTGAAATGTACTTTGTCGGGCTTCTCTCTAAATAGCGGGCCCATGTGCAGTCTGCACTCTTGGTCTCTGTATGTTACTTGATAAATCAATATTTTCTGTATTTTACTTTTGCAACACATCACAATTCCCTTATTCTTTTCCGATATCAAAACACAAACAACATTTATTGGTAAGATTCTCTGTTAGGATCTGTCTGCTGGTAGCAAACAATGTCGTACGCTTACCTCTTCAAGTACATTATCATTGGAGATACTGGTAATTTTATTTTATTTTATCTATTTTTATTGAGGTTTTCACGATTTGGGTATTTGATCTGATCCTCACAATGATATAAAAATGTTATTGATTATGCTGTTTTTTCTCTTCTGTCTGGGTGTCAACATTGGGATTGGAAAATTAGAGATTTCCAGATTGATATTGTAGTTTATAATTTAGTAGGTAGGCACTACTCTACTATTTATCTGTTCATATTCTTTGTTACTGTATGTTTATTTCTCTTCTCATGGGTTTGAAATGCAAATTAAAAGGGTTTTTGTTTGCACTAAAGATTTCTGACCGGACAGCATTATTACCATAATGCCACATTGTTGGGTCTGTTTCAGCTCCCTTTTTATTCTTTATTGTAGATTCTGACCCACAAATTTTCAGTTTTAATGAAAACTATATAATGTGTGCACTAACATAATTGCAAGATTCCCATTATGTAATGTGTCACCGTGTGATGGTTACCAGTATCAGAATGATAAACTACAGAATACGGGTTACTAGTTAGAAGAATCCTTAAGTTGAGTCTATCATTGTGGTTCGGTTTTCTGGAATTTCTCTGGAGTGCCGGATTCCTTGATGGGGTTATATTAACCGTTTGATAGATCATACGTGTATGCTATATGCATTTAGTTACTGAATGTACCGAGGATTGATCAGGTGACATGACTAAGGTGATTTTGCTCCTTATCGTGCAGCAGTAGGAAAATCATGTCTTCTTTTGCAGTTTACTGACAAGCGGTTCCAGCCGGTCCATGACTTAACTATTGGTGTCGAATTCGGGGCAAGAATGATAACCATTGACAACAAACCTATTAAGCTGCAAATATGGGACACGGTCTGTTCTGCCGTATCTTTTTTTTTGTGTTATAGTTTTCTGGCCCCCAGTTGTATAAAGTTGTGTTCAAACCACTTTCTCAATATTATGTTTACTTGAGCCATTCCCGTTGGAACCTGTATTTGTTTTGCCCTTCTCTTTTCTTATATTTGTTCTTCAGTTTTATTATGTACAACAGTACAAGGCTCATTAGGATGGACCTAGTGGTCAAGTGGACATCTTACCTCCTAAGAGATCAGATATTTGAATTCTACAAATGGGGGTTAGGGGTATGTTGAATCCTATATTAATTGGGTTAGGGGTATGGTGAATTTTCTTCAACATATGTTGAATCCTATATCAATTGGATTTAAAAAAAAAAAAAGAAACTAGGAAGGGGTTGTGGGTTGTGGGTCATTTCTGGATAGAGGTTAAAAAATCCGGGCGTAATCCTATTTAAGCTCCACCTTCCATTGAAGATAATGAGTCTTCTGCAGATTCATAAGGGAGGAGGCTCACTGGTTTTAAGCTATTAACTTATAGCTTAGCTATAGTGACTACGTACCAGCCCATCGTATGAGTAAGAGTCTCTTTATAAGCAATGAAATAGGGTTTCCAGCACTGAATCGAAAGCTAGTGCCAGAAAAGAGTGCCTGTAATCACATGAAAACCATGAAAGCCAGTTGCTAAGAAGGTAGAACCAAAAACACTATCTGAAATAGTGAATGGTGCTTGATAATATTCCATTCCTTGAAAGCCAGTGAATACTAGAGCCAGTTTTAGACCTTGACTCAATTCCATCTGGTCCGGAATGGCCGATTTTTTGAACTACACTCCTATTAATGGATAGGGGAATATAACATTCCCAACCACCGCTACTAGAGCTAAGCTAGTATAAAAGACAAGGGATGTGTTGTCGTCACAAAAATTACTTATTTTGTTGTTCTAGCATTCATGCAGTAATTTTGGTCATTTAACTTTAACCATTTTCATAAAACCTCCCGAGAATGCTACCGCTATTTTGCTAATAACAGGTGCTGAAATTTCTTTGTTATGTCAGGCTGGTCAAGAGTCATTCAGATCTATTACAAGATCTTATTATCAAGGAGCTGCTGGTGCGCTGCTAGTTTATGACATCACTAGGTACCTTTTCTCCTTGAAACATATAATAACTTATGCAAATAGGGTCATCATATTTTGAATTTATTTGTAACATACATATATCCGTAATATGTATACTTGTTAAAAAGATCGTGAAAAATTCAAATTCTCACTACTAAACATTTTTCAAGGCGGCCATGCTCATTTTCTCTAATTTATTTACTCTAGATTTTGAGTTCATTGCATATAGCAGTGTTAACCACATTATAATCATGATATGAGTATGATGCTTTGGCTGTAAATCATAAACACAAAATTGGCTGAAAATGGGCAGTAAAACCAATTTCTTCGTTTCGTTTTCTCAGGAAAAACAATTTCAGGCAATAGCAGCCACAGCCAGAGATGTGTTTGCAGTTATCAAAAGTAGAACACGAAAGTGCCAGAGAATACTAGTGCAAGCAATAGGCTGAAAGAGTTTGCACTGGATATTTACCTCTTTCTCGGGTACTAACGGAGGCGGTGAATTGTTTCTTTTTGCAGAAGGGAAACTTTCAATCATCTATCGAGCTGGCTGGAGGATGCTAGGCAGCATTCACATGCAAATATGACGATTATGCTTATTGGTAACAAGTGTGATCTCGATCATAGAAGGGCTGTTAGCATCGAGGAAGGTGAACAGTTTGCCAAGGAGAATGGACTCGTATTCATGGAAGCCTCTGCCAAAACTGCTCAAAATGTTGAGGAGGTGATAAATTTTAGTCAAAATTATAAGATTCCTAGGAGTTCGGGTTTTGTGTTTGTTAATCGAGGTGAGTCGCCCTCTGCTTTGCAGGCATTTGTAAATACAGCTGCAACAATCTATAAGAAGGCTCAACAAGGCGATCTTGACATATCTAATGAGGTTTGTTAACCTTTCATGTTATTCCATTCATTACAGAAATATCTATTGTGGTTGATTATAGGCGGAAATAAGAATAAACGCAATGGAATTAACTTTGTCGGTACAATTGTGCAGTCAAATGGCATAAAAATTGGATATGGAGCGACAGGGCCTTCGGCTGGCAAAGATGCAAGATCACCACAACAAGGTGCCTGTTGCAGTTCTTAAATCAGGTTTTTTGTCTTTTGAACTCTACACATATATACTTTTCTTGTTTGTAAGCTTTTCATGTAGCGTTTATTATTTCAGCATTTTAATTTACACTGAAAGCTGTGTACTGAAGCTATGAAATATACATTACAAATACCTAACGATAATTTCCACTGCAAATTTTGTTGGTTTAAACTTACATGAGTTTGAGTTCTTATGGACTGCGTGATTTTCTTTACATGTTCTCTTGATGATTCATTTCCACATTTATACAAATAAGGGTCGGTTATATGATCTTAAATTCAGTATATGCAAAGAAAACAATAAATCAAGTTTTTGGCTAAAGGAGGGTGACAAAAATTCTAGGTGTTTTCACGCCAAAGCGAGTGCGCGGTGCAGGGCCAACAAGCTAGAATTACTGAGGAATGATAATGGTCAGGAGTTGACGTGGGACTCGGGGCTCCCCTAGCTGATCCAAGACAGATTTCAGAACATTTTGACCTCCTCGGGGGTTGAATTGGATTCGGTGATGGCTTTAATTAATCCAGTTGTTTCGCATGCCCAGAATGTTATGTTGTTAGCTCCAGTATCGACCGAGGAGGTGAAAGAGGCGCTTTTTGATATGGAACTAGCCAAATCTCCGGGCCCAGACGGTTTTAACTCCGGGTTTTTCCCAAGCTCACCGGGAGATCTTAAGGGTGGACCTAAGAGGCCTAAACATATATTGTTCCCACTAGTGTGTGAGGGATAAATCTCTTGACCGTCAACTGTATTCATTATATGATTCGTCATATAGCCAATCATATATCTTTTGTAGCCAGTTATGGACAATGTAGATGAGCATGTCAAACTATGAGAGTTGTAATACAGGAATCCACGAAGACTCCAAGGTTTGTAAGGATTAAATGATACTGCGACAACTTGAGTATGTTCATGACTGGATCTATGTCCCACACTCAGGTTACCTATGTGAAAATGTTTATATTAATGAATAATTGATGATTACAATGTGGAATAAATGCATCTATATATAGGCTCAATGATTTAGCGTTTACATGAGATATGACGGTTAGGGTTTAATGTAGAGATACAAAGTGCAGTGGGCCTCGACCCATATATTAATAACTAATATAATATATCTAACACTATGATCAGTAGAGCGTGATCAAGAGTCATCCTCATACTTATCGTTTTACAAGCTTTTGACCAGGGACATGTCAAGTATAATTACGTGCGTATCTAAGGGTTTTACTATCAGTGATGACACTCGATGACTTTAGATGAAATTATGCTTGACTTATTATTACCACAATCCAATGATAATAAAATGCCGATTTTATTGATACTAACTGTTGAATTTCTAAAATATAATTCTATTATTGAGAATAACTTGATTATGAATTACAATAGAAGGTTCCTTTATATAAGGAACAGTAGGAAATAAACCAAACTAGGAAACATAATACGAATAGGAAACCCTAATTAATTAACTATTCTAACACTCCCCCTCACGTGCAAACTGTGTAACACAAGTCTTGCACGTGAAAAAAGAATAATAGGAAAGCTAACATCTTCAATCATGCCGATTATACGGACATGAGAACAAGTGATTTTTAAGAAGAATTACTAAAACTTTTCAAGCAGCTACGTCATATAATGACAGTGCGGCAACTCGTCGCATAACAACGGTACAAGGTGATTTTAAGATTAATCACCAAACTTTTCAAGCAACTACGTCATATAATGACGGTGCGGCAACTATGTCGCATAATGACGGTGCAAAGATGATTTTTAAGAAGAATCACTAAACTTCTTAAACAACTACGTCGGTGTGAAACAATTTCAAGCAACTACGATGGTGCAAACTCAGCAAAATCAGCGGAGCAGAAAACTTGGCAAAGGAGCATCAAAGGCGTGTGGCAGCGCGTGGGACTCACACACGGTTGACAGAGACGGGATGACAATCAAATCGGCTGGGCTTGAGCTACAAAAGCATCACTTGCCGTCGGTGAGGACATAAATCTCCTCAAACTGATTGAAAGAAACTTGTTGAAGGCCTATGAGCATTACCAGAGTGGAGGTGACTAAAAACGATCACCGGAGAATGCTTGAACAAGAAACAATTCTGAAAAATTCGGGATGAACAGTGTACATGAACAGTAATTCGTGAACAGTGCGCGTGAATAGTGCGCGATGAACAGTAATTCAGAAACTTTTACTCGCTAAACCATAATTAGCGAGTGGGCAAAGCCACATGGCTCGAACCTAACCTAACCTGCCTCTGATACCATGTTGAATTTCTAAAATATAATTATATTATTGAGAATAACTTGATTATGAATTACAATAGGAGGTTTCTTTATATAAGGAACAATAGGAAATAAACCAAACTAGGAAACATAATACGAATAGGAAACCCTAATTAATTAACTATTAAGACAAAATGTTTGTACATATATCGATTGGACTAAGGCATATTTCTTACATTCTCCAAAATTGAAGACTCACTATAGCAATCTGCGTAAAAATTTTAATATTATTACTTAAGATTTAATTTTAGTTGTATATTCATTTCCTTTGAATTTTGTCATTGTTCCTTCTCTTTACCGATCGGAAAAAAAATAGCGATCAGATTAAAACATATCGGACAAAAATAATTACAAATAAGAAAAAATCAACAGGTCGGATAAAAATAATTGCAGATCGGAAAAAAATACTGATCTTAAAAACGTTTATGTTTGATAGAGAAAGAGAACGATTCTGTCTGGCAAAGTCGAGGACGCTGGCCACACCGGCCTCCTCTTCGTCCCTGCCCTCCTCTTCGCCAGCCTTCTATGTGGGTACGCGTGGATGACAACTCAAAATGACGGTCAACATTACGTTTAGAAATACTTAATATTTTTAAAAAGAATTATCTTAGCTATTTAGTAAAATTATGTTAAATATTGATTGACAAAAAACTAAAATACCTCTTAATCAGTGTTATGGATCTTGGCGAAATCGCAACAAAATCGCGGAAATTTTCACATATCCGTGACGATATCGCAAAAATCGCCCCAAATACCGGTCAACGCCGGTCAAATTGGCCAATTTCAAATTAATTCTGGTTTAATACGGTGCAAATCAATTAATTCCAATTTAATCTGGTTTGAATCAATTAATTCTGGTTTAATTTAATTTAAATCAATTAATTCCAGTTTAAATTAATTAATTCTGATCTAATTTAATTAATCTTGGTCTAGTTCGATCGACTTCGTCAGTACACTTAATCCGGTTTGATATTTAGGTTATAAATTATAAATTATAAACAGTAAATATCGTTCATTTTTCATATAAATTATAAACTAAATATTATTTAATTAGGTTATGATTTCGGTCCAACACATTTAAAAATAATTAAATATCATTCATTTTTTCTTTAATAAATAATGTTTATATATATTTAATTTATTATTTTTTATAAAACGCGATTTGCCATAATCTTCCCGCCCACTTTCTGTGATCCCTCCGAGATTGTTAGATCTCCCTTTTTGTCAAGGGGCCGATATTTGCCGTGTGCCTTTTAACCATCTCTCTTCTACCTTTCACCATTTTCTCTCCTTACCGTTTATAGAGTGCTTAACATGGATGTTTCATGATGAGCATTGAATAATGTGTTGAAATTGGGTGGGGCTTCTTTTCTCAGAGGAGCCAGTTGAAATTGGAATCCTCCATGGATACTAAGGAGAGAAAGTGGTGAGAGTGGGAAGGAAAGAGAGGGATAGGGCTAACGGGTACACTTTCAATTTTAAACATATTGAAAGATATCTCAGTCTTTTTAATGTCATTATATAATATAATTTAGCGGAATGACAAAGAATGAAAACTTTACAAATTCCACGTATCTCTAAAGTTAGTTCTATAATAGGTGTGTGGTGCAGCATAAGCATAAGTGTGTTTCTAAACAAAATAAGAATGAAACTCTAATTTAAGGAGAAAATTGAATTAATCCAGATTACTCAAAATAACAATAACGACAATGGTAATAATAATCACTATATCATCTAACACTTAAATAGAACTAATTCTTCAGAGCTAATTATGACTAGAAAACCTATATCTATTCAAAATCTAATATAATTAAGATTTCTGATTGGTTTTGTCTTATATCAACTCTCCAACGCTTAAAAGTAACTTGTCCCAGTTTTCTGATTCTAAAGAGAACTAGAGATGGTAAGGATGAGTTCGAAGCGGATTTAAAAATCATATCCCGTTTACAGGTGGGAATTCTCCATTTCTAACAAGGGCGAGAATTCTACGTCGGGTTTGGAGATTCCCCGTTTTCAACCCCAAATAATGTTAAGACAATTTTTTTTAAAATAAAAATATAGGGTAAATGTTACAAGGGTACAACTAGTTTTACACGTTTTGCAGCCGAATACAACAAACTGAAAGATTTTATTTTAAGGTCAGTTAGTTTTTGTTTATTGTCAAGTTAGACAGAATGGTTAAGTTTGAGTTAGTTTTGAAGGTAAAAAGACCAAAATGCCCTTAATTGTCCATCAATTTTTCAAATGATTGCCATTATTCATCAAATCATTCATAATTCATCAAATTATAATACTTATCAATAATAAATAATATTTATTTATAATATTTATAGCAAAAAATTAATTTTTATTAATATTTAATAATAATTTCATAAAAATTAAATGTAAATCAATTTAATTATTGATTATTAATAATAAAAATAAAAATAAAAAGTAAATTAATTATTAATAATTAAAATAATAGTAATCGATAAAAATAATACTAAAATTATCAATAATAATATTAATTATTAATAATGTATTGAACTTTCGAATAACACAACTCTCTTATACGAGTTTCGTTTTGGGCTCATAGAATATCAAATTGAAGAAAATCGGAAGACAACAACTTTCAATAATTGATTTACCTTTACTTGGTAAATAATTATTACAAAAAATATTAATAATATAAATTATTAATTATTAATAACGTTTTTTTTTGCATTTTTCTCTAACACCGTTAAATTTTGGACGAATTTTTTTTAAGAGTGTAAGAAATTTGTTGTCGTTGGATGAAATTTTGGACAAAAACTTTTTCCTTCAAAGTTTTTGATCTTCCGATTCTATTCGATTTGATATAATATGAGCCCAAAACGAAGCTTGTATGAGAGAGTTATGTCATTCGAAAGTTTTGATATATTATTAATAATTAAATATATTATTAATCATTAATATTATTTTAATTATTTATAATATTTTATTTATTAATCGTTAAAATAATATTTATTATTAATAAAAAAATTATCTCTTCAAATTTGTTGATCTCAATTCTTTTCGATTTGATATGCTATAAGTCCGAAATAGAGTTCGTATGAGCGAGTTATGTCATTCAAAAGTTTCAATATATTATTAATTATTAATATTATTATTGATAATTGATATTATTTTAATTATTATTAATTAATGTACTTTCACTTTTTATTATTATTAATCATTGATGTACTTTTAATTTAGTAATTAATAATAATAATAATTAACTTTTTTGTTAATAATATTATTTATTATTAATAAGTATTATGATTTGATGAATAATGAATAATTTGGTGAATAATGGAATTCATTTGAAATTTGATAGACAATCATGAGCATTTTGGTCTCTTTACAATCAAAATTAACTCAAATTTAACCATTTTGTCTAACTTGACACTAAACCAAAACTAACTGACCATAAAACAAAATTTTTAAGTTAACGGTAAAGAGCTGCAAATCGTGTAAAACAAACTACACTTTTCTGACATTTACCCAAAAATGTAACTTAAAAATATTATTATTTCATTAAATTTGTATTATAACATATTGTTTTGATAAAATAATATACATTTAAATATACTTGTCGATCAGGATAAATTAGGTTAGTATTATGGTAGACCCATTAGTGCTAGTATTATGTAAGACCCATTAGAGTTAACCCAATTAGTGTTTGTGTTTAATTTATTTCCTCTTGTTCTCTTTTTTTAGCAATAAATTTACATAAATAACGATGAAAATATGTACAGGAAAATAAGAGGAAAAGAAGCCCCAAAAGAAAAAAAAAATACAAATACAGGGCGAAAGACTAAATCACAAGTGAGCTCAACATCTCCCTCGGGTTTGTGCACATTTCCTATTGTTCTTGATTCTCAATCACCATAGAGAATGTCTTTTATACATAGGGAACAATAGGAAATAAATCAAATCTAAATCCTAATGGGTTTTACGTAATACTAACCCTATTGAGCCTTATATAATAATAACCCTAGTTTACCGTAATTGACAATACTATTTTTCATTATATATGCATTTTAAAATATAATTTTTAATTAAAAGTTTATATTTTTTAAAATATCGGGGCAGAGTGGAATGATATACCTCACTCCGTCCCCGCCCCATTCTCGTTCAGGTTCAGGGTTTCCCAGTCCCGCACCGTTCTATCCAAGTTCAAAGACTCCGTCGAGGACGGGGAATATTGTCATCCCTAAAGAGAACTCATTTGGAGATGATACGTTAATGTGTCTGCAATGTTGAGCATGTTAGGGACAAGGACTCTTTTGGAATATCAATTCCACATTCGAGATGTATCAAATTTGAAAAAAAAACATCCAAGTCTCTTAGTCCATAAAACATTGTTGGGCATATGGTCCACGAGCTCAAGAACATGTGGAAGTGTACGTGGTTGTTACAAGTAATAATAAATCTATTAAATACATGGTCGAATCCACAATGATCAATAGTGGGTCAATTTAGAGACCGGTTTTAGTTATCTATGCAAGAAAATAAAAATAAAAAAGAGTTTAAGATGATAGTTTTAAGTGATTAAATATAATAGGTTAGTAAAGTAAAGAGCGATCAATTAAAGAGGTAATTAGATAAAGAGAGGCACCATGGGTGTCAAGTAATACATGTCAATATCAATCAATCATTCAAGCAAGAAAATTCATGGAATACAGTAACATCCTATGTCCACAAAAATGCCGGTTTTGCCTCTCAAACGTGAACCGATTTAGATTAAATGTGCCAACTATCCTCTCGAAATAGCAACAAGCCGACTCTGCAATCAAACAACAATTATGGGATAAGGTTTCTCTCGAAACCCCCTATGATTCTACTCGTTTGTTATCCAAAAATCCTTTCAGACTCGACATCATAACACAAATTGATTATAAATTACTCGTCAACAACATATAATCATATAATATAATAATCACAAGCACACATGCATAAAAATCCAAACTTTAATAATAAATCTCAAAATTCATATAACAAATCCTAGCACCCATAATTATTTTGTTTAGCCAACAATCATGGTGCAAAAATTGTAAAGCATTCAATATTCAAGTTCACAAGAAAGAGAAGAAGAAAGAACGACGAACCCTAATCCGGTGGAGTCGGATTTTGTCAAATTGGTCGATTTCCCTTCGCTATGTGCCTTGATCTTCGATGCCTTCGATCCCTATGCTCACGATTTGCTTTCAACGAGTTCTTGACCTCCTCTCGAAGCCTCGAATCCTCCTTGGACGTCTTTGGATGCATCTCTCTGGCTCAAAACCCTAATGATTCATCCTCAAACCCTAAACTCAACTAGGTATTTATAGGAACAAATAGGAAATTCGTAATTCTCTTGTAGACCACGTTTTTTGACTCATACTATAGATCTTACAGCTACTTATACTCCAAGTTTTAGTTCTTTCCAAAACGTTCGTTTTGATATATCGTGGGCCTAAAACGGAGACGGTATGCAAAATCTGTTGGGGAATGATATGATCATAAAAGCGTAGCGGAAGCATTGAAAATCAAAACTTTATATCATCCCAAGCATGGATTGACTTGCATTTGAACTATAAATGATGTAGGAGAATAAGCATGACAAGAGAGTAGAGATTTCGAAATTCCTACTTCTCTATCAAGATGATGAACAATAAGGTGTAGATAATCAAGAGAATCATCTCCAAGCTATCCCTGCAAGGCCAGCACTCCATAGGTAATTCATGTGAGGTAGGAGGTATGTAATACCGATCTCCAAATGCTTACTATAACAAGTTGGAGATTCCCGAGCAATTGTGGCAGAGGTTCCCTAAGGTTTCAAGATGCACAAACCAAGAGAGGAGAACCTCTATTTATAGGGAATGAGATGCTCTAGGAGTCTTTCTAGTATTTGGGCAAAATTACTAGAAAGTCCCCAAAAGGAAGGGGGGACCACATCCATGAGCCCAAAAGGAAGGAGGGTCACCACACCCATGGATGACTCCCTCATAAGAGAGGGAACCCTAGGGTTGTGGTTTGGGCCGTAATGGGCTGGACCAGCCCAAAGTCTAGGGCCTTTGGACCCTTGGCCCATTTTCCTTAGGCACATGGCCCAAAATCCAATTTTGGCCACGACCTAAGGCCTCCCTTTTTCCCCTCTTCTGCCTTTTCCATAAATGCCTCGGGTCCTAGCCCATTGCGTGTGACCTTATATACTCATGTCTCGTTGGCAGATCGGCGTGAAGTCCAACTTCACCCATCCATCATAAGTGGTCTATAGTAAGACATTATGAGTACCCAACATACATGATGATCGATGATTCGACTTAACCTTATGTCGTCGATAACACTGTTCCTTTGTCATAGATATCCAGATTGATCATAAGGCATAGAGTCGTCATCCTTATCTAATCAATCACTGTTCCTTGATCTCCGAGATGACTGAGAAGCAATACCCATTATCAATAGCACCACCATGCATTTCCCCTCGGTCCATCTCATCAAGTGGCCTGAACGGATATCATTCTCATACCATCGCATGAGGGAAAAATCCTTCGGTTGTCCTTTGCACTCATCGTACAGTCCCTCCCCGAGCCAATTATATCAGTTATGGCTAACCAGTTACGGACTAGCATTGGGCGTATGTCAAAATCGGTTGATGACTGCACAGTCGTGACAAAGACCCCTCGGTGTTTAGGATACATGTTATACCACGACAACTAAGCATGCTCATAACTGGATCTATGCCACATACTCAAGTCGGGTAATCCAATATCATCTCTCATATGCTATCTATGATTTGACTCTGGCAATCATGTTGCCAAATATCAGTAGAGCGTGACCATCAAGAGTCCTCCTCATACTAGTCGCTTTAGAGAAGCTTTCTTGACTAGGGACCCGTTAAACGTTATCCTTAAGGATGTATATTACTACATTCAGTGATGACACACTCGATGATATACATCAGATTATACTTAACTATTATCATAACACAATGATAATATATTGCTGTTTTATTTATTGCAACGACGATAGAACATTTACACCTAAACTCTAAGGCACATTTCCAACAAAATCTAGACAATCCAAAATATTCACGTGAGCTTCGTAATTTTTTCTATCGATTTTCTTGCTCAAATTTTCGCTTTTGATTAGGATATGCCCACGAGGTCGTAACATGGCCCAAACATCGGTATTTGCCAGAACTTCCTTCTGCAAAGCTGTAAATCTTCGTATCCTCATTGATTTGACATCTAACTCCACTATATTTGTGAAACTACTAAAATACATTTTCATTTTCGAACATGTACACTAGCACTAAAAATACCGTGAAGACAAAATGTGTCATAAGGATCAGTAAAATATAATGCAATACACAAATACACCTTTAGAGGGCTAAAAATAGTGCGTTAAACATAAGGATGGCACTGGGGCGGGTCTTGTAATCCTAGACCCCTTCCCGAAATTAGGTCCCTTGCCCCAAACCTGTCCCATTCCCACATATTTTGCTATCTAACTCGCCCCGACAGGTAAGGGTAATTTGCAAATTCCAGACCCGTCCCAAAATTAAATGTTATTCCAATTTTTTCTTATAACCCCTTATGTATTATATGATCATTACTCAATTAATTTTACATGCAAACATCAAGTTATTTATGCATAAAATACGGTCTAGCGAAACGTCTTTTTGCAACAAAAAAGTAGGTAGAATCTTATAATAAACATGATAATGTGTATATAATATAAATCAAGCAATAAAACAGTTCATGACACATTCTATTTTTACGGAGATAACTACTACAACATTGCAAATCAATTCAGTTTCCATTCTAATTTTAAAGAAAAATATTACTGCAACATCGTGTATGAGGTTTTCTCATTGTGCAACCAAAACCAATTATGAGAGATTAATTAAATGTGTGTGCGCAAAAAAAATCAAACATAACAGAGAAGTATATGTTTATGAAAACAAAAGAACGAAATCCCTAATTAGGGTATAATTTGTTTTTGAGAAACCTAGTTAAGATTAATTAGTTGTTAACATTTTCTTTTAAATATACATATAATACCATTATGTTTTAACATACACCGGGGCGGGGCGAGTACTGGTCAGCCCGACCCCGATGCTGACCCGACTAGATACCCATTTGTTTGCCCCATTACTAGTCCCGTTACCCGAAATTACTGACCCGCCTCGCTCCCAATATAGTTGGGTCTATTGGTTACCCGTCGGGTTTGGGTATTTTTTCCATTTCTTGTTGTTATGGGCCCGAAAGGACACCGTACCGACGCATTTCGCCCATAACTTATTGGTTTATTGCTCTTTCTTGTGCTTAATATCGATGTTATTAAGAACTTTTGATGTTGTGAGTGGTTTGAGCATCGTAGTTGCAGACGCACAGGTTTAGAGCCTATTTCGGAAAGTGAAAAAGTGAAGGAAAGAGGTGAGAAAGGGCCTTCTTTGGAGCCTCCAGAGCGGAGGGGAAATCGGAGGGCATTTCTGAGAGGGCCTCCTTTGGAGCCTCCGGCAGCGGAGGGGAAATCGGAGGGCACACCTAAGAGGGCCTCCTTTGGAGCCTCCGGACCGAAGGGAAAAAAGAAGGCTATCCATGAAGTTAGTAAAGAGCCTCCTTTGGATCCTCCGGACCGAAGGGCCCAAAGGAGGGTAATTTTCTGGTCTCTATTTAGGCGTTTTGAGGGCCATTTTGGGGGGGAGACTTGAACGTGAACTTAGAGAACTTGAGGGTTTGAGACTCAAAACACTTCAAACTTGTGGGAGACTCTTGGAGCTTGGGAGCTATTGGAAGGAGCTTCAAGAAGGAGAATCCAAGAGCTACGAGCATCAATTCAAGGGAGAAAGCTGTGAGAAGAAGAGCTTCACCATCTCCTAAGCTTGCTTATAGTTTTATCACCTTTTCTAGTTTTTTGTTCGATATAGATTGCAATTTTGTGTTTGATTTCATGAGATTTAGCTTAGACTCCATGGCTAGGAGTAGTTCCTTTGGCTATGGAGGCTAATTTGGGTAAAACACTTTGATTCCGTAATTTTGAGGTATTAGTTCTAGGTTATTTGGTGTGTTGATCTAGATTGCTTGAGTTTGTTTGTGATTATCCATGGTTGAATGTGTAGGATATAGATATTCTATGTTGAAGACCTAGGATAGTTTGACGTTAGTCAATTCATAGAGTGTCGAGAGAGCCGTTGAGTTGATGGATCGAGGTAATCCCGGGGGCGGAGGTTTGGAACTTTTTGCTCCCTTGAATGTTAGTTAAGGTACTTATGCTAGGTAATTTGGTGTGATTGCATGAATGCTTATGCTTGATGAGAAATTTCCATGAATTAGCTACTCATGAGTGATGACATAGGTTAAGGACCGATTCCAAGAGGATATGACTTGCTTGAACTAACATTTGTCACAAGGATTAACTTGTAGTCTAAGATTGTCGGTCTAAGTGCGGTGATAATTGTACTTGATCTTGAGAGAGTAAAGAACGATGCATCACTAGGCTAAACGCAATGTCGAGAGACGAGTTTAGTAGATTAAGGCATAGACTTAATCACCATCGATCCTAGAAATGTACTTTAACCATAATAACCGTTATGCTTAGTGCAAGTTGAGTTAAGAGCGATCTCGAGAGAGTCGTGAACATCTCATTTTAGGTTGATTTTAATGTCGAGAGACGAAAATTGACACGATGACGGTTGAATATCCTCACACTTGAATTTCTTGGAATGTTTGTCTCTATCGTTGGTTTCACTAGTGCACTAAACGAGTTAGTCTCCTAAGCCCCTTGGTAAATCGAAATATCAACAATTGTTAAGTAGCTTGCACTTGAAGTAATTGAGAAAACACCAAAAAGAAAAGGAGTAGGACTTTCACACTTCAACTAATCACACGAATCACCAAACCGTGCTATTTTTTAATCCACAAGGAAAAATGACTAGGGTTTGCTTGCCTACTCTACATTACTTGTGTTGATTCGTGTCATTCGCACGACACGTTTCGGCTTTACAAGTTTGCACTGTTGTCGGGGATTAATCGGCGATGGTTTTGTTTTGACTAGTGAGTTGGTTTAAAGAGTGTTTGATACGTTTGTGGTTTGTTTGTAGGTACCATTGATAGTGCATGACCCGATCGAGTGGCACATTGAGTTTGAATATATTCCGGAAATCGAAGCTGTTGTCAGAGGAATAGGGTATTGAGACAGCGATCTAAATCTATGGTGGAAATGGCACATTCTTCGGGTAGAGGGTTTCATGGGAGCCCGGTGGCCCGAGAAGTGAACGTGGTAGAGAGGAATTTGATGCTCGAAGGGATCGAGTAGACGATGGTTTTGTGGTAGAACGAGAAGACGGATTCAACACTCCTCGCCCTCAACAACAACATCGTGGGGAGTGAGAGCACCATCATCATCCCCAACCTCCAAGATATGGGGGGAGGGAAGAGAAAATGTACCGAATGCACAATTTCGAGATTCGGCCCATGATGCTTAGCGTCCTCCAAACCAACCCATAATTCAAAGGGGTCGGTGATGAGGCGCATGACCATCTTAGAATGTTTGACCAAGTAGTAGAGACAACGGCGGGAGGTTATCCCATTGATGTGGTGAAATGCATGTTATTCCCGTTCTCGCTAGGAGGCTCCGCGAAGGAGTGGTACATGGCATTGGACTGACGAGACAAGCACAATTGGGGGGACCTCGAACGCCTCCTCTTAGCGAAATATGTTGCACCTAGAATAAGCGCGGAGCTGAGAAAAGACATATGTAGTTAAGCGAATGGAATGGAGAGACGTTGGGCGAAACTTGGGAGCAGTTCAAGTCAATGTTACGAAAATGCCCCGACCATCAAATCAACGATGTGATCCTAAATGAGTTGTTCTTTGGAGGGTTGTCACAAGCGTCCCAAATGGCGGTTAACGTCGCATGAGGAGCTTTTCTCTCGTTGCCCGCGGAAAGGATCCATGATATTGTTGAAAAATGTGCACTTAATAGTTATCAATGGAACGACGGTGGAGGAAGGGATTCGAGGCAAGTGGCTTCATTTTCAAATGGGAATGAAGAACAAGAGACTATGAAAAGCCTATCGGAGAAAATGAATTCGTTGCTAAAGATGATGCAAGGTGGCTAAGAACAAGGGTCGGGCGCGCAAGTATATATGCAACACATGGACTACAATAACAACCATAGAGGGTTCGGAGGCGGTCTGAACCAAAGTATGGACATGTCCTATCCCGGCGGTGGTGGTAACCATGGACATGCCAACAACAACGCTCGACCACCACAAAACAACAATCAAGGCGACGAGGCGAGTATGACAAGATTTTTGGCGGGAGTCTGCAATGGGGAAACAATGGTAACCAAGGGAACTATGGAGATGGAAGACCTCCAGTTAATGAGAGAGGTTCGACGAGTCAAGGTTCAAACGGGGAAGAGTCATTGAAAGATATGCTTACTACTTTTATGAAATCTCAAATGGCTATTAATGAAGAGCTTAAGCAAGGGATAAAACATATTGAACTAAGGCTTGAATAAGGAAGTACACCAAGACGGGCGAGGACTCTCCCTAGTAACACCGAGGTTCCTCGGGATAATGGTAAGAGACAAGTAAGTGCCATCTTTCTTGAAGAAAGTGAAGAGAAGGCTAACCCAATGAGTATAGTGGAGAACGAGCCTATCGTTGAAGCATGGAAGCCTAAGATCATTCCTCCATTCCCCCAAAGGATACAAGAGAGCAAGGATGCTAGAAATGCTCGTGGTTGCTTGCGAGACTTGATGAAAGTTGAAGTTAATACTCTACTCACGAAGCAAGGGGAAAGGAAACCGTAGATACAAGAAGTTGTCAAAGAGCTCGGAGAAATAAGAATTAAAGGGCATGAAGGACATATGGTGAGCTTGAGCCCCGAGGCAAGTGCTTTATTGTTAAATTCTCTTCCCGAGAAAGCAAAGGACCCCGGAAGCTTTATTGTGCAGATAAGACTAGGGTTTGCACATCGTAAAGCCCTATATGGTCTAGGCACCGGAGTTAATGTGATGCCTCTAGCCTTATATGAGGAACTCGGTTTGACGAGTATGAAGGAGACAATGGTGGAGTTGCAACTCGCCGATAATTCGGTGGTGAATCCCAAAGGTGTCACGTAGAATGTGTTGGTCAAGGTGGGTAAGTTCATTGTGCCTACAGATTTTGTAGTCCATGACTACAAAGCAAGAAAAGAGGTGAATCTTATTTTGGGAAGACCATTTTTAGCCACGACCGACACATGCATTAGAGTTAAGAGGGGAGAGTTGAAAATGACCATCGGGGAAGAGTCACTCACGTTTCGAATGTCCTCACTCGATGAGAGGCCGAGCCCCAAGTGCAAGAAGGTGAAGATAGAAAGGAGTGAATTTGAGAAGGTAGAACATGAGTTAGAGGCTCTCGAGGCTAAGAGTGGACCGGAAAGAGCTAAGGCCAAGGAAACGCCAATTTCTATTTTCTATGATGTGAAGGCGTTTTCCATTGTCAAATAGTGTGAGGAAATGGAAGTTGAAACTCCTATGACTATGAGTTTTCCTAAGAAACAAAAACCGGAGAAAAAGAGAAAGAAGATGAGTAACTCTAGTGCTCGTAGTGCCGTTCGAATGATATGGCTACCCAAGGCGTGGGTAGACCAATGGTGTGAGCCAAGTAACATGGCAAGAAATATGATGAAGTGGAAGCAACTCAAAGGCCATTGGTGCCTATCATGCATTCATCATCCTACTGAATGAGCTACCCCCTTTCCCATCTTTGTAAATCCGTTTTAGTTTGGTTTTGTTAGTTTGAGTTGGTTAGTTTATTTTGAGAAATTTAAGAATAAATTTTGCTTGCATGTTTAGGGTTGAGACCTTTGGAATAATTGCTTGCTTGTTGAAACATTTGACTTGCCAGTAGTTGGATTTTGGGTTCAATTGCCTTGTTTTGGAAATTGCTAGTGAGTTGTGGTGAAGTCCTATGGATTGTGATGGTTTAGGTGTCAATCAAGTGGCTAATTACTACAAAGATATTGCCTTTAAGGATTCAGATATTGGATCCTGATTTTCTGCAATATATTTTAAAAAAAAATGGACAAAATGGAAAATAATTGTGTTCGGTTTAACAGGAAGAATTATTCTGCATGGGCTTTTCAAATGGAAATATATCTAAAAGGAAAATATCTTTGGAATTATGTATCTGATACTCCATCGAAATCAAATGACACAAGTACGTCAATTGCACCCACTGCCCCAGTCCCAAAACCCGCTGATTGGGATGTTAAAGATTCTCAGATTTGCAGCTGGATTGTAGGCTCTGTAGAATTCACAATTCTTATGAATCTGCGTTCGTTCAAAACTGCTAAAGACATGTGGTCCTATTTAAAACTTGTGTACTATCAGTATCACTCTGCCCGTCTCTTTCAATTAGAGTTAGATATCTTCAATTTCCAAGAAGGCTCCCTGTCTATCCAGGAGTATTATTCTCAATTCCTAATACTTTGGTCTGATTATATGGAAATTTCCCTTGCTGATGTATCTGTGGAGTCCATGGTGGCCATTCAAGTCATGTTGACAAATCGTCAAAGGAGTCAATTTCTGATGAAACTTCATTCATATTTTGAGACTATTAGGTCGTCCTTACTGAATAGAGATCCTATTCCTTCGTTGGCTGTGTGCTTCGGTGAGCTGCTAAGGGAAGAGCAGCGCATGCTTACTCAAGGACTTCTCGATCAAGGATCATCTTCTGTTGCATTTGCTGCCCAAACTAAACCCAAATCCCGTATACAATGCTTCAACTGTCATGAATATGGTCATATTGCAAAACAATGCCCTAGAAAGAAGTGTAACTATTGCAAGAAGACCGGACATACTATCAAGGAGTGTAAGATTCGTCCACCCCGACGTTCGGAATCTGCATATCATGTCTCCATGTCTGCTAATCCAACACCAGGTCCTACTGCATCCACCTCTCCTCCGGTACCACATCTAACTCCTGAAATGGTTCAATAGATTATTGTGTCAGCCTTCTCCACGCTTGGCATTCATGGTAAATCTTCTTCCCCTAGGTCTACATGGTTTATGGACTCTGGTGCAGCTAATCATATTACATCTACTACTCATGAACTTCATAATATTCGCCCCTATGGTGGCTCGTCTATGGTTGAAACTGCTAATGGTAGTCAATTACCTATTACGGCTAGTGGTGATTTATCTAATCAAATTAAGGACGTTTTTATCTGCCCCAAATTGTCTACAAATTTGATTTCTGTTGGTCAATTGATTGATGACAAGTGTGACGTGAAATTTTCATCTGATGGATGCACTGTGCAGGATCAGGGGTCAGGGGAGGTGATAGCGAAGGGAGCTAAGGTTGGCCGTCTATTTCCTTTGCGTTTATCTGGATTGAAGAAGCCTTTACGATTAGCTAGATTACAGTCTGTTTTCCCTATTTTCTCTTGCAAAAACACAGATAGTCGGGTATGGCATAAACGTCTAGGTCATCCTAACTCTACTGTTATCAATCACTTGTTTAAATCTGGTTGTTTGGGTAATAAAATTTCATCTTCTGCATTTGATTGTGATTCTTGTAAGATGGGGAAAAGTAAGACTCTTGTTTTTCCTTCTCATGGGAGTCGTGTTTCGCAGTGTTTTGAGCTAATTCATAGTGATGTTTGGGGTGTTTCACATGTCATATCTCATTCTCGCTTCAAATATTTCGTGACATTCATTGATGATTACAGTCGTTATACATGGATTTATTTTCTTCGAAACAAATCAGAAGTGTTTTCAAAATTTAAGGACTTTCTTGCATTTGTGGAAAATCAATTCTCTACATGCATTAAAGTTTTTCGAACTGATTTGGGTGGGGAATACATAACTACGAGTTTTCTTCAGTTTCTTGCCTTGAAAGGTATTATGTCACAACATTCGTGTTCGGATACTCCACAGCAAAATGGTGTAGCCGAACGCAAAAACCGTCATCTTCTAGACGTTGTTCGAACACTACTCATTGAAGCGTTAGTTCCTCCTTGGTTTTGGGTTGAAGCACTATCCACGACAGTCTCTCTTATTAATAGACTTCCTTCTCAGGTATTGTAGTTGGAGACACCTTACTTCCGTCTTCACCAAAAGCACCCCAAGTACTCTGATCTTCATGCTTTTGGGTGCGTTTGTTTTGTTCTTCTTCCCCATACTGAACGTAACAAATTGTCTAACCAATCTGTTCGGTGTGTGTTTCTTGGGTATAGTGCCACACAAAAGGGATTTATGTGTTTTGATCCAACTTCTAATCGTTTTCGAGTATCTAGGAATGTGATTTTCTTTGAAAATCAATATTTTTACCAATCTTCCCCCGATTTCACAGATACTCGTGTGTTACTACCAGAATTTGAACATGTTTCTAGTGCTCTTCGTAAGGGCTCTTCTGATTTGGTTTATTCTAGACGTCATCCGCCGGCCCCCTTGCTACCCTTGGCACCTCCTGATTCTAATCCACCAATCACTGAGTTAGCACCACCGGAGCCACATGTGCCTGATCCACCTGGTCAGCTCCCACAGGATGGGTTATTATCTGATTCTTTCTCAGAAATTCCTCTCCGTCGGTCTACACGACACTCAGTTCCGCCGGATCGGTATGGTTTTTCTTCTACCACAGCTCTTGCCGCCACATTATCATCTGTGGTTGTTCCGTCTTGTTATTCTCAGGCAGTTCGACAAGAATGTTGGCAACAAGCGATGCAGGAAGAATTGCGTGCATTGGAGATTAATCACACATGGGACATTGTACCTTGTCCACCTGAAGTTACCCCGTTAGGCTGTAAATGGGTGTATACCATTAAGGTGCGTTCTGATGGCAGCATTGATCGATATAAAGCCCGACTCGTAGCTTTGGGGAATCATCAGCAACATGGTGTGAATTATGAGGAGACATTTGCTCCTGTGGCCAAAATGACGACAATTCATACTGTCCTAACTATTGCTGCTTCTCAGAAATGGACTTTAAATCAAATGGATGTTAAGAATGCGTTCCTTCAAGGAGATCTGAAGGAGGAGGTATTTATGCGGGTACCTCAAGGTCTGTTTTCCACTCCTACGTCCAATGTTTGTAAGTTGCGTCGTTCTCTTTATGGATTGAAACAAGCTCCGAGGGCATGGTATGAGAAGTTTCGTACTACGTTGAAAGACTTCTCATTCCAACCCAGTGCTTATGATACATCTCTATTTTTTCGTCGTACTGAGAATGGGATTGTGCTGCTTCTTGCGTATGTCGATGATATTGTGATTACAGGGACAGATGACACTCTCATTTTTCAACTTAAGGAACATCTACACAAATTTTTCCATATGAAGGATGTAGGTCCTCTTACGTATTTTCTGGGCCTTGAAGTTCATACGAGGCAGTCAGGTCTATTTCTTAACCAAGAAAAATATGCCAATGATCTCGTGGATATGGCTGGCATCCGGAACAGTTCTCTGGTCGATACTCCCATGGAGCTAAATGTTAAGCTTCGAAAGGATGAAGGTGACATTCTTCCAGATCCAACAGTCTATCGTCAATTGGTCGGGAGCTTGGTTTATCTCACCATTACTCGGCCTGATCTATCATTTGCAGTTCAGCAAGTCAGTTAGTTTCTACAGTCCCCAAGACATTTGCATATGGCTGTTGTTCGCCGCATTCTTAGGTATATTATGGGCACTAGTAGAAAAGGCATATATTTCCCGGCTGATACTTCACTGAATCTTTCAGCATATAGTGATGCTGACTGGGCAGGATGTGCGGATACTCGTCGATCTACCACAGGTTGGTGTATGTTCTTAGGGCCTGCTCTTATCTCTTGGAAAAGTAAAAAGCAAGATCGAATTTCCAAATCTTCTACTGAATCTGAATACCGGGCTATGTCTGTTGCTTGCTCATAAATTATTTGGTTACGGGGATTACTCGCAGAACTGGGCTTTCCACCATCTAGGCCAACACCTTTGCATGTGGATAATACTAGCGATGTTCATATTACAGCGAACCCGGTCTATCATGAGTGCACGAAACATATTGAGGTTGATTGCCATTTTATTCGGGAAGCCTATGAGTCTCAGGTTCTTTCTTTACCTAATGTGTCTTCAAGTCTTCAAGTGGCAGATATCTTCACTAAGGCTCTACCTCACCAGCGTCATCTATTTCTCTCGGGCAAATTAATGTTGGTTGATCACCCACATCAATTTGAGGGGGGTTGTCAATCAAGTGGCTAATTACTACAAAGATATTGCCTTTAAGGATTCAGATATTGGATCCTGATTTTCTGCAATATATTGATAACCTTTGATATGGTTATTGCTATATAAACAACTCTAGATCAACAAAGAAAAACACACAAAACACAAAAGGTATTCTCCTCTCTAAATTGACATTAGGATGGAATATTATTTATTTAAAAATTTGGAGGTATGATTGAATTGTGAAAATTGAGTACTACATGAATGTTAGTTTTCCATTAGTTAAAATTCAAGTGCTTAAGCTGTTTTGAGTATTCACACACTACCACGTGATCTCGAGTTAGGGTTATTGATGGTTTTAAGGATAAACAAAAGGGGTTGGGAGAAAAAAAAATTGAGAAAGGAGTTGAAGTGAGTTGAGAGAAAAAAAGAGTGTTTTGAGTACGTCCCTTGATCCCCAAACTCGGACATGGTCCAGGGTAAAAGGCAAGGGGGGAGATTGAGAGTTGGCTTCTAAATGTAAATCCCTAACGTCTACATGATGGGATAAAATGAGAAAAATTCAAAACTCTTGCACAAAGAAACCATTCCTCACACAAAGTCACAAAAAGATCCCTCAAATCAACTGCCTAAAGTCACAATGACAAATCTGTACACAAAGGCCAAATACGGGATAGACTCAATTCATGAGAAGTAGGAATGGGAAAAAGGGAATACAAATGCTCTTGGGGAGAGAATGTGAGGAAATAAGCTCACTCCATAGATAAAAATTGACGTCCCCTTAATACTCATCATTAGTCTTTAACTCGAGGGTCACAAAATTTTCAACACGAGTTTCAATGAAAAATCATGTAGTTGAACTTGTTACTTTTGGAAAACTAAAACAACATGTGAGAAACATTCAACTAATAAATCGGATACTCGCACATCTAATGTAGCATTTTGGTTGGTGTTGGTACGGTTGAAAGGGCTGATCCATAAGTTGCTAGCATGTATGTGAGGAATAGGGGCCTTCTGGTTATGAATGATTGCCCAAGATGTGATGAAAAGAATTTTGAATGTTTTGGCAAGCACGCTATTTAGGATTGCATATTTTTGGGTAGGGGACTTTTCCCCGTGAATCCCTTGAGATAGTGATGCTTATTGCTCAAAGTTCTTTTTTTTATCGGGACGATAAACCTTTAAGTTTGTGGTGTTGTTATGGGCCCGAAAGGACGTCGTACCGACGCATTTCGCTCATTACTTATTGGTTTATTGCTCTTCCTTGTGCTTAATATCGATGTTATTAAGAACTTTTGATACTGCGAGTGGTTTGGGCATCGTTGTTGCAGGAGCACGAGTTTAGAGTCTATTTCGGAAAGTGGAAAAGTGAAGGAAAGAGGTGAGCAAGGGCCTCCTTTGGAGCCTCCGGAGCGGAGGGAAAATCGGAGGGCACACCTGAGAGGGCCTTCTTTGGAGCCTCCGGAGCGAAGGGGAAATCGGAGGGCACACTTGAGAGGGCCTACTTTGGATCCTCCAGAGTGGAGGGGAAATTTGAGGGCACACCTGAGAGGACCTCCTTTGAAGCCTCCAGACCTGAGGGCTTAAAGGAGGGTAATTTTCTGGTCTCTATTTAGGCGTTTTGAGGGCCATTTTGGGGGGAGACTTGAACGAGAACTTAAAGAACTTGAGGGTTTGAGACTCAAAACGCTTGGGAACTTGTGGGAGACTCTTGGAGCTTGGGAGCTATTGGAAGGAGCTTCATGAAGCTTGGGAACTTGTGGGAGACTCTTGGAGCTTGGGAGCTATTGGAAGGAGCTTCATGAAGGAGAATCCAAGAGGTAGGAGCATCAATTCAAGAGAGCAAGCTTGGAGAAGAAAAGCTTCACCATCTCCTAAGCTTTCTTATAGTTTTATCACTTTTTCTAGTTGGTTGTTGGATATGGATTGTAGTTTTGTGTTTGATTTCATAAGATTTAGCTTAGACTTCATGGCTAGGGAGTAGTTACTTGGCTATGGAGGCTAATTTGTGTAAAACACTATGATTGCATAATTTTAAGGTATTAGTTATAGGTGATTTGGTGTGTTGATGTGGATTGCTTGAGTTTGCTTGTGATTATCCATGGTTGAGTGAGTAGGATAGAGATATTTTATTTTGAAGACCTAGAGTCTCGAGAGAGCCGTTGAGTTGATGGATCGAGGTAATCCCGGGGGCGGAGGTTTGGAACCTTTTGCTCCCTTAAATGTTAGTTAAGGTACTTATGTTAGGTAATTTGGTGTGATTGCATGAATGCTTATGTTTGATGAGAAATTGCTATGAATTAGCTACTCATGAGTGATGACATATGTTAAGGACCGATTCCGAGAGGATAAGACTTTCTTGAACTAGCATTTTTCACAAGGATGAACTTGTAGTCTAAGATTGTCGGTCTAAGTGCGGTGATAATTGTACTAAATCTTGAGAGAGGGAAGAACGATGCATCACTAGGCTAAACTCAATGTCGAGAGACGAGTTTAGTAGCTTAAGGCATAGACTAATCACCACCGATCCTAAAATTGTACTTCAACCATAATAATTGTTGTGCTTAGTGAAAGTTGAGTTAAGAGCGAGCTCGAGAGAGTCGTGAACATCTCATTTTAGGTTGATTTTAAAGTCGAGAGACGAAAATTGACACGATAACGGTTGAATATCCTCACACTTGAATTTCTTGGAATGTTTGTCTTGATTGTTTGTTTCACTAGTGTACTACACGAGTTAGTCTCCTAAGCACCTTGGTAAATCGAAATATCAACAATTGTTAAGTAACTTGCATTCAAAGTAATTGAGAAAACACCAAAATGAGAAGGAATAGGACTTTCGCACTTCAACTAATCACATGAATCACGAAATTGCGCCCTTTGTTAATCCCCGAGGAAAAATGACTGGGGTATGCTTGCCTACTTTATATTATTTGTGTTGATTCGTGTCGTTTGTGCGACAAGTTTCGGCTTTACACTAGTTAAACATATTATTGATGTCCGCATCAACCCCACACATTAAATATTTGCTCGCCCTCGAGCTACAAATATACAATAGTGGTCGTTTCAACCCCGAGGTTCACCCTGATAGGGGAGTCGGCCTCTCCCAAGGGTTTTGTATGTACAACGCCCGACTACGTAAATGCAAGTGTAATACAAATGATATTAAACTGACTCGATCCTATAAACAACCCAAAATGTTTATCAATTTAACACTAGACCAACACAAAAGGTTTGAACTTTCATCAATACTTTCTATTGTATGCTAAACGTTATTAGATTAAGCACTCAACCATACACACATCATATCGTGCGTCGTTCTATCAATGCTTCATATATGGTTTTTTAGCTTAACTTCTTCTCGAGTTCTTATTACTTTGCTCAATGAAACTACCAAAAATAGCTAGATTTTTCATTCTTCTCGTGTATGAAATTCATGCGTTCGGCCGGGTCTGGAATATCTGGGAGAATGGTATTGTGAGGGCATACTTTTGGAGATAAGATATTTTCTTTTCTTTTATTCTTCATAATTAGGCAACCCCTCACCTTACACCTCGACCCCTCTTCTCGAGGTTTTAGATCGGGCTCAGGAATATATGGGATAATGATATAACTTTTTTCTTTTGCCTTTTTGTATTGCTTTTTTTCTTCCTTTTTCATAACTAATCTCTATTTTCTAGCTTCACCATTATGACCTCACTTTTCCCCGGGTTCACATGCTTTCATGTGTGAAGTTTCAATAAAAACAACTCACATATATTTGTCATACTCATTTTAACAAATAGTATTAACTCGATACTCAGTTATTCAAATTAACCATAACTCACATTTTCAAGACATGACACAACCACCATCAGCCATCATTCCCAGGGCAATTCAATAACCTAAAGCATGATATTAAGCTCAATTAATGGTTCACAACATGCATATCATGCAATATCAAATTTTAAAAAAAATTCACATAACACCTACGATTAAACGTGATATGCATATGACATAAAACTAGTATGAAAAGATGTAATGCAACACACTTACCCCACACTAAAATTTTGCACGGTCCCACATGCAGAAAAATAAAAATAAAGACGCAATATAAATGAATAAATGAATGCAGTGGAGAGGAAGAATCAGGGGATCAAGAGTCACCCTTTTCCCCTGTCGAACATAATATAAATTCAATCAAATAATCTATTTCCTAGTATATCATTAAGCACATATGGATTTCAACATTTTCAAAAACTCCATCTTTATATGGCAAGTGATAAAATTTATGCCTAAAAGCGTCAATAAATTTAAGTGCATCACTGACCTTGCCCTATTCACCAGATATAGATATGATGCAAATGGAGAAGAAATGTTCTCACCAGGGTCATAAAGCTTTATTATCTCCTTCCCCTCCACTTCTTGTTCGAATGGATGCTCTTCTCCATCTAGAATTACCAAGACGGGTCCAATTCCGATCAATTCATGCTTTCTCTCTCCTAACTTTTACAAAAGGTACCTTTCATGATGCAATTTTTTTTCGTTAGAAATGACTAATGGCATGTAAACATCATCATCAATGAAAGTGTATCTAAAATCATTAATAAAGAGAGAATTTATATCTGAAACAAGAGGGGGTGGAGCCCGTGTTTTGCATCAACCACAAGCTCCCTTACCAATATACCCATATGCACGTCGTGGATGACTATTTTATCCACTTTTCGACTTGGCTCCACCATATGACCCTCTTCTGTACCGTTGTTGACCACTTGAGGAGAGTCAACTTCCATCATTGCTTGAGGTAAAGATAACTCCTTTTTCACCTCGTGAGCTAATGTTGGCACCTCGTCCACTTTTGACTTTTTCATCTTGATGTCTTGGAGAGACACATCATCATACCATCCTGGAGCCCAATAGACCATATATTTGGTCTCTTGCTTAGCCAAATTCGATACTTCAGTCCTTTTGGCTCTTCATAGAACTCACCTACTCTCATGACTACTTGCTTAAATTCGGGCTCTTCGGCCCTTTGTGACTCATTAATCATCATATCAGTCTTTACTATACCACCACACCCTTCTTGCTAGATCTCTTGAGAAGACTTAAAGTCAAGAAATCTTTAAGGCATTTCGACCTCTCTAGCCCAATTTTGCTCTTCGGCTATTTTTGGCTCCTCCAAAACTCTATTAGTCTCCATTGCCTCCTTACGCAACCTAGCCATTTTTGTGTGCTTACTAATCATGAGCAGTTTCTCCCAATCTTGTTGAAGATTCCTCAAGTAGTAAAATCCCTCCAAAGTTTGCATGATCAATTCCTCTATCCTCACATTTTCATTTTGAGGCGCACACATCAACCACTCATTTAGTCCCGACATAATTTCTTCACTAAAAATAGATTGCAATTTAAATAGACGGTCTTTATTTCTACAATATGTGCGGGTGGGGTAATCATTTTTGTATGACGCTTTATCTTGATAAGGATAAGAATTATAATGCCCTTGAGAGTAATAATCACGTGAAGGGTTCTCGTAATAGAATGGTGAAATTTTTTGGTTGTGGTGATTATTTTGGTAATTTGGTGGTGGTTCTTCATGATAGGATGGTGGAGGGCCACACTGGGATTGGTAATTATGTGGTGACTCTTGGTACGCATAGGCGTTTTGGGGTTCATCCTGATTGCAATGGTAGCCGCTCCCTTGGCCTTAACAGCCTTGCCTTCAATCATTATAGTCTTGATCGCCTCTATACCCATCATAGGGCCCATACAACATATATTGTTGTTGAGGAGTCCACTTGTAATCCGACTGATGATAATCATAATCTTTCCAATTTTGCTCCATTGAATTTGCTATCTTTCTTTTCTCCTTAAATCAATCTTCACAAATGTAACTCACTAGACAACACGAGAAATAGAGTTAGGGCACCAATGTATGAATCCCACATAAGGAACACGATATCACGAAAAATAACCTAAACAATAAACAAATAAAAAAAAATAGACCAAATAAATAAAATTGAATTAAAATTGACTGTTGGTCCCCGGCAACGATGCCTAAAACTTTTTGTCACTGTATACAGTGGTCCACAAGCTCACGAATAGGCCCAAGTGCACACGGTCGTTACAAGTAATAATAAACCTAGTAAGTACATGGTTGAATCCACAAGTACCAATAATGGGTCAAATTAGAGATAAGTTTCAGTTATCTATGAAAGAAAGTAAAAGAAAGAGTTTAAGATAATGGTTTTAAGTGATCAAGTATAATATGTTAGTAAAGTAAAAAGAAATCAATCAAAGAGATAATCAGATAAAGAGAGGCATCATGGGTGCTAGATAATGCATGTCAATATCAATCAAATCATTCAAGCAAGGAAATTCATGCAATACAGTGTTATCCTATGTCCATTAAACTATCGGTTCTGCCTCTTGAACGTGAACCGACTTATAGTCAACCTGCCAAATATCCTCTCGAAACAACGATAAGCTGACTCTGCAATCAAACAACAATTAAGGAATAAGGGTTCTCTCAAAACCCACCATGGTTTTACTTGTTAGTTATCCAACGATCCTCTCAGACTCAACATCATACCATAGATTAATTATAAATTACTCGCCAAAAACATACTGTCATATAAAATCGGAATCACAAGCGCACATGCATAAAGTTCAAAACTTTAATAATAAATCTAAAAATGCATATAATAAATCCTAGCACCCATGATTATTCTGTTTAGCCAACAATCATGGTGCAAAAATCATAAAGGATACAATATTCAATTTTGCAAGAAAGAGAACAAGAACGAACAACGTAACCCTAATATGGCGGAGTCGGATTCCGTCAAATCAGTCAATTTCCCTTCGGTTTGTGACTTGATTTTTGATGCCTTCGATCCCTATGCTCATGATCCGCCTTAAATGAGTGCTCGACTTTCTCTCGAAGCTTCGAATCCTCCTTAAACGTCTCTGGTTGTAGCTCTCTGGCTTGGAACCCCAATGATTCATCCTTAAACCCTAAACTCAACTAAGTATTTATAGGAACAAATAGAAATTTTTTGTTTCCCTTGGAGACCACGTTTTTGACGCATACTACATATTTTACAACTGGATTGTTCTCCAAGTTGTAGATATTTCCAAAACATTTTTTTTGATACATTATGGGCCCAAAACGGAAATTGAATGCAAAATCTAGGCGATGTGGAAGATTCAGCTGAGTTTCATAATTTATTCTACCGATTTTCTTGCTCAAATTTCTTCTTTTAATTAGGATATGCACGCGGTGTCATAACATGCCCAAGACATCGGAATTTGCCAAAACAGCTTTCTCCAAAATAGTAGATCTTTGAATTCTATTCGATTTGATATCTAACTCCACTGTATTTCGTGAAACTACTAAAATACCCTTTTCAGCTCCGAACATGCACACTAGCACTAAAAATACTGTGAAGACAAAATGCGACATAAAGATTGGTAAAATAGAATGCAAGAGAGCAAATAAATCTTTAGCGGACTAAAAGTAGTGCGTTAAACCTAGTATGGTTGTTGCCGCATGAAAGATTTTGTATGGAGGACCAACATATACTCCTTCAGCAGACAATCCATCAGCTTAATTTTCTTGCATGTGTGTACTCATAGATTTGCCCCACCTAAAATATTCATTTTGTCTAAGACACGAGGTCTTTACATGTCGAGCGACATAAATAGCCTTCTTATCCTTGTAGTTTAGACCAAGAACCAGACCTTCGCCCTCAAACTCATAAAAACCATTCATTGTGCCCGACTTTGGGTTGAAATAATGATCTATACATTTTTATGTGAGTTCACATGTTGAGTATTTATTGGTAATCAAGTATGTATTTTGATTTTTATGTCCATGGAGCCTGTGTATTTTTCAAATTTGGTTGACTTTTCTTTTGATTAATGGTTGAAAAAAATGATTTTGCTTGTGTGAATTGAAGAATGTATTCATTTTCTTTGCTATTACTCGCTTTGTGGTTAGATGATTCATTTTGTACCAATTTCGTCTTGTTGGTCACTATGATTTGAGTTATGTATACAGTTTTCGTGACTAATTTGATGTTGGTGGTGGAGAGAGAAGGAAGGAAGGAGAGAGAAAGAAGAAGAGGAGAGAGAGTAAAAAACGGTACATTTTTTAAATTTAACATACATGTAAGGATGTTAGACTTTTTAACATTAAAATCTAACATTAATACTAATAGTTAGAAAATTGTAATTTTAGAGTTTCTCTCAAATTAAAAGAAAAAATTTATGTGTAGTTATGTGAAGATCACATAATCTAAGGTATAGTCATATGAAGTTTCTCTAAATAAATATATCAAACCGCACTCACACATATGCGAAAAGAGCAAAGTACATAATTATTATTATTTGCAATCGCTATCAAAATGTTTGAAATTTTGTATCATGGAGAAATGTCTATTGTTAAAGTTTTATAAGTCTCTACTCACTTAAGTTTGAATTTATTGTAATTTTAATTCATTTCATAAAACTAAAATGCTTCTATTGGGTTTTAGTTTTTAAAACATGTCATTCATCACCCTCCTCTTCTACTTCTGGCGACATGTTTTCTGGCAATAATCTCATTGTTTTTAAATCATTCCTCTGGCATGATCATATCGAATATCACTCTCTCAATTTTACATTGCTCTCGCACAAAATTGAAAAATATCTTCTGTGATACGTCACCATTAGTCTCTTACCAAAACAACACATATATTTATTCAACGTCGAATATATCAAATATGTTTTGAGATAAAATAATCAATACAATTAATTGTTCTCCGATTAATTTATCTTAACGTCTGTTTCAAACAAAGAACACTACACCCAGAACCTACAAAAGTCAACATGTCCATCGAATTCGATTTCCAATTCTCAAATCAACAATAAAGACCTAAAACTTATTGTATAGTCAAATCAGCACCGACAAATCGAAGCTAAATTGAGCATGAGAGGGTGGTGGCGAGATTGATGCAGGAGAATCCCCGATTGCAATGTTGGGCTGGTGGCAACGAATCGCATGTAATTGGTCTAGGTTTGGTTATCTCCAGGCTTCAGGATCTTCATCAATTAAATCGTTGGGCAAGACTGTAAACGAGCCGAAATTTTAACGAGCGGCTAGAGCTCGACTCATTACTTATTCAGTTCGAGCTGTCTCGTTTACAATTAATTAATACATTCAAATATAATGAATTATACATAATTAAATATACCTAAATTTTTTATAATAGTTGTTTCTTAATTAATTGAGTCATATATATTATTGTGACTTCCTAATTTCATTAGGATGCAAGTTGTATGATTACGATCTAAGTATGATTTAGAAAAGTAATTAGTCTCGTTCAATTACACAATTAAACACGATTAGAGTTAAATTTGAACCCTACAAATTATATAAGATTCTCTGTTGTGAAGTTGCTAAATCAATTGTCATATCAACTATTAATATATTAATTAGTCATTGATATAAGAATCGGTAAGATTATTAATTAGTAATTATGCTAGTTTAATTACATAATAAGTTATAATTGGTGCACATATCTATCCTATTCTATATCCACGTGTACATGTTTATGCACAATAAAGGAAATGTAATTAGTGGATATTTGTTATACCTTAAAACATCTTGCATAAAGTTTGTGGTTTTTAAGAAATTTGTATATGTACAAAAATTTAATCGAGTCGAGCTTAAGTTCATTTATTTTTTATCGAATCGAGTTTGAGCTTTAAGTTAAAATATTATTCGAGCCCGAGCTGAGCCGAGACTCAAGTTAAATGAGCGAGCCGAACCAAGCCTTGACAATTTTGAGCTTGGCTCGACTCGTTTAAAGTCCTAACATTAGACCCGTGGACGAGAACTTTAGAGAGGCTAAGAAGTTGTTTTGATTCGACTCTTGTGGACCACGCATTCAAGATCCATCAAATGGGTGTTCCCAAGACTCGTCGCGCGTCGATAGCGAGGAGTCCAAGAAATTTTGGTCCGTTCGAGTCAAGAAGCGAGTTTGAGATGCAATTTGGAGTTGATGGTCTTGGCTTTAAAGTCGCACCTAAACGGCTATGAGAACCGAATATCCTTGTAGCCAGTCGCTTCCTATGGATTGGCGGTGGGTGTCTCAAAATTGATGACAATGCTATGGGAATTAAGCTCTCTCTAAGTCTCCAATGCTTCTCTCCGCTCCATATCTGTCACTCGCACCACTAGAGTTTTAACACCTGTCGTGGACAGTACAGCATCAAAAATTCCAGACTTCCTCCGCCAAAACGATACCCCATCGACGACGACAAAAATAATGAGTATTTTTTAAGATTTACCTACTCGGTTGCCCACTTTGACATTTTGATTAAGCGACGAGACTGAAAAGGACCCACGGAGAAATATGGATGCGAGTTTTCATTTTTCATTTCAGTGACGAATCTATTAATTATCATAATAACCTACTGATAATTATAAATAAAAAGATGAATAAAATAAACAGTGTAAAATTATTTGATTATTGCACTAAATATTGTATTTGATGTGATAGATATAAATATTTTTGAAAATTGAGTTAGACTTACTAATAATATACACTTCAATTTTCTGCGTAATAGGTAACAAATTTTACATTTTTATATTTAGAACCGGAGATTCCCTTAGCCGGAATGCTCTTGGAATTGTTAAATAGTGGTCAAAACTCAAAAATGTCGTAAATAAGTTACTAATAATGCGCAATAGCGTTGAAGGTCACGGAGCATTGAATAACGGTCCAACTCGCGTGCTTGAAAAGTGAGAGCAATAAAGAAGTATTACTATTTTTCCACAAAATGTCATAATCCTGGCCGGTTGTCTTAAATTTGCTTTGACCAGCTAAGGTCCCTTTTGAAAGGACTTATTTCCTTCAAAGAATCATGAGCTGTTTGATATATACTCAATACCATGATTGAATTATTTTATCATTATTAGTTTCTACCTCATGAACAATGAGAACTCAGTATTTCTGTTACTTCTCCAACCCATGAAACTCATAAAACATGTAACCTCGTAAATATAAAAGAGAAAATGTCACTTACTTTTCTCGTAGTATACACGATTTTCACTTAACTCCATCGATCGACTATTATATTTTATCATGTTTTGTATTTTCATAATTTCTCATAGAAGCCTAACGTTATTAGCTTTTGGTCAAAGTCAACTATGTTTTGTAAAAATGGCAAAAATACTCCTTGTATTTAAAACAAATAAAAATTATTTTTTAATTTTTTTATAAAACACATTATTCTATAAAATCAATAATAAAAAACCGATTTTTGTATTAAAAAATTTATTTTTTAAAAAAACAAAAAAATTATAATACATAAAAACGATGTTTAAAAACCGTTTTTCATTTTTAATATTTTTTTCTTTTAAAAAGATATTTTATAAAAAATAGTAATAGAATCAGTTTTTATCATTTATTTTATAAAAAAATATATTTTTTAAGAAAATGTTTTCATAATGTTTTTAAAATGTTTTTAAAATTATTTTAATATGGGGGAATTTTCGTCATTTGACCCAAAACTAACATCGTTGGACTTTCGTGAGAAATTCTGAAAGTACAGAGACCTGTCAAGATTCATTAGTCGGTCGAGAGAGGTAAGTGAAAATCGCGTATACTGCGAGGGAGGTAAGTGACATTTTTCCATTTATCAATATTGATTGTCACATAGAATACATTTAGGATTGGTCTAGTTTCTTATGTTCGTCTTCTTTTAATATATCAAAAATTGCAATTATACACCGTACGTGAAATTAAATGTGCTAAAATATCGTAGGGTAAACGTCACAAAGGTACAGTTAGTTTTACACATTTTGCAGCCAGATACAGTTAAATTAAAAACCATGTTTTAAAATTAGTTAGTTTTGGTTTTGTGTCAAGTTAGACAAAATGGTTAAGTTTCAGTTAGTTTTGAGTGTAAAAAGACCAAAATACCCTTGAGTCTATCAAATTTTCAAGTACTTGTCATTCTCATATTCACACTAAAAATTCAAATTCTAGTTTTTGCTATGTTTTTCATCCTCACACCATAACTAATTATTAATTTCTTGTGATCGTCAACATCTATGGACAGAAAAAAGAGCCCAACAACACCTCTGGCGGCCCAACACCGTCCCGCAGGTGCAGCTCTGGTGGCTCCTCTGCCAATGGACTTGGCTACTCCGTCGAGGTTCCCTACTTTGATGGCTTATCCGTCGGGTTCCCGAAAGCTTACCCAAAAGAGAGGTGAACAAGTGAGGACCTTGTAGAGTTAAGGCCCAGTTTGTGGGCCCAAGTCCTCAAGCCCATTAGGGCATTGAATGCAATCAGAATTCGAGATGAGCATGGTAGGAGAGCTTACCTACTTTCTAGGGTTTCAAATCAAACAGCTAAAACACAGCATCTTCATCTCTCAAAGCAAATATGCAAGAAATATTGTCAAAAAATTTGGGCTAGAGAAAGCTTCACATAAACGTACACCTGCAGCTACACATATCAAGCTAACTAAAGATGATTCAGGAGAAGCTGTCGACCAACACCTGTATAGAGGAATCATTGGTAGTCTTCTCTACCTTACTGTCAGTCGAATTGATATTGCTTGCTCTGTGGGAGTATGTGCACGATATCAAGCTAATCCTAAGGTTAGTCATCTATCCCAAGCTAAAATAATTATAAGATATATCTCTGGAACTGCAGACTTAGGTTTATTGTACTCATTCAACACATCTTCTACACTGGTGGGGTATTGTGATGCGGATTGGGCTGAAAGCGCAACAGATAGGAAAAGCACATCTAGAGGATGCTTCTTCCTTGGCAATAACCTCATATCAAGGTTTAGTAAAAAGCAAAATTGTGTTGCCTTGTCCACTGGTGAAGCAAATGTTAGTCGAGTATAATGTCAGACAAGAAGCCATGACTTTGTATTGTGATAATGTTAGTGCAATCAACATCTCAAAAAATCTGGTTCAGCAGAGCAAAACCAAACATATTTACATTAGACATCACTTCATCCGCGAGTTGGTCGAAGACAAGAAGATCGTCTTAGAGCATATCCTTACAGAGAAGCAACTGGCTGACATTTTTACCAAGCCATTAGACGCAGTCAGATTCGAGTACCTCAGATCGTCACTCGGACTCTGTACCATCAACAAACAAAAGAAATTGCTAAACGGTTGAGAGGAGTTAGTTGGTACCTCTTCATAAACCGGTCCAAAATCCCAACACATGCCATTGGGCCAAGTATACCAAAAGCCCAATCTAATATAAAAAGAGGAAAGGTCGCGAGATACGATTTGCCACCTACAAATTTGATTCTTTTTCAAAAACCTATTATGTATCAGTTTGTTATTTCGCTCCCATCTCTCAACCTTTGCGCAAAACACTGCTAGTCTCGGCAAAAATGGTGAAAACCAGGAGCAATCTTGCGCCGAAGAAAGCTACTGACGGACGGAAAACCAAATCCAAGAAGACCGAGGAGAAAAGCCCCAAAAACAGCAAACCTGGGACCAACAAATATGGAGTACGAATCAAAGGGCTGAAGCCAAAGAAGGACGCCGAGAGTTCATCCAGAGAAATCCCACCGGCAGAGGCTCCAACACCTATCTTCTCCCGAGTTCCCAAGAAAACTCGAACCGGAAGCTCTGCATTCACAATGACAGACCTGACAGGCCTGGAACGAGGGGGCTGACATTGGCCAAGGAAGTCATGAAGCTTCCATGCAAATCTTCCATGTGCCAGTTTCTGCAGTTTCTGCACCAGGTATCGATTCTTCTGTCGTGTCAAATACTGATACCTCTAGGAAAAGTGACTTGTTAGAGTCACTACTAGAAAATCAGGACCCTCCTCGTGAAGGAGTTGTTGAGGATCTGATAAACACTGAAGGAGAAAAGGATGATTCGACTCCGGTCAGTCATGGGCTAGAGAGGATTGCATAAGGAGATGGTGGAGAAGAAGTTGCGAAAGATGTTGTTCCTGTACCCACAGTCACAGAAGAAGATGTGGTCGAAAGAGAAGAAGTTCCTGACTCTGAAGAAGTTGGGGAAGAGACCAATGACAAGAGTGATTCTGATAAGGAGGAGACCGAAGACAAAAATGTCGGTCTAGAAGGAGTTGAGAAGAAGAACGACCCTGTAGATGATGCAGAAATTGCCAAGGGTACCGCTACTACAGATGTTGTAGCAGATGTTATAACCGTTGCTGCCACAGAGTCTGTTCCTGAAGACGCCGCAGCGAAAGTCATGGAAGAAGCGTCTCTGGTTGTCATAAGAGATACCACAGAAGATGCCACTGAAATAGCACACACAGTGCTCTCGTCCCTGAAGAAGAAAGTGTTAGAAGAACATGAAAGTCTTGCAGTAATGGTAGGAAAGCTGAAGGAAAACAAAAAGAGGAAGGATATGAAGGATGCTGGAGGCCCCAACAAGAAGAAGAAGCTGTCCGCAAAGGACAAAGGAAAGAAGGTTGTCTCCAAAAGGAGACTTGTTGATGAGGAAAGTGATGATGATGCAGAGGCAGTAACCATAAAAGAAGCAAAGAAGGTAGCGAGCCAGAAGCAGGCCAAGAACACTCAAAGTGTTCCATATGTCAATGTGTCATTTCATTCGGCTGCAAGTGCAACTCGGTGGGAGTTTGTATTCCAAAGGACAACCTATCCTAAAAAAACTTTGTCCTTGGAGATCCTTGGACTAGAAGCCATCATCAAGCTTCTGCAAAAGGCAAAACTCATGAAGACTGTCACCGACATAGGTAATCATTATCCTTTGATGGTTAAAAAGTTTATTGCAAATTTGCCTGCTGGTTTTGGTTCTCCGGATGATCCGGAATGTGAGAAGGTCTATGTCAGAGGCTTACACTTCAACATCTCCTCCGACATTATAAATGCCTTCCTGCTCTGCACCACCACCTGATCTGAACAAATTTCTCAAAGAGATAACTAGTGATAAGAGCACAGTGTGGCCTACTAAGGGAACCGTGGCGGCCTTGAATCTCACTTCAAAATACTCCATATTGTTCCGTATCGGAGTAGCAAATTGGGCACCTTCCACACATGCATCCTCCATCAAACCAGAGCTGGCAGTTCTCATCTTCCAAATAGGTACAGGTTCCACACTTGATTTTGGCCAATTTGTTATTGACCACCTTGTTAGACATGCCAGATCACAAGCTGTGAAAATACCTATTGCTTTTCCCTCCCTTATATCCGAGCTACTAGTGCACCAACACCCTGGTGTGTTGAAGTCAATCGATAAGGCAGGAAAGCGCGGAGGAATGATTGTGGTGAGCCACAAGTTGTTCGAGGGAAAGCATGCTCCTGATCTTGTCAGGAAAGAAGTCAAGCCAACTAAGGCGACAACTAGTCGAGCTACCAGTGCTGACCCTCTAACAAAGACCACCAGCAGAGATGCAATAATGCTCGAGAGAGAGATCGCGGTGCTTGACGAGGATATCATCAATCTAAAGATGGCGCTGAAGCACTTGTCCCAACGTAGATCCCACTGTGCTAACCTACTGAAGACGATGCCTCCTCAAAACTCCGACAACAATGGTTCCTCCTCCTTACCAGATTCTACTGAAGACACCACCAAAGATGCCTCTGCAACAACTACCGAAGAAGATACCGCTAGTTCCAGCAGCAGTTCTGTCTGAATTTTAAGTACTTTATGAATTCTCTAAAAACTGAACAACTTTTTATTTGTAATATGCTCTGAACATGTTTCACGCATGTCCTCGACTGCTGATCGAGAATGTGTGTGAGTTAAGTTTCTTTTGTTACTCTCTGCGCTATTGTTCGAATTTTTTCTTCTTTGAGTTTTTGGCTCTTTTTGAGCCAGCAAGGAGGAGTAACATGTAAGACGCACAAGATGATGCGCGAACAAAACTTGACGACTGTAGATCGCTGCAAGAAAAGCTGACGACGAATGGGACGAAGAATGCTGACCTTAAAAATAGCCAAAGGGGGAGATTGTAGTTACGACGTTTTTGGTGATTGGCTTTTTTTAAGGAACTAGAATAGATGTCATAAAGAATGTCGAAACATCGTATGCGACATCTTGGATGATATTATTGGCGACATCTCGGCTGACATCCTGTTCGACACAAATCAGGAAAGTCCATGCTCTTCATAAAGTACGACTACAATTAGGACTTGTAAAAGTTCCAGCGCGTCTCCGATTCTGGAAAGAAGAAATACGGTGATAAAGAGGAAACCCATTAGGGTTAGTATTCATACTCGATTGCTATAAAAGCTTAGGCTACCCCCTTAGCAATTGTGTGGTTCTTTTATTGTTTCCTAGCAATAATTTACAGAGCTCTTAGACGTGAAGGTCTGCGGGTTGAGAGGCTGTAGATTGTGCTGAGGATATTGTGTATCACCTTAACTATTGAGAGTTAGGTGATTGAGGGTTTACTGATCGCGTGAATGAAGACTGCACGCAACCAAAACGTTCAACGACAATTTGAACTGACAGAGCAAGGCGATTGCTCGAAGAGTGGAATCAAGACGGCGTCTTGGATTCAGGGGGAGACCCTGAGATAGATTTGTACTTTAATAGTAGCATAAAGTGTAGATCTTGTGATGATCATAGGTATTTGTATGTTTTGACGTACTACCGATAGTGAAACCTTTCCACTAGGCTGAGAGCCCAAGACGTAGGTGATGTTGCACCGAACTAGATAAACAATTTGTTGTGTCATTGTTCATTACGTTTGATATTTATTGTCCTTCTTTATCTACGCAAGTTGTCATACACTGTGTTATAGCATTATACATGACATTGTGTGTGGCATCTTGCATAACTATCTGATCAAAATTTCACCACGAGAAGAGCGCTTGTCTAGGGGGTGTGAACATTAGAAGCTTATAGCCATTATTCGGGTCTGGTCGGTTTTGGAAAGGTGGTGGTAAAAATATTAACCAAACACAGGCATGCAAAATATAAAACAATCACAAATCACAAATACAAACTCAAGAATTATGCAAATAATAACACAAGAAACAAATATTATAAAAGTGATCGGAGAGTCGGGAATTCGACGGATATATCATTTAGTCAATTTATCGGATTTGGTTGTTAATTATGGGAAAACTTATTAAGAAATAGAAAGTAAGTGTTGAGAAGTTCCAAACCCACCCCAAACATCACATGAGTTTCACCAGTCATCAGCAAGGGTTTCGTCTAACCAGAATACATTAGTTAGGCCATTAACTAAAATACCCAATTAGGTTCTCCTTAAAAGTCATGTAGGAATCTCCATCCCTTCAGGTTGGTACCCTATAGACGTAAACTGTACCCGCGATATCTGTACCTCCGTCACAAGCATGCAAATATAAAGTCGTCACAAATCACAATTACAACCCCAAGGTACACCGTGTACATACAGCCCCTAAATGCTACGTTCCACCTAGGTCGATTGCTATCGCCTCTTCCTATATTTGATCTAAATTCGTGCCTACGCGGGAGAGCTAGCATTAAGTTCACATTTAATGTCTCAATCCATTTCACAAACCCATTAATTTAACCTTTAATTCTTTAATTAACCAAATTAATATCCACATTCTTCTATTTCCCCGACCTAAATATTTAGCTACTCATGGCATCAACAACACAAATCAACAAATCCTTGGCAATTATCATCATTTATATCAAGCAATTAAATAACAAATCAAATCTCATAAAAATAATACCTCAATTTAATTCCCAATTTTCAATCTCAATTACAATCACAAATATCCCAATACAGTATGAAAATAAACGTAAAATAGCTACTATCAACCTCACAATCATTCTTCGAAATTGCCTCGTAGTCGCCTCCACTTGATCACCCATAACTCTCCCTTTCTCTACAATCTATATTCTCCCTAAATATGACTTTTTAAGCTGAAATGGGTGATAAATGGTAATATTTTCGTAACTCAAGGGGTGGGTATTTATAGGAGGGAAGAAAATTAATTTAAAAATTAAAAATCCAAAATTTTAGAAGCTGATTTGACCAGCTTTTTGGATAGGACCCGACAGGTTGGTTTATTCTCTCTCGCGCGTCGTTGAAGGTAGCCTCGGCCTAATGGGTTAAGCGGAACCTGTCGGGTGACATCCGACAGGTCAACCCTGCAAGCTTCTTCAAGCTTGACTAGGTGAGCTCCTCACATTCTCCCTTCAACACGAGCTCGGGTTGCCAGGTTAAGCCGAACCTCCCGGGTTGGACCGGGCAGGTTGACCTGGTAACCTTCCTCCGAATTTTCAGACTTCACGCTTTTTGTTCCTTTTCATCTCCTTTTTGACAAGTTTTTATCAAAAAATACTCTCGGGCCATTTGTTGGGTAAAGTAGCCTTTTATTCACCAAAAACTGATAATTCGGGTAAAATGAGGATAAAAATAAGAAGATTTGACTAGGTTGTATACATAATAACCTACCTCATTAGTCACGTGTTCTTCTTCAGCACTTAATCTCCTAGTGGGTTCGTAACTCATATAGCTTCGGGCTTGCCTTTTGTGTATGACTATGTAGGCTCATGAGTCATTGACAAATGGCCTCAAATCTTCATTCGGTCCATCATCATAAGTGGTTTCTAGTAAGACATTATGATTCCCCAATGATCATGATGATCAGTGATTCGACTTAATTTCTTTGTTGATACTATCATAATCCATTTGTCACTAGATATCTTGTTTGGATATAAGGCATAGAGACGTTACCCTTATATATTCAAACTTGTTTCTAGATATCAAGATGACTGAGTATGATAACTCTTTATCGTCAGTGTCGCCACACATTCCTTTTCAGTCATTCACATCAAGAGACATAACTATCATAATAATCCATTTGTCACTAGACTGTTGTGATTTGGTTATAACCATACGAAACAAATCATGCAATAAACATATAAAACAAAAGGCATGCTCATGTTTCCAATCAAACCCTAAAAATAATCATGTTGATGTTTAGAGAATCAATGGAGTTAATCGATAGCGGAAGCGTACCTGGATTGTATTCGAGTTCATACTTGACAACTATGGTGATATCCATATAGCCACACCCTTATTGCTACGTGTGATGTATTCTCCTCTGAAAGGATGTGGAAGAATAACTGTATGCAGATCGTGTGTTATATGGGACCATAGCCCTAGTTATAATTGGTTAATATAACTATTTATGATTTAGCCCCTCATCAAATTATAAATACACCTAAAGCCTCTACACATATATCCCCATGACAATTATATTCATAGGCCCAAAACTTAATTATTTAAGTAGATCACTTTAATTCGGGTCAACTTAAATGATAGCGTAACACATATATATTACATGTGTGGCCCCACATTGAAATTTTTTCAACAATCTCCCACTGGGCCACACATGTAAAATTAAAAAAATGTGTTAAACCTTAATCGCACAAAATTCGCTATCATATACTTGGAATATGTAATAATCTCGTCCATCAATCATATCGATAAAGGATCAAAGCGACTTTCATCACATTTGTCATAACTAAACTCATCAATGGTCACATGCATCAATATAACCAAATGACATAGATCAATCATGGATGCGTAGTATAGAACTTACATGCAATGTGATCTATACATGTCTAATCCTAACTGGTCCAACTTTAGTAAGGCTATAGTTCATACAACCAAAACAGAGTGACCGAACTTAACTTAATTTCTGATCATAAAATACTCAAATGCAAACATAAAGCAAACAAATACAAACTCTCACTAAAACTTTATATCTCACATAATATCACCTTCATATTTGCATAATGCATATGAAAGACCTTAGGTGATAATCCTTTTGTGAGTGGATCTGTTATCATGGAGTTTGTCCTAATATGCCTTATAAATTATCTTCACTCTGTATCCTTGTTGTTTGAAATTAGGACTAAAAGGAAAAAATACTTTGCAGAAGAAATTAAAATTTTCCCGAACAAAAACTTAACCTTCCATTCACAAGAAAAAGGTACGTGCGCTTAAAAGAATGGAAATTGCTTGCAAATTCTTCACAAATATATACAAGTATATTAAATATTTAAATAAATATATTAAAATGTGGAAAACAGAATTGCATGGACAACCCATCCTAGCATATATAAGTCACAGATCCCAAATCGCAAACTTAAGTTTTCACTCAATTGTTTATTAAATAAATAATAAACAATTAAGTTAGAAAAAAAATAAGGCATGTAATAGTTTCGTTAACAAACAAAAACATAGCGCAACATAATTTGTTTAACATGAGATTTGCGCTCGGTGATTCACAAAATATACACAAATGATATGTAATATTCAAACGATTAGCAAAATATGTATATTTTATCTCATAGTTATGATGATTACAACCGGATTTAATATAAATTAGTGAGGAATAGTTTTCTAAAACAAATCAGATATGCTCATGATTAGAAAAACATATATGAGTAGCGGCGCAATAACAGTAATCGCCAATCACCAATCACCAATCACCAATCACCAAATCACGAACAAAAAATTGTTCGAATATAAAACACCATAAATTCTTAGATCTTTAAAATCAAGCATGAACGGCTCTGATATCATTTGTTGGGATTTGATTTTAACCATTCATTCAATAAACATATAAAACTAAAGGCATGTTCATGTTTCTAATCAAACCCTAAAAGATATATAGAAACTCATGTTGATATTTAGAGAATGATGGAGTTAATCGATAGCGGAAGCGTAGCTGGATCGTATTCGAGTTCATACTTGACAACTACGGTGATTTTCATATAGCCACATGCTTACTGCTAAGTCTGATGTACTCTCCTCTGAATAGATGAGGAAGAATAACCGTATGCATATCGTGTGTTATATGTGACCATAGCTCTGGTTATAATTGGTTAATATAACTAGTTATGATATTTATGATTTGGCCTCTCATCAAATTATAAATACACCTAAAGCCTCTACACATATATTCCCATGACAATTATATCCATAGGCCCAAAACTTAATTATTCAAGTATCTCACTTTAATTCGGGTCAACTTAAATGATAGCGTAACACGTATATATTACATATGTGGCCCCATATTGGAATTTTTCCAACATAGACATCTTGTTTGAACATAAGGATTCAATGATACTACGACAACTGAGAATGCTCATGACTGTATCTATGACACATTGCTCATGTCGGGTCGTCCAATATCATTTCTCTACATGATATTTATGATCTGACTTGGTAACCCTTTACTTATGATCAGTAGAGCATGATCATCAGTCATTCTCATACTGGTCGCTTTATAAAGCTCTTTCACCAGGGACACGTTAAGCATAATTTCAAGAAATGTCTTAGCATTGTCTAAGGGTTCTACTATCAGTGATGACACACTCGATGACCTTAGACAAAATTAATGCTTAACTTATTATCATAATACCGCTTTATTGTTAATAGATAATGTAACTTTTGCACATAAATGTGATTTATTTAGGTCATATTTTCTTCACAAAGACGCCTCAACTAAATGGGTTAGCTGAGAGGATGAATAGAACACTTATTTAAAAAATGAGATGTTTGCTTTCATAAGTTGGACTACAAAGATTCTTTTGGGGCGATGATAAAGTTATTTTTATACTAATTTTCGAGCATCGATTACCCTATTTTGACCTTGTTTGGTCCTAGTTAGGTACATTCTACCCTTATTTGAGGTTTTATTTACTTTACGGGTACCTCAAGTGAAATATGCAGATTTTGGGTCATTTCGGATCATTTACGGGATATTTTCGAGGCTTCCCCGTAGTCATTGGCCACGTTCCAAGGCAATTCCCCCGTGGCGAGGTACCATGCCACGCCCGTGGTGAGATCTGAGGCCAGAAACCCAAAGAAATCTTGTGACCACTTGGCCACGACCTGTGGCCAAGATCCATGGTCACTCCACTTCAGATCGTGTAGAAGACGTGGCCGAAGTCTGCAAAGAAAGAGTTTGACCGTGGTCGTCGACACGGTCGGTGGCCACCCCATGGCCAAGGGAGCAGTCAACCACTCAGAATTTGTGGATGCTTCGTGGGCGAGGAAAACGAGGCACAATCTTGTCACGGTCCGTGATGCCCCAAGAATTTGCGAGTATAAGAGGGCCTCCAACGCATTTTGCGAATCAACCAATCACGATTGTTCCAATTTTAATTCCAGAAATACTTTTGCGTCTGCGTCTTCAAGTTAGAGTCCCAGGAGGTTCCAGAGCCATTCCAGAGTTCAATTAATTATGTGAAGAAGAAGAATAAGAGGATTTACAATCCTACATATGTATTAAATTACCATGTTTTGGGAATTAATCCGGGTTTTATTTTCTCAAATCTTCTCTCTATTCTATTAAATTCCTTTATAAATTAAGTCTAATTGCATGTTTATGATTGTTCATGTTTCTTCAATCTGATTACAGAACTTGTAATGCATGAGTATTCGTTTAATTGCTAAACGAATTTAATTGTCGTGTATGAATTTATTCAATTATCAGTATGCACATTCATGAATTGATTATGAACATGTTATGATAGATTAATTTAGGGATTTGAGGTGATGAACTGATAAAAATTATTTAGGTAAATATCTTGATATGCTTGCAGCGCCAAGTAATGAGTTTTCATTACATCTACACTTAATGCTTCTTGCCTTTAATTACGTCTGATTGATCTAGTTTGCTTATGAAACCGAAAGTGAAGTTTGGAAATGGAACTGAGTAATGAAAACTTGGTTTAAATCATCAATAGAGATAGTTTGGTTTACACCGTAGTAGTATTCATAGGTGACACACACCGAAAGATCACGAGAATTCACAAAACTTAATCACAGCTAGCCGGTTAAATCATCACTAGAGATATGTTGGTTATCTTAAATTAGTTGTAGGCCTTCTATCTTTCTGAAAGTGGATTCTAGGTGGATTAGTAATTTTTTGTGCCTCCCTAAGTTAGAAACACCCGACAAGCATATAATTTAATTTATTTCTCGACTTTAATATTTATATGTTCATCGTATCTTCTATGTTGTTGAATTATTTAGATTTAAATACTTTTATAATCTCACAATTTGTATATTTATATTCGAGATTAAGATTGCCTTTGAAATTAAATTCGAGTGCTTAGAATTAAATAACCTTTTGTCCTCTGGGTTCGATAAACTCGGGGTTGTAATCTTATTGTCTTGCATTACTTGTGACCGGTACACTGTCAGGAGTCTGAGATTTGAATCGCATCATTTTTGCAGGTCGAGTTTTGGTGCATCAGGCGAGGCTATGAATACAGTGATTCATGTGTTGAATCTGACAGTGTGTGTGCCTCTTGGATTTGATGTTCTAAATAGAGTTTGGAAAGGTAAAAATGTCTCTTACGATCACCTAAAAGGATCTGGATGCAAGGAATTTGTGCATATTTTAGAGGATGTAAAATCTAAGGTTGATATGAAAAGTAGACTGTGCATATACATTGGTTATGGCGAGAATGAGTTTGGGTACATGTTTTATGATCCTATGCCAAGAAACTTATGAGAAGTCGCGATGTGATATTTATGGAGAACCAGGACATCAAAGATATTGCGAAGTTTGAAGAAAGGGCTCCACAATATATATCTTATTTGATTGACTTTGATATAGTTCCTCCTACAGTTGTTTCAAGTCAAGTTGAAGATGAAGTTCATGATGACCAGCAAGGTGCAGGTGATGTTGATGCTCTACAGAGGTTGAGATGGATAATGAAGTCCATGAGTAGTTGCTAGTACCAGATGTTCCACCAATTGTGCCACTCATGAGATCTTCCAAAGATCGACAACCAACTTCAAGGTACACAGCTGATGAGTTTGTGTTAGTATTTGACGGTGGGAGAGCCCGCAAGTTACAGTAAAGCACTTGAAAATAAGGAGTGGGTTGAAGCCATGCAAAATGAGATGAAATCATTGCATGAGAATCATACTTTTAATCCGGTGAAGTTGTTGAAAGGCAAAATAGTTTTGAAGAACAAGTGGGTTTATAGAGTGAACCAAGAAGAAAATACTTTACGCCATGATATAAAGCTAGATTGGTCCTCAAGGGTTTCAACTAGAGAAAATGTATTTACTTTGATGAATTATTTTTCCATGTTGTTAAGATGTCATCTATTCGGGTAGTTATTGGTTTAGAAGCTAGTCTTGATTTGGAAGCTGAGCAGATGAATGTGAAAAGTGCATTTCTCCATGGTGACTTAGAAAAAGAGAATTTATATGGAGTATTCAGAGGATTTCGAAGTAAAGGGAAAAGAGAACTTTGTATGCAAGCTTCAGAAAAAGCATGTATGGTTTAAAGCAAGCAACCAAAGTAGTGGTACAAAAAATTTGAGTCAGTCATGGGAGAACATGGCTACCAGAAGATGAAATATGACCATTGTGTTTTTGTGCAAAAATTCTCTAATGATGATTTTATCATACTATTGTTATATGTGGATGATATGTTGATTTTTGGCAAGAATGTCTCTAGAGTTGGGAGGTTGAAAAAATAGTTGAGTCGGGTTTTTCAGTGAAGGACTTGGCATCTGTGAAAAATATTATTGGCATCAAAATTACTAACGTTACAGTTGCGAAGAAGTTGCATATGTCATAAGAGCAATATATTGAAAAAGTGTTGCAAATGTTCAATATGGACAATGCTAAAGCAGTGAGGTCTCCTCTTACTACTCACTATAAGTTAAGCACACGATAGAGCCCTTCCACAGAGAAGGAGATGAACAATATGGATAGAGTTCAACATGCCTCAACAGTAGCAACTTTGATGTACGCAATGGTGTGTACAATGCCTGATATAGCTCATGGAGTTGGTGTTGTGAGTCGTTTTCTAGTCAAATCCTAGTAGAGAGCATTGAGATGCAGTCAAATGTATTATGAGATTTCTTCAACGTAGCTCTAATTACATACTCACTTTTGGAAGTGGAGAACCAATGCTGGTTGGTTACTTTGATTCAAATGTTGCAATGCTGCAACCCTCGTCGGAGCCTCATTTGTCTCCGTGATGGTCGTCTCCAATGCTGCAACCCACCCTCCCTATAAAACATGGCATCTGGAGACGTTTCGATGGTGTACTTTTTTTTAATTTTTAAATTTGAACCGGCCATATCGGGTTAGAAAAGAAAGTTTGATTTGAACCGGCTCTATCGAATTATACGATCGAATTATACGAAAAGACTAACATGACCCTGACCTTTAATCTAAAGCAGTTATTCAAAGGAGTGGCAAAATCGTAATTTCATATTTTTCGTAACTGAGTTTCTAAAAGTGATAATTTTTTTCATTTAGGCGATCTCAGACCATCTCCACTGTACAGCAAAATAAGCAACTGCTTTAGGCCTCTCAAAAGAATGGGACCCTAACTTTTTACATAATTCATTATTTAATATAAATTTTAAGAATTTAGAAAAACCTAAATATTAAAACCGAGAATTTTCATGGATAGAATAATGATTCAGTTAAAGTAGTTTATAGATAAAACTAATTTTATTTATTAAATCAAAAATTAATTGTATGACACCTCATAATTTGTAATATAAGTACCTACCAAGACCCTTTTCAAAACAAAAGGTAATATTTAATTTAATATAAGATAAAATTTTACATAACTCCTCTTAACTATGACCAAGTTTCAGTTAACTCCTTTTAAATTCAATATTAACTTGTGGGTTCTCTCAAGTTTGAAGAAGTTTCATTTTACCGTTTCTGTTAAGTATTTTGAAAATTTTGTTAACTTTTTTTTAAAAATGACGAAAATACCATTGTATTACAAAAATTAAAATAAATACTTAAAAATGATTTTGAACTATTTTTTTTATAATTTTTTCGTTGTAGAAAATAAATAATAAAATTTTGTTAATAGTAAAATTAATTTCTCAATTTTTTTATAAAAACAAATAAAAAATTCAAAAATGATTTTTAAACATCGTTTTTATTAATAAAATTATCAAAATACTATATACTTTTATAATGAAAAAGTGATAAAAATCTGGTTTTAGCCACACTGTTCCCGTCTATTTTAGAATAAAAGACCGCTACAAATTAGAAAAATTTTGTTTTAAATCCAACACAAATAACATCGTTTAAGTCTAGAAACAATGAGATGAAACACCATTTTACATTCCTGAGAAGTGGATTTATTTTATCTCACAATCATTGATCATATTAAATTTTAATTAAAATAAAACATTCATTTAAACGAATAATACAATATAATTTTAAGCTTAAAATAAGAAATTTCTTTAGGCCTTCATATTCATTGGGCTGATGATGTGGTGCGGTCGAGGAAGTCGGTATGTAGAAGCTAGAAAACCCGAAGTTATTGCAAAAGTGTTAGATTTGGACAAAAGACTAGTGTTTTTCGGGCAGAAACGGCGGTTTGAGTCATCATTTGGAGGGTCAAAATCGTGTTTTATAAGTTTCGGGCAGTTTTTTATAATTTATAATAGTTGTTTCCTTTCTTTTCCTTTTTTCCTTTCTAGCATTTTTTCCTTTTTTTACCTTTCTAGTGAATTAGGGTTTTCCTTTTTTACAATTTGTGTTTCATTATTTAAGCACTTTCATACGGTCTTTGTTATTCAGTTATTTTTGATGAATTAATAAAATTCGAGGTTTTCCTATCTATCATCTCCGGTATTCTTCGCAAGAACTAACGAATTTTTGATAAAGAATTCTTCCTATCCACGCACGCTACATCAGTTGGTATCAGATTCTAGTCAATCCTGAGGTATGCCGCCGCGTAGACAACAACGAGCTGCTCCCCAAGGTGCTGATGATGATCAAGCTGAGTTACGACGTGAAAACGCTAAATTTCGATGTGAGAACGACGATTTGAGGCGGCATGTTGAATTATTGACCCAACGAATGGACAAATTGCATCGTCATGATGATGATACTCTCACACACGAAAATCCTTTCGTCGGGTTTTAAAATCGTTCACCCGAACGCCCTAACCATTGGTGGGAATAGGGTTTCAAGGTGGAAATTCCACAATTCGATGGCAGTCTTAAACTAGAGGAGTTCATAAATTGGCTATCACCCCCGATTTATGATGATTATGTTGAACCAGATGCAGAAGCTGAAATTGTAGAAGCACAATTGAGTCAACATGAGCAGAATATTCAAGGAAGAGATGATTAGTGAGCAAGGGATGAAACTTTATGCTGCGTCAAGTACTTGTTCTTAGCTGATTCATACAAAAATGGTTACGAACAGTTTTTGGAGGGTATCGAGAGATTGTACGATAAAGGCAAGACTAAGAATTTTGAGTTGTTAAGTGGTGCAACAACGAAGGTGTTTGGTGAAAATCTTGCAAGAGTAGCCAAAAATTATTGGGAGCACATGAAACCCGAGATGAAGTGCTACACATTTACGATCCAGCTTGCGAGCAAGGTGGGAGTACTGGATACAACTGAAAATTCGGTAGAAAGTGCTACAAGGATATGGGATCCCGGGGTGATACTTATTTTCAGGAGGATGTTGCGGTCCAGATTTGAGGTCGAATCTTCTCCATCCAGGAGAGAATGATGTGGTGTGGTCGAGAAAGTCGGTATGCAGAAGGTAGAACACCAAAAATTATCGCAAAATTTTCTGATTTGGACAAAAGACTAGTGTATTTAGGGCAGAAACGGCGGTTTGAGTCAAAATTATGGCTAAGCCATGAGGTACAACTGATTTCGGCCATCGGAGATCATTTGGAAGATCAAAATCGCGTTTTATAAGTTTCTGGCAGTTTTTTTATAATTTTTAATAGTTTTTCATTTCTTTTCCTTTATTCCTTTCTAGCTTTTTTTCCTTTTTTTCCTTCCTAGCGAATTAGAGTTTTCCTTTTTTGCAATTTGTGTTATATTATTTAAGCACTTTCATACGGTCTTTTTTATTCAGTTATTTTTTATGAATTAATAAAATTCGAGGTTTTCCTCTATATATATCATCTTCGGTATTCTTCGCAAGAATCAACAAATTTTTGATAAAGAATTCTTCCTAACCACGCACGCTGCATCAGTTGGTATCAGATTCTAGTCGTTCCTGAGGTATGTCGCCCCGTAGACAACAACGAACCGCTCCCCAAGGTGCTGATGATGATCAAACTGAGTTACGATTTGGGGCGGCAGGTTGAATTATTGACCCAACGAATGGACGAATTGCATCGTCGTGATGATGATACTCTCACAGACGAAAATTCTTTCGTCGGGTTTCAGAATCGTTCACCCAAACGCCCTAACCATTGGTGGGAACATGGTTTCAAGGTGGAAGTTCCACAATTCGATGACAGTCTTAAACTAGAGGAGTTCATAGGTTAGTTATCATCCCCGATTTATAATGATTATGTTGAACTAGATGCAGATGCAGAAGCTGAAATTGTAGAAGCACAATTGAGTCAACATGAGCAGAATATTCGAGGAAGAGATGAAACTTTATACTGCGTCAAATACTTGTTCTTAGCTGATTCATACAACAATAGTTACGAACAGTTTTTGGAGGGCATCGAGAGGTTGTACGATTAAGGTAGGACTAAGAATTTTGAGTTGTTAAATGGTGCAATAACCAATGTGCTTGGTGAAAGTCTTGCAAGAGTAGCCAAAAATTATTGGGAGCACATGAAACCCGAGATGAAGTGCTACACATTTACGATCCAGCTTGCAAGCAAGGTGGGAGTACTTGATACAACTGAAAATTCGGTAGAGAGTGCTACAAAAATATGGGATCCCGGGGTGATTCTTATTTTCAGAAGGATGCTGCGGTCCAGATTCGAGGTCGAATCTTCTCCATCCATGGGAGAATGATGTGGTGCGGTCGAGGAAGTCGGTATGCAGAAACTAGAACACCCGAAGTTATCGCAAAAGTGTCAGATTTGGAGAAAAGACTAGTGTTTTTCAGGCAGAAACGGCGGTTTTAGTCAAAAGACTAGGGTTTTCCTTTTTTGCAATTTGTGTTTCATTATTTAAGCACTTTTATACGGTTTTTGTTATTCGGTCATTTTTGATGAATTAATAAAATCCGAAGTTTTTCTTTATATCTATCATCTTCAGTATTATTCAGAATCAACGTACTTGAAAGAGTTCTTCCTAACCACATATGCTCACTACAAAAGTTTTGTCACAAGGACGGCGCACCCAACGCGCAGGCGGGAAGGAAAAAAACGCAGGTATAAGCTAAGGACAGCGAACGGTGCGCAGTCGTTAGCGCTCTGTCGGTAAGCCGCAGTTAGACGCTAACGACTGCGCACAGAGTGCGCAGTCAGAAGCTTGTAACTACGCACATTTTGACATGCGCAGTCGTTAGATTATGACTGCGCACGACGGTGTGCGCGCAGTCGAAACGTTCAAGCCTCTGACTGCGCACTCATGTTGTGCGTAGTTGACATTAACGCCTGCGCACTGACGTTGTGCGCAGTTGGTAGTAAGGACTGCGCACAGTTAGGGTGCGCAGTCACAAGCTTGTTGCTGCGCACATTCATAAGTGCGCAGGCTTTATGGGTAGAGATTAAAAAAAGAATTGGCATCTTCATCTTCATCTTCATCGTCCGAGTCGGTCGGTGAGTCGGGCATTGGGAATTTGGTCGGATCACGCATGTGTTGGCGCAATTTTCTTCCAAATGCTTTACGCTTCTTCTCCTTCTCCCTTGCCTTTGCAAGTTCTTGGGCCACTTGTTGGGCAACTAGTTGGGCCATTTCCTCTCGGGTTTGGGTGAGTTGTGTAGCTAGCGTTTCATTCTGTTCTTGGAGTCGTTGAATTTCTTCATCTGTCCTTTGTACAAATGCTGCAGTTTGCGAACTCCCCTCTCCCGGTTGTCTAGCCTTAGGTGGCCTCATAGTAGCTCTGCCGAACCCTCTGATATACCGGCCCCTAAGCGGACGGCCGTATGTTAGCATATGGGCTCGGTTCATCAAGTCTTCCTCCTCTTCCAGTGTCATCGGGTCGGTGTGGATCTCACACCACTCTTTGAACAATTTCTTGACGTTTTTCTGAAAATAATGAAAACATTAATATGAAAGCACCCTCAATCTAAAATAAAATACATTATTAAAATTACCCGGTGCTTCTTCAATTCTTTGTTTTCGACGTTCGAGTACCGTTGAAGGTGGTTCTCTATATTCGCCGAAATAGGTATGACACCTTCTTTCTCCCTCACTCTCGACAACTCCGCGAACGAGCTTCTGAATGATATTGGACCAGAGTTGTGATTTGGCTTTTTCTTTCGGAGCTCAGCCATTTCCTTCCCCAACTCCTAGCCAAATACATAAAATAGATTTCGCTAAACATAATAAGTACAATATTTAAATACAAGTTTACAAGTTAAAGAGAAATACCTGCATCAATTTGGAGTCATAATACTCCACGAGCCACCTCCACTGGTCTTTCTTCCCTGCCAGCTTGTATGGGATATCATTGCGCTGAAGCACGTCACGGTAGACATTGTAGAACCTCTTATAATCATTTTTCTGCTGCTTATTTGCAGCCCGTGCTCGCTCATCTATCCATTGCAGCAGTGACGATGAGAGAAAGTCTACATCGTATGTGCTCTACATGAGATCAAAAACAAAAGGTCAATATATTTGAAAAATAATAAGAAATTGTGAATAATAAATATTTTTTTTAAAAAATACCTGCAATTTGTCCATGAACTCCATCCTCAACTCCTCTAGCACATCACGCCACTGTCGATACCTAATCGGGACAGTGGACCCCGTGACATTCACGAGTCGCTCATAAGTATTTCTCTGTGACTTCCAGTCCTTCACAATAGAAAGTTGCAGCTTCTTCGACCATCGAAGTTTTAAATTCTTCCGTCCCAAACTATCAACCGCGTCCCGTTCCCAGTCAGTAGAAACATCACCCCTCCTTTTCTTCTGAATTGTCCACCCGTCCACGACAGCCTCAGCTGGTGTGTTTACATCAAAATACAGCTCCCTGTCAAATACTTCCGGCTCGTCTAGTCGTTGCCATCTTGAATGGCCGGGATCTTGTGGGGGACCCACATGAGGGAAGGAATGGATCGACTCGTGACCAGAGTCGGCAGCAAACCCGGGAGTACGATGTTGGGGAGAAGACGAGGGAGACTCGTCTCATCTAGGAGGGCATCTACCCAGAAATCTAGACCCTGCCTTTGGGCCTCGAGCTGGTCGCGTAAACCAACCTCATCTTCCCACGCGGATGTGGGTGTAGGTCTACTCTGACCTATGGTTATTCCAGGCAAAGATCTCCTGACTCCTACATCCTCCGCATGTATGGCAGCCACAGCTGCCGGTGTGGCTGGGTCGAGCTCGACAGTGTGATCGAAACCGTCATCTCGAACAGACGATGCACGAGAGGACGGATCTTCGACACGAGGAGTTCTCTTATACAGCTGCGAGAATCCTACAAATCTCTTCTTCTTGACCGGCTCTTTCTCTATTTCCTTATCCTTTCCTTATCTTTTTTCCCATCTTCTGAAAACATTTAAATATATTATACATATAAAGCTAACATTCCAATTCATATAAAGCTAACAATTCCTATAAAACATATTATACATATACATTTAAATCAAGACCAATTCATTTAAATATTATACAATGTAGATAATGTAGATATTATATATACATATTATACAATTCAAGACATATTACTATATTATACAATTCAAGACATATTATATATACATATTATACAGTTCAATGTACATATATTAATTATACAATTCC
>OY987323.1:15730992-16163464 GCA_963920655.1 Geranium rotundifolium
ACCGCTTTAAACCAGTTTCCTCGATCAACCCTGCGATCAATATGAGTATCGTGAAATTCAAATTCTCCCAGCACATTAGGTTTAACCCAATCAACCCATCGACACCAGGGACCCCTCTTTTCCTTACAGTACCGATCACAATAGGACACACAAGTGACGTATTGAATCTTAAGCAAGCGGAGTACCCCTAGTTCGGTGTGATTGCATGAGTCTGCCCACCGACGCCAGATAATTTCATATCCCTCCCAATACCGATCTACCAACCAATCAAAACCGCTGGTTCCCACGTATTGAAGCTTAAGCAAGCCAAGACCCCCTAATTCGGTATGCTTACATGAGTCTGCCCACCGACGCCAGATAACACCAGTTCCCTCCCAGTACCGATCTACCGTCCCGACCCAAGCTCGCCCCACCTGCAATTCCGTCCTCAACCCCATCGCACTTTACTCCGTTCCTGCCATCCCACTAGATCTGTTTCCTTCACCACCAGCTGTTGTCGCAGCTACCACCGCAAGACCCGAAACTGTAGTTGTACTAGAAGCCTTCATAGACGGAGCCGTGTCGCCGTGAGACATCGTCGATTTTCGACGAACAACCCAAATCGCCACGAGCGAAGGGTACAAACCGCAAAGAAAACCCTGCCGACTAAGGTTTTTTTGAAACCCACTAAACTACTATAGTTTCATAAATATCTACACATATATATGGTGTGTATAATATTTTATTTATCAAAATATATTTTTTGAAACGTGCAGGGGCATCTATCTTTTTAAATGAAAAAGAGGTAATTCCATATCAGTACCCTAACTTTGTCTCATTTCGAAATTAGTACCTTAAGTTTAAAACTTTTTTTTGCCGGTACCCCAAGTTTATTTACGTTGCAATTAAGGTAATGGCTGTTAAATGTAACGAAATTGTTGTGCAAAAAGTCTAAAATGCCTTCAATAGTTTTGGTCTGTTAAACTGGCCTGATTGGTTCAATTGATATAATTATGAAATGACTATTTTACCCCTAATTGAATACCATTTTAACTAATAAATTGAGGGCAAATCTGACTTTTCACTTACAAAAATAATAATTATAATTTTTTAATATTTAAATATATATAATATAATATTATTATTAATCATTAATTAAACCTAATCAAACCCTAATTAAATCCTAATTAACCCTAACTAACCCTAACCCTTTACTTCAGCTGCCACTCTCCCGTCTCCCTTCCGCCGCGACTCCGGCCGGCGACCCCGACCGGCGACTCCGACGCCGACCTCGACTCCTCGTCTTCCTCTCCACCGTCCGCTCCCCCTGCGTCCTCCTCCGCGGCGACTAAAATCGCCAAGTCTCGAGGCGACGATCTAGAGGAGGACGACGGAGGTTCGCTCCACGACCACACCAAGAAGACTCACCGCCACGGAGGTTCGCGACGGAGGTTCGGGATGGAGGAGGCGTCGTAGGCGACGGAAATCACCGAGTCTCGAGCGCGGCGGCGTCGTCCTCCTCTGGATCGTCGCCTCGAGACTCGCCGCCTACGACGCTGCCGCGCTCGAGACTTGGCGATTACAGTCGCCTACGACGCCGCCGCGTTCCAGCTCGAATCTGCGTCCTAGGAGGGCCGTAGCCGGAGAGGAGGGTTGTAGCCGTCGCGAGGAGGGCCGTAGCTAGAGACGGGAGTGGCCCTCCTCGCGACAGCCCTCCTCTCGTGTTCGCCCCACCAACAGGTGATGGGACAGTTCCAAATTGCGATTTTGGCTCTTTCCATCAGCAATATGTGCTTGATGGCCGGCTAGTTGCAGTTGGCGTTGTAGATATCCTCCTCTCCGGCTACGGCCCTCCTCGCCGACAATCCGATTCGACCTCCGTCGAATCCGTCGCGAGGCCTCCGATTCGACGGCCACGGAGGAGGCGGTCGGAGCAGGCGGTGGGAGGAGGCGGTCGGAGCAGACAACCGGAGACGGGAGTGGCGGCTGGAGCGGGAGTGGTGGCAGAGATGGGAGTGGTGGGGAGGGGAGGGTTTAATTAGGGAGTTAATTAGGGTTAATTAGGTTAATTAATGATTAATAATAATAATAATATATAATTAATAATAATATTATATATATTTAAATATTAAAGAATTATATATATATTATTTGTGTAAGTGAAAAGTCAGATTTGCCCTCAATTTATTAGTTAACTTAGTATTCAATTAGTGGTAAAATAGTCATTTCATAATCATATCAATTGAACCAATCAGACCAGTTTAACAGACCAAAACTATTGAGAGCATTTTAGACATTTTGCACACAAATTCTGTTATATTTAACTGCCGTTACCTTAACTGCAACGTAAATAAACTTCGGGTACAAGCAAAAAAGTTTTAAACTTAGGGTACTGATTTTGAAATGAGGCAAAGTTAAGGTGCTGACATGGAATTACCCCAATGAAAAATAACATCCTTAATAGCGATATAACGAAATAAAATTTGAGTAAAATTACGTGTCATTTGGTAAATTGTGATTTTCTTATCTTCATTCAAATTTTTATGCATGTTTATTCAACCCTTAATATTTTATTTTGCTTCTAAATAAGTAATAATATATTCTACACATTTGTGTTAACGCACAATATGAATTATAATAAGGGTAACAATTAAAATAAGGAAATAAAGATAAAAAGCAAGAAATATATAATAAACCTGATGAGATCGAGAACAAATAATTAAAGATGGTGTTGTTCAATTACAGTAAATAACATAAATAAATACTTAAAAGTAAATATATAAGGATAAGGAAGCGAAAAGCAGGCACATGAGATCAGTTGTCTTGTAGACCTTTCTTTTTCCTGAGCTGATTGGAATGGCCGCACTTGTTCTTCTTTGAGATCAGGTGCAATGTTGTTGATGCCACACTTGTTGCATGCCTCCTCCTCCTCCTCCTCCTTGGAGCCTCACAGCGAGATCGAGGGTCGAATCTCTGGGGATGTTGTAATCACCTAAGCTCAGGCCATCCTCAACCTGCTTCCCGCCAAATATCAGCCTCTGCTCGTCCGGACAGATTAATTCCTGATGATCACAGAATGAAGAACCAAACTGTTTGGGTGATGGTGTTCGCGGCTACGGTTTTCACAAACATCTGCATTTTAATTTCTCTCTTCATTTTGATGCCGAATGGGTGTGTAATGTGTATATATATACATATACAATCGTTGCTTGGTGGTCAAGGCCTCGCCTCACCCTGCTGCTAGGGTTGCTTGTTACTATTGGGCTTTGCGCACTAAGCAAGCCCATTGCCTCCCCAAATATTCTCCTACAATATTTGGCAACATAGTAATAATAAACTTCTAATTTATGTGAGATTGCATTTTATTACCATCTATGTCTCTTAATTGTTTTAAGATTGTAAACGAGTCTAGTCGTTGAGCTCAAAGTCAAAGTTGTTAAGGCTCGGCTCGACTCCGTTCGATTTGCTTATTTTACATCAGACTTGAGTATTGTAAACGAGTCTAGTGTGATTTTATAATGTATATAAGAACGTAATATTACCGATTTATGTCAAATTGAATGATTAAGAAACCATAATGTTTAAGAGTTTAAAATCACATGAATATGTTATAACTAAGAAGTTATATAAATTCTTAACAACAACCAAGCTTCACATTATTAGTGGAGAGGTCTGGGTTTCGAACCCCGTTGTGCACATAGTAAGGAAGAATGAAATGGTAAATTTAGTAATATGATGTAATTGTAATTCAAAAAAAAACAATGAAATCTATATATCTATATAAAATGAAAATTCTCAAGTTCACACATGGCAATCTCCTTGACGAGATTTCTAGCAATCCTATTTTTTAATAAATTATGATTTTTTTCTTTATTTAAATAGTTTATTGGGATAATTCCATATGGGTACCCTTGGTTATGTTACATTATCGCATGACATACCCTAGAATTTTTTGTATCAGGGTGACTACTCTAACATTTTATCTTTCTCACCGTTACTCATTCCGTCCATTTCCGTTAGTTTTCAACATTTTTTACATGTGAAATGACTAAAATACCCTTAAGGGTTAAATGAATTATTATAATTGAATTGAAAAGACTAAAATGCCCTCAACTATTCTTATAATTTTCAAACTTATGCCACTCCCTCCCTCTCTCTCCTCTCTTTTATCTCTGCACGACCTCCGATAACCTTGTCTCCGGCCTCCGGTCGTCTTTAGCCTCGCTCTGATGGTCTCCAACACCTCTAGTATCGCCTCCGGCCTTCTCCAGCGTCTCCGTGTGGTGGTCGGACTTAGCTTGCCGGAAAAAATGGTGTCCTCCTCACCACTCTCGCCAACACTATCTCCGAGTCCCTCAAGCTCTCCGATCTGCTCTCTAACCCCGGTGGCAAAGAATAAAATAGAACAATTTTTTTTCCAATAACCAGATATACATAACCCTACTCCTATTCTGGTACCTATTGTCTTAATAATATTTTAATTTTTATAAAAAATTAAAAGTACATTCTCATCTCATTCCCAAAGGCCATGCTGCAGTAAAGCTCAGTGGGATGAACTTAACACTCTGAGAAAGGTCCACACTCATGTGAATCCCATCCACTAGCCTTCTTGTGGGTTCCTCCTCACCATACTCAACCCACAACACTACTCTTCTCTACTCTCCTATTTTTTTATTCCTCAATAATATCAAAACACATTTTTAGTCAAATACCATTATCTGTATACATACTAAAATTAATATTAGTTGGTTAAATCAAAATATACACTATCCATTAATCTTCCTATTCCTATACTATACTATACTATACTTCCTCATCATCCTCAGTTGGCTTTGACCCACCACATCATATCTCATCCCTTCCCACTGTTTCTTTTTTTTGAAATTCCTATTTTTTGAAATTTATAATTAAATAAATATTGTTGGCTTGCCCATCTTTCTTCTATATATATACTTGCTTTCTCAATTCCATCAAAGCAAGCCGAATCAATATATGTCTTCTGTTTCTCTCTCAATACGTCTCTTAGGTTTGTTGAATTGTAAAGAAATATTGGATGGAAGTGGAAGCAACGATACTACTTGTGTGGTGGACGAGAGCATGACGAGCTCCACCGTGGATACCCTGACGACGACGACGCCTCCGATAGCGGAAGTGAAGGCGCTGTGCCGGGTTGGGAGCGGGGCGAGCAACGTTGTTCTGGACTCTCGCGAGGCGGTGAGCGGCGGAGTGGAGGCGGAGTCGAGGAAGCTGCCGTCGTCGAGGTTCAAGGGGGTGGTCCCTCAGGCCGTAGACAAGGCCGTCGGAGATCGTAGGTCGTGCAGAGACAAAAGAGATGAGAGAGGGGGAGTGGCATAAGTTTGAAAATTAGAAGAATAGTTGAGGGCATTTTCGTCTTTTCAATCCAATTATAATAACCCATTTAACCCTTAAGGGTATTTTAGTCATTTCACATGTCAAAAATGTTGAAAACTAATAGAAATGGAAGGAATGAGTAACAGTGAGAAAAATGAAGTACTAGGTAAGTCACCATGATACGAAAAATTCTAGGGTATATCATGTTGTAATGTGACATAACCAAGGGTACCCATCTAAAATTATCCCTAGTTTATTTTAGTATACTAACGTACTATCCATTATCAGAACTTATGTTCTTTGTTTTGCTCGTAATCAAATGGCACACGAACTGTTCATGTTTGTTTTAACTAACAGTAGTTGGGATTATGGTGAGGGCCTCTCCCACCATCTGTAACTTCAGTTGTCCAGCTTGATGCCGAGTTAATTGCTATTTAATTAATAAAATTCGCTTTTACTTTAAAAAAAACTCAATTAACTGAATTTAAATAGTTTATTATAGTATACTAATACAATTAAAACTCAATTTAAAATTCTAATTTTTTAATTAAATGATTTGTTGTAGTATACTAATACAATTTAATATTAATTAGCATTCTGTTGGATTGCAATTTTTTTTCTAAACTAATTTGAATACATGTTATCACGTGTCTCTATTTAAGATACGATTCATTAATCAAATAAAACGATCTCTATTCCATTCATTAGATTTCGATAATTTTTATAAACGTTTGATCATGCAATATTCTGATTCGTCGTGTTGATTTTTAAGAGACAAATGATGGATTGAAGAAGAAATATTGTTGGAGTTGACTATTTCAGACAGATTCAACAACAAAACAAAGATCGGCAATGATGACAAGAAAGTGAATGATTTGGTAATGTTCAATATAAGACAGTAAAAATTTTAAGTCCAGACGTGATATGTTTTTGAATTTGATTTCTCCATGTTATTGAGGAAACAAATAGAAGTTAAGAGACAATCAATTGAGTTTAAGGAACCAAAATGCTCATAGATCGCATAAAAAACGATATGATATTGACATGTACACCAATTACTTTTATAAAAATATTAATTAGCATTCTGTTGGATTACAATTTAGTTTATCGAGAATACAATTTAATTAATTTATAATAGTTTACTTTTTAAAACTAAATTTGAGCATATTAAACAATTTTAATTATTCATTAGTATTTTACAAATAACACTGCGCATCACGCGGAGCTTCAACTTAGTAAAAATATATATAAAAGTATTTTTTCATCTATATATAAGAGCATATGATTTATCAATCCGGACTAGCAGTAATGCAACCAACTTGTTAAAAATTTAAATTAAAAAGGGACTAACCTTAATCATTTTTAGTTGTAATGCTAAAATATAAAAAATTAGAAAAATACAAATGAGCGGTTGGGGGAGGCGAGACGACGGTTTTTTCCGTCCGTCTTTATCTTTTCCTCTGTTGCCTGTAATTTCTCCAGGGTTTTCAAGGAATTGACATCTATGGTGTCTTGCATCGTTAGCAAGCATAGATCTTTAAGCCTTAATGGTTTCGGAGCAATCGTTTTTGACGGAGTGTTCGTTGATGTCTTTTCTTCTCAAGTGTTGGTTGCAACACCGATTCTGTTCAGCCGAAGGATTTCGGCGAAGTCCTTCAGAGGGCCGGGTTGCTCGGTGTTGTAGAGACATAAAACAGAGAGACCAAGGATATGGTTTTGAAAATTTGAAACCAAACCAAGAGCATTTTCGTCTTTTAACTTCAAAACTAAGAGAATTTTTAACGTTTTTTGCTATCTGTCTGTTTTCGATACTTCGGTGGGTTGGATGTCCAATTTTAAAATTGGGTGTAGCTAGGTGTTTTTTTAGTATAATTGGGTGTGGCTAGGTGTACTTTACTCTAGTAAATATACTCGCTTCGTGTTCTATTTATTTATCCAGAAAATAAAAGGAGAAAGTAGTCAAGTCATTGTCAGTCAACGAAGTTCACACTGCGCAACACACGTGTGTGTATATATATATATATATTCTCGAATTTCACATCTCAGTTAGTTCTAATTCACAGACAAACAAATGGAAATTGGGCCTTTCCCAATTCTTAATCAGGAAGAGGAAGAGATATCGCATTTTTTCCGTACAGTTTGTTCGAGGACATGGAGCGACAAGAGGCGGTGGCCAAGGACGCCTTCGCCAGGCTCAAGGGTCGCTGCCGTCGTCCTCGGGGCTTGTTGCCTTCTCCACAACGTCTGCGAGATCAGGAATACGAGGCAATAGAGCTCCCGTTTCACATTTTTGACCATCAGCTCCACCTTTGTCGCCTCGCTTCACGCCACAGACCACATTGCTCACAATCTCTTGCACTATGTATGCCACTTCGTTTTGATGTAGTCCATTTTTTGTGATTTTTTGGATATGACTTTGTTGCTACGTTTAATAGTTGGCATGATTTTTTAGCGCAAAAGTAAGAAGTCGAGCAACATGTTGCATGACATGTGGAGCGACTTGTTACGAGCTGCAGATTAGGAAAGTCTGAAGCTTTCCTATTTCGACGAAACTTGGAGCAGAAAGGCGGCACGAAGACTTGGAGCGCAAGAGAGTGACGTCGACAAGTCAGACGACTTCCAGCTGGCAGTCACACGTCAGCAATAGGCGGCAACTCGACTTGCCTGATTTCATCAGGAAGTCAGAAAAGGCAAGACGACTTCCAGCTGTCATGGAAGGCGGCAACAACTTGCCTGACTTTCCTGTTCCGAATCCAGGAGGGATTAGGAATGTGAGCTGCTATAAAAAGCCCTTGGCTTCCCATTAGTAGATCATCCGTTCTTGTTCTAACACTTGCAAGATTTCTCAGAGCTCTTAACCGTGCACCATCGGCGTGTTGAGAGGCTGATGAATATTCGCTAGAACGGACCTTTTGCTCTGATCAAACCTTGAGTCGCGAAGACTAAGTGTTTGGGTCGGTTAGGGTTTTTGTTTGTGATTGAAGATTCACAACTCCGTCCAAGAAGACAACGACACCGAGCATGGACTTGCTCGAAGGGTGGAATTGAGGGAATCTCAAAGACAGGGGGAGAGGCTCCGGGTCGAGGCGATTCACGGTGAGATCTATAGTAGCTTAGGACAATAGCTTGTGTGATAGCTAGTTGGGCTTGAAGTTGTACTATTGACTACCTGATAGTGAAAAACCTTTCTACTGGCAAAGTGCCCCCAGACGTAGGCGCGGAGTCACCGAACTGGGTAATCATCTCTGGTGTCGTGATTATTATATGTCTATTACTTTGCTTACTGTTTCCACAAGAAGTCGATACACAAGTTACAGACTTTGTGTTCGACTTCCTGACTCGGTTACGATTCAGAATTTCAGACTTGTTATTAATGACACATCATTTTTTTGTATATGTATGATCATATCTGTTATAAAATGCACGTGTCATTTGTTTGTAGCTACCACCTTACATAGAGGCATGACTAAGCAAAGCTATAAGCCGTAGAAAGAAATCCATAAATAAGAAGTTATTTTCTTCATGTAGAGTGAGTAAGGAATGAAAGAACTGCTTCAAAACTTTGCAGAGATGTCTTCCCATGCCCGTCTGTGTGTTCTTCATCTCTTGTTCACGTTGTTGTTCTCTCTCCTCTAGTTTTATATTATTTTCAAATCTTGTTTTACAACACTTTATCAGTACGAGACTCTACCATTTTGATTTTGATTTTATATTATGATATTCGTTATTCAACGTATACTTATGTCGTATCAAACTTGTTTTGTTTCTGTTTTAATGATCCGATGATTTTGCTACGAGATAGCAAATAGGTGAAGAAACAAATAACAAAAGCACCGTTGTTTTAATCGAATTTTTGTATCATGATATATATTCGTGAACCTGAAGTTCGTATACAATTCAACAAACGAGATCTCAATACAGATGATCGTGTTGCACACATTTAAGTTAACGTGTCTTTAGGCCAAAAGCCAAAACACGAAATTGATGCATCTCGGGATCAGGAGTTTCTAAAGATAAAGGCCCGAAACCTGAAGTTTATATTTATTTATATCTATCATTTATATTATATGTTATTATGATTTATTTCTGTTGTTTAAACCCCGTGAGTTAACCTACAGTAGGTTATACCTCAATCGGTGCTCAAAGTGTGGTACTATATTTATTTATACATGTCATTTATATTATGTTATTTATATACACTATATATCTTATTGAATTATTGTGACATGTATTAGACAGAACCCGAAGTTCTAATTGGATGTATAACTATTCAAAAATACATTACCAGAAGTCATATGAATACAGAACACAAAGTTCTGATTTAATTATTGAAATATGTTTGACCAGAAGTTCATACAGACTCGAAACACACAGAACTCGAAGTTCAGACTTAATGCGCATTTATTGAAACATATGACTTGAAATTCATATAATATACGGTATCTACAGTTTTGATTCAGTATAAATTCATGAAAATTTTCATAACCCGAAGTTCATGAAATATACAAAATTTAAAGTTCTCAAACCAAGGTTAGTATAGAATTTCTATAATTCTTTCAAATAACTTAGAGAAATATATGTGACTTTATTTGTTTACGGTAATATTGACGTATCCCGAAGATGGTGACATATTTGTTTAATTCCAACTCATAATATTGCATTTTGCTAAACTGTTGGCATACATTACCTAGTTAAGAGCACATTTCTCTGATCACAATCTATTCGCCTTGATAATACTTTGCATATCATCAATATTTTCGTATGCAATTTGATATATCTCATTTACTTATTAGTTGAGCCATATATGTGCCAGTAGCTCTCTCTCGATTAAGTGTGATTAATTTACTAGCACAATTTATATATTCTTATGAGACAACATTCTACCTCTGTATGAAAAGAAAGAGCCTCCTGAAGTTAGGCATGAACTTTCGTGGAAAGTAAATATTATGTCTCATCTAGATCCACACACATTACAATGTGAGAAGAAAGTGCAGTAAATAAGTTTGCAAAGTGTCGCAAACCAAATGTCTGAAGCATTTGTAGAACACACATGGTAATCAAGAAAGAATTGCTCATTTCATATACTTGATCATTTTTTTAGTCTCTGAAGGACTCGATATGAATATGATGGACTTGTCCTTACCTATTTATATTATATTTATACGGGATTCTCTGGAGGAATTAAATTGCATGAAGCATTAGTAAAACACACATATGAGAATTAAAATAAATGATGGTAATACAAATGGAAGCAGCAAATTCATGTAGTATTCGCCAGAAGCATAAGAGACAATTATGAGTAAAAATATATTGTTACTCATAAATAAAAGAATGAGGTTAATAGATAAATAGTTCCAGATGAGCTGGTAATTCTTGAAGAAATACTGATTCAAAGATAAATTATTAATTTCTGAAGAACCATTTGGATTATAAAGAACTGTCAATTCCTATAAACTTATCGGTTCAAGTTTAACATTCGGTTCTTGTATAACAGTTGGTTCCTGTTAATCACCAAGTATTTGACCTCATAAATTAAGCACCCGAAGATGTTCAACCAGTCAAATACAAATGGTTATTCACGAATAAACGAACTGAAAAATCGATCGATATAATGTAAGGCTTGCAGCCTAAGATATTTCTCAATGACTTGAAATCAATTTAATGAAACATTTTTATATATTGTGATCATTTCAGATACTTATTAGTTTAACAGTTCCCCAATAACTAGATATGCATATGATGAACGTATTCAGTACTTACTTATATTGTACACTTATACTGATATTTATATAAGACTCTCGTAATGAGTTATGTTTCCTGAAGCATATGAGAAATTAATAATATATTATCTTATATATTGTATGTCAATATGAACTCAGCTGAGACTCCTAAAGAGATTCGAAATACTGCAAAACATTGGAAATGAGAAATTTAATATGAAAGTCTCGAGAAAATGTTTCGCCCTGCAGACCGAGTATACTTCTGATGAAAATATAACTCAAACACTCCTAAAGCATTTCTACATGAATGATGCTCATTCACTCGTTCAAAGGCGAGTCATGAAAGTTGCCGTAAAGGTGCTAGTCATATTGAGTTCAAAGCTTATTGGACGACATTAGAACAAGGTCAAGTTGCAAATGCAGATCATATTCAAATCTCAATAACCTCGATCCCAGATAAAGCAATCCTGACGCTCTATAGATCAAACTTTGGTTACGACCTCCTCCAATTATTCAGAAATTTTTGCGCTAAATGAGCTAACTGCGAATTCATAAAGTATTGCGCTACATGAGCTAACCTCGATGCCAGTTGTATGATGGTACATTGAAAGAGATATATTCGAGAACGGATCGCTAAAGGTGATTTATACTACAAACTCCAGAAAAGTTACGATATTCATATCAAGAAAGTACTTTATAAGTGAAAATCCTGCAGATTTATTCATTAAAATTCGACATCTGCTGAGAACGTTATGCAAGACATCAGCTCGACCATACAAGCAAATAAAATAAACCTTGTCACCTATCAGGAGGAGCATCGATCAAGAGGAGTATCGATCAGAGGGAGCAACGATCAGGGGGTGCATTGATCAGGAGGAGCATTGATCAGGGGGAGCGAGAATTATAAAGTTGAACACACTTTGGACATTTGTGCGCTGCACTCTTTTTCCCTTATTAAGGTTTTGTCCCACTAGGTTTTCCTGAAAAGGTTTTTAACGAGGCAGCATAATGCACGCCCAACATCACCTGAATTACTTATTTACATGATTTTTTTCCATCGGTTTTTTTCTTGTAAATTTAATGTAATTATTTAGGTGGTGTCTAAGGGGGTGTTATAAAATGCACGTGTCATTTGTTTGTAGCCACCACCTTACATAGAGGCATGACTAAGCAAAGATATAAGCCGTAGAAAGAAATCCATAAATAAGAAGTTATTTTCTTCATGTGGAGTGAGTAAGGAATGAAAGAACTGCTTCAAAACTTTGCAGAGATGTCTTCCCATGACTGTCTGTGTGTTCTTCATCTCTTGTTCACGTTGTTGTTCTCACTCTTCTCTCGTTTTATATTATTTTCAAATCTTGTTTTATAACAATATCATTTGTTTTGTCGTACATTTGCCTCTCCATATAAATACATGGGACATACAATACAAGGTAATTAAGACAGCGTTGCTCTTAAATGAATGAACTGCTCCTTTAAGGATAAAAAACAAAAATGCTCCTTTTTGTTTCTAAAAAGGCAAAGACTCAACTTTTGGATCTCGTCTCACAACTTGTTATGTTATCAACGCATGTGAGGCTGTTAGATTATATTATAATTTCATTTTTCCCATATGTATTAGGGTTACCTATTCCTTCTCTTTCCCTTTCTCTCTATATTAGATTCATAAATAGAGATATCTTATAATTCACAATACACACACCAATAATAAATCTTATAAATCCCTCTCTTATTTCTATCACATGCAATAAATTGTCTTAGTTTGTTACTTGAATGTACTGACTTTGGTATCGTATTTGGTCCTTCAATCTGCTTTTTCCAGTTACTCGAATGCTGACAGTAACTCTGTATTCGGTACTTAAATTGGTAGCGCTGGTAGTGAACTCTGGCATATAGCGCTGGTAGTGGTAGTAGTGCTGTGAAATATTCCAGGCTTAACACTAGATCATCTCCACTGGGGTTGTACACTGTAATTACAGAAGAATGATATAAGGGAAATGAGGTTTGAGTTCATGTTGGAACTGTGGGTTAGGCATGTGACCACCATAATGTGGCACTGTCTAGTCGAGAATTTTGACATAAGTTGCATGTCGTTGGTCTTAGACGGTGGATCATTCAAATTGCATCATTTTTCTTCAAAGATATATAAAAAGTGAAGGAACTAAAGATGGGTGGTAGACTATTCATGCATAATTCTTGGTAATGTTCTCGGCAATAATGATTGATTATGGAACTAGCAGACACGTAAATAAAAAATACTCTGTAGCTATGGGGAAGTAATGGTGCATATGTGAATTAAACTGATCTGCACCTACAATGCAATCTAGTTAATTTGAAGAAGCATTCGATGTCCCAGAGGACATTCAAGATTTTAGATGCATAGACTGAACATTTGAGTTTTTCATTTCAAATTTACTCTTCGACAAGCAGACTTAGGAGGCAGGGTGCACTCGACCTAGGAGGTTGAGTGCCCACCCCATCTCGTAGGTCTGGGAGCAAAATTAGTTGAAATTCTACTTTTCTCCTCCTTAAGTTTACGGTTATAAATAGATTAAGTTTTATTTAGTTTGAGGTTTCTCCTTTTTAGTGGAGAGTCTTATTTAGTTAGACAAAATTGGGGATCTACATGTTGGACAAATTGTGCAATTAAGTACAAAATGACTAAGTTAATAAGTGTATTAACTTGTGACTACGTCAACGTGAGCCTTGATTCGGAATACCAAGACTCGTCATAGAATAATGAAAATATGTTTACATATTATATGAAATAAGATCTTTCCAACGATATATCAAAAGTTCAAGATGGGTAAATGAGTGAATGAGAAATTGAACTCGAAGCCCGCCACATTTAGTTGGGCTCATAATTATGACTCAACAATAAAATTTTGAATTTAATTTTAAATTCAAGAAAAAGATAAAACGTGGAAAAGCCATTAATAATTAATTTCCATTCAGAAATAAATTATGGAGAATCCTACTTTCCCAAAACAATGATTTGGTAAGTTATTTCATTCCTTATCTTCCAAGTTTTAAGTTCTTTCCCTAAGAGTATTTTTTCCTAAAGGATATATTTTCTTAGTAGAATTATATTTTCCTTAAAAATATATTTTTCAAGAATGAGGGATTATTTTCTTCTATAAGTGGAGAAAAATTTCTAGAGCAAAAATACACCAAAAACCGTAGCTGTCGAACCTCTGTCAAATTCATTCCTCATCGATTACTCTCTATAGCTCGGTTAGAGTTTGACTTCGTTCGTCGTTTTATGCTGGAAGCAAGTTGCGCATACGGGGCAATAATTGTCTTAAGAAAAGCGGATTACCGTGACTCGATGATATTCTATTCCGTCTCTATCAACCGGTCTTGTACCGGTTCTAGGTTGTATAATTTTTTTCTATTATTATTCTTGTATGAGTATTATTAATAAAACTGAGGTATTATTTTAATTGTGTTTTTATCATGTGATTTACTTGTTTCCATCTTGCATGATTGTTCAATTTAATTATTTAATTATTCGATTTACGTTTATGGACTAACAGATCTAGGTTCAAAAGATGTATGTTCTTTTGATTTGTTTGATTTCATGATTGATATGGTTGCTTACACGGTTCTATGGGTTTTCACTATTATTCTTATGGATTTGAGTAGCTAAACTAGGAACTGGGGATTGGGTATGAAATTCTGAATCGTAGCCAAGTCAGGAAGTCGAACACAAAGTCTTTAACTTGTGTATCGACTTCTTGTGGAAATAGTAAGCAAAGTAATAGACAGATAATAATCACGACACCAGAGATGATTACCCAGTTCGGTGACTCCGCACCTACGTCTGGCGGCACTTTGCCAGTGGAAAGGTTTTTCACTATCAGGTAGTCAATAGTACAACTTCAAGCCCAACTAGCTATCACACAAGCTATTGTCCTAAGCTACTATAGATCTCACCGTGAATCGCCTCGACCCGGAGCCTCTCCTCCTGTCTTTGAGATTCCCTCAATTCCACCCTTCGAGCAAGTCCATGCTCGGTGTCGTTGTCTTCTTGGACGGAGTTGTGAATCTTCAATCACAAACAAAAACCCTAACCGATCCAAACACTTAGTCTTCGCGACTCAAGGTTTGATCGGAGCAAGGATCCGTTCTAGCGAATATTCATCAGCCACTCAACACGCCGATGGTGCACGATTAAGAGCTTTGAGAAATCTTGCAGGTGTTAGAACAAGAACGGATGATCTGCTAATGGGAAGCCAAGGGCTTTTTATAGCAGCTCACATTCCTAATCCCTCCTGGATTCGGAACAGGAAAGTCAGGCAAGTTGTTGCCGCCTTCCATGACAGCTGGAAGTCGTCTTGTCTGTTCTGACTTCCTAATGAAATCAGGCAAGTCGAGTTGCCGCCTATTGCTGACGTGTAACTGCCATCTGGAAGTCGTCTGACTTGTCGACGTCACTCTCTTGCGCTCCAAGTCTTCGTGCCGCCTTTTTTCTTTCGCTCCAAGCTTTGTCGAAATAGGAAAGCTTCAGACTTTCCTAATTTTGCGGCTCGTAACAAGTCGCTCCACATGTCATGTAACATTTTACTCGACTTCTTACTTTTGCGCTAAAAAATCATGCCAACTATTAAACGTAGCAACAATCTCCCCCTTTGGCAATTTTTTAGGCAAACACCTTTTTGTAAGCCCATCGTCATCTTGTGGCAGTTACGCACAACAAGTGACTTATCTTGTGGCAGTTACACACAACAAGTGATGTGACTTCTTTACTCCAAGCAGGCATATCGTCGTCACCATGAGGCAGTTATGCACACAGCAAGTTTCGTGACTTCCAATACGACTTCTTGTGCGGCTTCTAGTTTGTCTTCTGGAGCAGCTTCTGGAGCGGCTTCTGGAGCGGCGACTTCTATGTACATCTTTTCGGCGCGCGACTTCTGGCGTACATCTTTCGGCGCGACTTCTGGCGTCGTATCACATTTATCTCCCCCTGTTTGTCGAAAAATATTGCCAAAGGCAATCTCATAACCTAGATTTGTCTAAACAGCAGGGTAAAAGAGAAATAGCTCACACCATGAGCAAATAAACGACTCAAACATGAGCTCAAATACAGCTCAATCAAGAGCAAATATCCCAAAACTAAACAGTCAAATTATGCGGAAACTAACTCGGACAAACCCCAAGAATTTAAAAGTGTGTGTGAGACAAAGTTATCATAGCAAATTTCAGAGAATTTACTAAAACGACGTGGAGTCGTTATCTTCTTCTTCAGCAGTAGCAGCAGCAGCAGTAGATCGAAGGTCTTCTAGAAGGACTTCACAGGCGACTTTGCGAGTTGAGAGCGTGGCAATTGACTTCTCCAAATCAGCAATCATTTCCACCAATCCTTCCTCTATCCTAGCGCCAATTGGTCCTGAGGGACGAGAGCTTGATCCAGCTCCTGGGGTTTTGGCCATAGGAAGTCCGAGGTCCTTCAACTGCTGCCCTTCAAAGTTCTTGAGATTGATGGCTAGAGGCAGTGGCTTTTTACCCGGAATATCTGATTCTCGAACAATGTTAGGACATTGTTGGAGGAGGATACCGGTGATGAGCGAAGGAAATCCGATTGGAAGTTTGATATCACATGATTTGGCGTGCTTAACTAGATGGTCAATAATGTAAGCGCCAAAATCAATGGGAGACTGCGTACCTATTTGGTAAATGAGTTTTGCCAGCTCTGTTTTGATGCTTGACCCATGCGTAGAGGGTGCCCAGTTAGCCAGACCGATGCGGTAGAGAATAGAGTATTTTGCTGTGAGCTCGGTTGCCGCAATGGTGTCCTTGACTGGCCATCCCTTCTTACGTCCTCCGGTTATTTCGACCGCTACTTTGTCCAAGTGCGGGACTTCCGGAGTGACTTCTGGGTCATCTCTGCCAAGGTATGTGTTGATGGTTGAGGAAGAGACTTCGAAGCATTCCCCCCGAACAAACACCTTTCGGTATTCAGCATCTTCAGGGTCATCGAACTCGCTTGATAGATTGACGATAAACTCCTTAACTAAAGTCGGGTAGAATGGGCCAATATTTATGACCGTGTTGGTCAGGCCAGCTCTACGAATAAGCTCTACAATCGCATTTATCCCTTGTGCTTTAGTGGAGAGTTCTCTTTCTGGATAAATTTTCCGTCGATAGACATACTGCCACTTAACGGCATTGTCTGCAGAGTGGAAAGAGACGTTGTCTGTGGGTGCCTTCGGTACATACTTGGGGAGCTTCTGCCCTCCTAATGTCTTCTTCACCTGTGGTAGCACAATTAGGGTGTCTTCTTCTTCAGATTCTTTTTCTTCAGGGACAGAGGTTGCTGTTGTGGTTACTGACTTCTTTCTTGACCTCTTCGGCTGTTTGGACGCCGAAGCTTCTCCTTTTTCTGTTGCCTTTCTCTTTGGGGTCAATCTTCTCTGAACGTGAGGTTCTTCTTCTTCATCAACCAACCTTTGTGTTGGTAGTTTCCTTCTCATAGCCCTCTTAGGCACAACTTCTTCCTTTTCCATGGTTTCAATATCGACACTTTCTTTGACAGGTTCCTCTGAAAGTTGAGTGACTTCTGGAATGACTTCAGGATTATCATCACACCCTGAATCACTGTTCGGGGCGACAAGGGAACTTTCTTCCTTTTTCAAGTCCTCGTTTAGAGGAGATTTCTCTGGTGCGGGTGTCGACTTAGAGAGGCAAGGTTGGTCCTCGGTGCTAGTGCCGTGGACTTCAGGAACAAGGGTTTCTAAACCCTCTTCAGGCAGGCTTTCTTCTAAGTTTTCTTCAGAGACGATAGCAGATTTACCTCGTGTTGGAGTCGGAGTAGAGAGAGAAGCGTCTTCTTTAATGTTTGCAGAAGCGGCTAGAGCGTCGTCCTTCTCAGCGACAGGGATTGTGTCTTCCGGCGTAACAAATGGGGGCGAGCTTGTTACATCCTGGGGTGCTGCCGAAGTTTCCCCTAAGCCTCTTCCTCCTCGGATCCTTACTCCATGCTTGGTTCTAGTCGAATTGGAGGCAGATAATTTCTTGGCAATGACTTTTGCCCTCATCTTTGCTCGAAGTACTTTTGAAGCAGATGGTATTCTACCACTGCGAGTACCAACCATTTAGCTAGGATTTTGTTCTTTGTGGGGGAAAGCAAATTTTTGCTGAGCTTTTTGATCTGAGAAACCCTAGCGATTTCAAATGATGGAGGAGGTGCAGAGTCTATGGGAGTTGAACAGAATGATTTCTGATAGGTGGATAGTCAGATCGTAATCATTCCCAAAATTCAAAAAGGACTAACGGGCTTTTGATAAAAGGATTTGGGCCTGGCTTGATTTTGTGGACCCTGTTTGGTCCTGATCGAGAGAAAGAGTAAAATCAACTAAAAGCTCTTCCTCTTCTTGCTTGACTTCTGGCTATTCTAGACAGCAAAGTCCGAGGTTTGACCTCACACTTTCAAACCTTTTAGCATCTAATGCTTTTGTAAAGATGTCAGCGACTTGTTTCTCAGTGGGTAGGTATTCGAGCTTTATTTTCTTGTCTTCTACAAGCTCTCGAATAAAGTGGTGCCTGATGTCAACATGCTTTGTCGTGCTATGCTGCACTGGGTTCTTTGAGATGTTGATTGCACTGATGTTGTCACAGAACAAAGTCATGACTTCTTGCTTGACTCCATATTCTGCCAACATTTGTTTCATCCAAAGAAGCTGAGTACAGCTACTTCCAGCTGCGATATATTCGGACTCAGCAGTAGACAAAGCAATACAATTTTGCTTTTTGCTGAACCATGATACAAGGTTGTTCCCAGGTAGAAACAACCTCCAGAGGTGCTTCTTCGATCTGGTGTGCTTCCTGCCCAGTCAGCATCACAATATCCAACCAGAGTAGGAGAGGTATCAAAGGAATATAGTAATCCCAATTCAGAGGTTCCTGAGATGTACCTTATGATCCTCTTTGCATGAGCCAAGTGACTGACTTTTGGATTGGCTTGATATCTAGCACAGACTCCCACAGAATAAGCAATGTCGGGTCGACTAACTGTCAAATAGAGGAGACTTCCTATTATGCTTCGATAAAGACTTTGATCTGCTGGTTCTCCCATCTCGTCCTTCATGCACTTGTCATGTGTGGCAATAGGAGTCCTCTTGTGCGAAGCCTTTTCTAACCCGAACTTCTTGACAATGTTCTTTGCGTATTTGCTCTGGGAGATAAATATTCCATCTGACATCTGCTTGATCTGGAAGCCTAGGAAATATGTGAGCTCACCGACCATACTCATCTCAAATTCAGACTGCATGTGTTGAACGAAGCGTTCCACCATCTTGTCTGACTTCCCTCCAACTACAATGTCGTCGACATATATTTGAGCTATCATGATGTCCTTTCCTTCCTTCTTCACAAAGAGAGTTTTGTCTACTCCCCCTCGAATATAGCCATTCTGTACAAGGAATTGGGTAAGACGTTCATACCATGCTCGTGGAGCTTGTTTGAGACCGTAGAGAGCTTTCTTTAGCTTGTAGACATGGCGCGGAGAGTCATGGTCTTCGAATCCCTTTGGTTGGGCTACATAGACTTCTTCGTTTAAATTTCCATTAAGGAAGACACTCTTTACATCCATCTGATAGAGTTTGAAGCGCAGATGACATGCGATGTCGAGAAGAAGTCGTATGGCTTCCAGTCTGGCTACTGGAGCAAAGGTTTCTTCAAAGTCGACTCCTTCGACTTGTGTGTACCCTTGAGCCACCAGTCTCGCTTTGTTTCGAGTGATGTTTCCTTGTTCGTCAGATTTGTTTTTGAATATCCATTTTGTCCCGATGACATTGACATTGTCAGGTTTGGGTACAAGTTCCCAGACTTCATTCCTTGCAAACTGAACCAATTCTTCTTGCATCGCACAGACCCAGTATTCATCATTGATGGCCTCTTGTATATTCTTTGGCTCAATTTTTGAAATAAAGCACATGTTACCTATCAACTCTTGGTGGTCAAGAGATGCCTTTTGTCGAGTTCGAACTCCCTCATTAATATCTCCAATCACATTCTGGGGTGGATGATACTTCTGAATTCTTCTTGACGGAGCTTTTTGCCTTGTAGGAGTTGCCTCTTCATCCGGGATGATTTGGCTTTCGTCTTCAGACTCTTTGTTGCGCTCATCGTCCTTGACTTCAGGTCTGACTTCTCCTCTAACTTATGGTCTGACTTCTCCTGAGAGATTTAGGACTTCTTCGTCCTCGTCACTGGGTTGCTCGTTGCTGTCATCGATTACGACATTGATGGATTCCATGATAGTCCGGGTGCGTTTGTTGAATACACGAAAAGCCCGACTATTTCTGGAGTATCCGAGGAAGATGCCTTCTTCGCTTTTAGGATCCAGTTTGCGTCGAGGTTCCCTATCTACGAGTATGTAGCAGACTGATCCAAACACATGGAAGTATTTGACATTCGGCTTTCTCCCCCTCCATATTTCATAAAGAGTGAACGAGGTTCCAGGGCGGAGAGTCACTCTATTATGAATATGGCATGCCGTATTCAAAGCTTTAGCCCAGAAGTGCTGCGGGATGTCTTTGGCTAACATCATGACCCTTGCCATCTCTTGAAGAGTGCGATTCTTTCTTTCAACGATTCCGTTTTGCTGAGGAGTGATGGGAGCAGAGAATTCATGGGTGATTCCTTCAGCATCACAAAAGTTTGCGAAGCTGATGTTTTCAAACTCCTTTCCATGATCGCTCCGAAGTCGAACGACTTTCCCAATAACTTCTCCCTTTTCTCGTTGAACTCTTTGACATAAGGCTTCAAAGACTGAGAAGGTATCTGACTTCTCTCGAATGAAATCTACCCATGTGTACCTTGAGAAGTCGTCTACACATACAAAGATGTACTTCTTCCCTCCTAGACTTTCTACTTGCATGGGTCCCATAAGGTCAACATGAAGAAGTTCTAGAACACGAGAAGTAGTAAGATGTTGTACCTTCTTGTGTGACGTCTTGGCTTATTTCCTAATTTGGCATTCTCCACAGATTTTTTCTTCAATGATCTTGAGGTTGGGAACTCCGATGATAGCCTTTTCAAAGAGAATCTTTTGCATACTCCTCAAATTGATGTGACCAAGTTTTTGATGCCATAGTTTTTTCTCTTGAGCTTTGGATAAAAGGCACTTGGTTGGCAAGGTACAGACTGTTGGAGACCATAGATAACAGTTGTCAAGGGACCTGTGGCCTATCATGACTTCCTTCTGTTGTTCGTCTTTGACCGAGCACTTGTCGCGAGTGAAGTGGACATCCAGATCTAGATCACATATCTGGCTTATGCTGATGAGGTTTGCTGTGAGGCCTTCTACTAGCAGAGCTTCTTTCAGACATGGAGAGTTGGGAAGATTGAGTTTTCCTTTCCCGAGCACTCTAGCTTTTAATCCATCTCCAAAAGTGGCGAAGCTATTCGTGCATGGTATTAAAGTGACCAAGAAAGAGCTATTACCCGTCATATGTCGAGAGGATCCACTATCGAAGTACCAATCGTTGCTGGTTGAGGCCTTTAAAGCGGTGTACGCGATGTTAGCTCGATAGTTGACCTCTTTGACTCGCCATTCCTTCTGAGGTTGGCTTTTCTTGATGGTGGTCCTTTTCTTGACCGAGCTCTTCCCATATAGCTGATAGCAGAAGGGTCGAATATGTCCTCTTCGTCCACAGTGATGACAAACCCAGTTGTGTCTTTTGGTCTGGGTTTTTGAAGCGACCAGGGTAGAGGGCTTTTTGGTCGCTTGGTCAGCCGTGAACTTAGGAGACTTCTGGCAAGACTTCTGGGAGACAGACTTCTGAGGAACGAAGATGGTGTGTGATGACGAGGCTTCTTTCGAATATCCAAGGCCTTCCATATTCCTGGCTGGTTTCCCGATCGACAGGATTTGATCTAGAGTGTCCGTGCTTGGATTCATCATCTTTACTGACTTCGTGACCTGCTCTAACTCACCTTTCAGTTGAGCAACTTCTTTTTTGAGATCAACAGTTGTCTCGAGAAGTCTTGACTTGTCTTCATTAAGAGTAAGAATGAGAGCGTTCTGTTTTTCGATTACCTGAGAGTCTTCAAGCCACTTGACATACCATTCGTTGTAAGCGTTGTTGAGAGTCTCATCGGATAGCTCATCATCAAAGTCATACTTCTTTGAGCTTTCAGCTAGTTGATCTATTGTGGAGGAAGTGAAAACCACATAGTTACTTGTATGCTCAAGGTCACTGTCTTCCTCATCTTCATCGTCAGTTAGAGAGGCAATGAATCCCTTCTTCTGTTTCTTTAGGAAGTTGGGACATTCTCTCTGCATATGTCCATACCCCTCATATTCAAAACACTGAGCGCCTTTACCTGATCGTTCTCCTCGTCCTCCATCGTTAGCTGTGATGTCGAGTTTCTGAAACTTGTGCTGTGGCTTGTCTCTGACTTCTCGGGTGGCTTTTCTTCCTGTCATCTGGCCAAATCTTTTCATGACTCTGTTGTAGTTTTTGGCCAGCATAGCGATAGTTTCCTCGATGTCACTATCCGACTCAGAGTGTGTTGAGTTCTTCTGATTAGAACTTTTGAAAGCCACACCTTTAAGTTTCTTCTCAATAGAAGGTAGGGAGAGCTCGAAAGTCATTAGTGAGCCCATGAGTTCATCAAACTTCAGTGTCTTCAAGTCATGGACTTCTTCGATGGCGGTGATCTTCATCTTGAATCTGGGACTTAGGGCTCTCAGTGTCTTTCTGACCAAATCTTCATCGGTCATAGGCTTTCCAAGTGAATATGATTCATTGGCCAGATCCTTGATGTGCACATTAAACTCCGTAATAGTCTCGTCGTCATTCATGGTCAGAGCCTCAAAGTTAGTCGTGAGGTACTGTAACTTCTGCTCTTTGACTTTTGAAGTACCCCCGTAAGCAACAACAAGCGTGTCCCAGGCAATTTTGGCACTTGTGCATGTGTTGATGAGTCGAAACACATTCTTATCTACTCCATTAAAAATAGTATTGAGTGCACGAGAATTACCTAGGGCAGCTTCATCTTCTTCCATGCTCCACTCCTTTTCTGGTTTGATGCTCGTTTGATTTCCATGTGCATCAGCATAGTAAGGTTCCTCCCATCCATTGATGATAGACTTCCAGGTTTTGCTGTCGAGGGACTTCAAGAAGGCACACATTCGTGCTTTCCAATATCCATAGTTTGTTCCGTCGAGTACCGGCGGACGATTGACAGATCCTCCTTCCTTCGAATCCATATTAGCTACTCAGATTTTTGCAGGAAAATCACCTAAGAGATTAAGGTGCCTCCTCTGATACCAATTGAAATTCTGAATCGTAGCCAAGTCAGGAAGTCGAACACAAAGTCTTTAACTTGTGTATCGACTTCTTGTGGAAATAGTAAGAAAAGTAATAGACAGATAATAATCACGACACCAGAGATGATTACCCAGTTTGGTGACTCCGCACCTACGTCTGGGGGCACTTTGCCAGTAGAAAGGTTTTTCACTATCAGGTAGTCAATAGTACAACTTCAAGCCCAACTAGCTATCACACAAGCTATTGTCCTAAGCTACTATAGATCTCACAGTGAATCGCCTCGACCCGGAGCCTCTCCCCCTGTCTTTGAGATTCCCTCAATTCCACCCTTCGAGCAAGTCCATGCTCGGTGTCGTTGTCTTCTTGGACGGAGTTGTGAATCTTCAATCACAAACAAAAACCCTAACCGATCTAAACACTTAGTCTTCGCGACTCAAGGTTTGATCGGAGCAAAGATCCGTTCTAGCGAATATTCATCAGCCTCTCAACACGCCGATGGAGCACGGTTAAGAGCTCTGAGAAATCTTGCAGTTGTTAGAACAAGAACGGATGATCTGCTAATGGGAAGCCAAGGGCTTTTTATAGCAGCTCACATTCCTAATCCCTCCTGGATTCGGAACAGGAAAGTCAGGCAAGTTGTTGCCGCCTTCCATGACAGCTGGAAGTCGTCTTGCCTGTTCTGACTTCCTGATGAAATCAGGCAAGTCGAGTTGCCGCCTATTGCTGACGTGCAACTGCCAGCTGGAAGTCGTCTGACTTGTCGACGTCACTCTCTTGCGCTCCAAGTCTTCGTGCCGCCTTTCTTCTTTCGCTCCAAGCTTTGTCGAAATAGGAAAGCTTCAGACTTTCCTAATATGCGGCCCGTAACAAGTCGCTCCACATGTCATGTAACATGTTACTCGACTTCTTACTTTTGCGCTAAAAAATCATGCCAACTATTAAACGTAGCAACAGGGTAAATGATTAATTTACCTCTCCAGCTCCACCTCTCAGTGTTGGAGCTGGTATTTAGTCGACGTGTCTTCTAATTCTTTCAAATCAGAAACACTTAGAATCAAGCGAAAGAACAACAATATCTTGATGGGGGTTTCATAGAGTTGAATCCCCTTAATTGCGGTGTGCCAGTCACCCACTGAACTTTTCAGAGTTGGCATCTAAACTCTCACAACCACTCAACATTCGCCAATATTAATCAATTGAAATATAAACAACAATTCAATTCTCACATGCATTCAAAGTTAAATCAAAATTCAATAATTTATAAATCCAAAACATTCGACCTAGCACCCACGACTATGGGGAATTAACCCATAATCTTTGTGCTAGATCATAATAATATCAAGTTCAAGTGTTCAACACAAAATTAGAAAGAGAAAAGAGAAACAATGAAACCCTAGACCTCGAAGGGTTGAAGATCATGTACTCAAATCTCTTCCCGATAGCGTGTATACTTAGTGTTCTATCAATTTGTTAATTCTAAGGCCGATATCTAGAATGTTTCTAAAGCCTATAGGCATGTATCTAGAGTGTCTCTAAGGTGATTTTCTGGAGCTTGTCATGGTATTGGGGTGTTTTGTGTTACAGTCTGACTTGGAGGCCATGACTCCCCAGACTTTGAAATTTGTCAAAAGTTAGTTCTGAAAAGTAATAGATATTCGAATTATCTTTATTTTGCCCTGATTTAGAGTTGTATTTATTGAGATACTCCATTCACAAGTTTTTACGACAATTATGACCAAAATGTATCCTAAATTGACTTGTTTCTGCGCAACAAACACTCAACAATCCTTGAAAGCATAAAGACATACAAGGATAGTTTTTTTAGACATTATCAAGGGAAAAATACTCTAAAATAAAGGAAAATATATCATAATTGTATACTCGGATGTGCCGCATCACTAAACCTCTATGATTTAAGGTATGGTTTGAATGGGTGGTGTAGAGATATTTTAATCGGTTTTACATGCATATAGCACCACGTTAAGGTTTTTTAAATTGATTGCTTTATTTCATTTCGAGTTTTGATAATTGATCTAGTTTATGAGTTAATGTTCACAAGACATAACTTGTAAGCGGAACTAAAATTGGTTGAAACTTGGGTGAAGTTCTAGCCGTAGAAGGTAGGCTTAACACAAGAGCAATGCCATGAGCTAACCCTTGAACATTAGACAAATTCACAAAATTTAATCAACTCAATTCTTTTAGACTTGGACTCTGACGAGTTAGGCCATTATAATTGACTTAGACTCTCTAGTACTTTAGAAAAAACTTCTGTGTAGATTAGATAATTTTGGTTGCCTCCCTATTAAAGTAAAGAAACACATTTTTATGCATGATTTTCGATTATCGTATCATGAAGCTGCTTTGCGATCCCGTATCCCGAATCATATCTCGTTTTGCACCACTTATCTTTTCCAACCACTGTTTTAAATACTTTTCCGAACAACAAATTTTGATCGATTGGAATCAGTCACATAAGCTGGATTAGAGCGCTTAAAACGTCTTTTTTTACTGGGTTTGATAACTTTAATCTTTACTTATCCATTATCACCTGCGATCGATACAATGCCGATGGAGGTGATCGAACACAATCAAACTTATACGTACTGTTTTCACCGGTAAAGTGTCACAACATTTTGGGGTGTAGATGAGAGATACTCCTTTCGAGAATACATATAAAAGTTGGTGCTAAGTGGATTGAGATGGGCTTGTGAATTCCAGGATGTGTTATTCGTGGTCAAATCTATTAACCGTCAGGATGTCTTTGGGTTTTGTAGGAAGATCCATTTCGGGTACTAGATGTTGATGCTGCGTAATAAATTTGGTGTTTATTTCAACAAAACATAACTTAAATTAAGATAAAATTGTGTCGAAAAATATAAATCAATCAACGAACTGACAGGTAAATCCTCCGAGTCGGAGCACAAATATATATATGCAAGCAGAGCAGGAGCTTACAGTTTCATTCCAAAAATGCCCCTACTCAAAAAGCCAGTTAAATGGAAGCTATGGGTAAAACAGTAATTCCACAGATGACCATCTCGTTGCCGATCAAAACACAGACAGGGCGCTTCTTCTTCCATGAACATTCGATTTCAAGCTCAAACTCCGAACCACCGCATCGGAATATCCAATTGGAGACGACCTCCAACTCCTCGAATCTTACTTTCTTCCAACTTACAGGAACCTGCTGTGAATCCGAGGTAGATTTCAATTCCTAGGCATCTCTTCCTTACTGAATTTCATTGATTTGATTCACGAGGTTTCGTTTGGCAATTTCTGCTTCTTTTTTGACTGTTGGAAGATAAATATGGATTTTTTAAAATGTTTTTTACAGTTCTTGTTGATTCCACGCTTAGGGTTCAATTTTGAATGGCCTGATTTTCTTCTTCTTACGAGGTTTTGAACTAGTTTTTGGATGAAAATTGAAGAATTAGAAGCATACTAGTGTTTCTGAGCTTACACTAGCACAAATTTTACCTAGGAGAGTATCTATTTTGAAGCATCTGATCTTTGTTTAATAAAAGCAATCGAGGGCATGTAGAAATAAATTAGGAGAAGATTTGGGATACCAGATTCAAATATGGTGGATGGTGTATTGGATTGAGTGAACTTGAGGGTAATAGCATAACTTACTAAAATGGAGGGTTTGGGAAGATTGTGGGTGAAATGTTTGTTAAACCACTCTCTGAGGTCACTTTTGAGTGCATCTACTTGATTTTTCTTTATGCACTGAGTTTCTAGAGCTTGATACACTGGCGTTATTGTTCTTTTTTAGCATTTGGTAGTTCTATAGATTGTACATTCAGCTTAGTCCTGCCTAATTTGTTTTTTCCTGTGATAAATTACGAGTTGAGACAACGGGTGAGCTGCAGTTGCATTAGTTAAGAGCAACATTAATTATTCTGCAACAATCTATTTGCCTTCAAATTTCATGGGTTCAAAATGTTGATCAAGTTTTTAATTAAGTTGTCATGCTCAAGTTGCAAAGAATAAGAATGCCTAAGCCAGATCAGTTGGATTCAGTTTCTCTGAGGGAGTCATTGGTGTTCTATGGTTAAATGAAGAGGTGACATGAACTAAGGATGGGAAATAAAACCGAATTCGACGGGGACCCAATGTCCCAGCCCCGATAGGAACGGGACACCCCAAAATTTTACGGATAACCGGTATTTTCACGGGACGGGGCAACTCATCCCCGCCCTATACCCAATATATATATATATATATATATATATATATATTGATTAATTAATTACATACTTTCGGGGCGCGGAATCGAGGAATCCTCGTACCTGTCAGGATTTTGAGTGGGGCGAGGCTCATTAAACCGCCCCGTCGCCATCCCTAACATGAACAATGAGAAGAAGCAAGTGTCTATATGAGACCACTGAAAACACGATAATGGCAAGTCACTGATGGGAGTGTAGTCAGCGGAATGAAGAGTACTAAAAGATGGATGCCTCTATATGGGTATTCATATTATTTTTATTTGATTTTGTTAGATTTATATGGAAACCTAAACAATACTCACAGAATCCAAAATATAGAGCTGGGAGGATACAGTGCTTATTGGCAACACAAGGAGTTTGTGCTTGAGGGGATGTTGGATGTATGAACCTCCGTTTAGTTTTAATTTTACTTTACTGGCTGAGTTAATTTTGGTAATGAAAGTTTTGTTTGGGATCTATCCAATTTGCTACTATGAGCAATAACGAAAAAGTTGATTTGGTTTTTGTTCTTCACTTTTATACTTTACAGGTGTTGCTCTCCATTGTAGTTTTCTGAGCTTTGAGTCTGGCCTCTATGTACTGTAGCACTACAGCTCTGTCACGCGCCATTGTGTTTATAAGGCGTGTGAAAAAAATGATGTATGGATATTGATGCAATGGCAACACCTAGCAAGTTTGATCCATCATCTGGTAGCCCTGACCGGCCATTATACACCAGTGGGCTGCGTGGATCCTACATGTCTTGCACAATGGAGAGATCAAGTAGCTTTCGTGAGAGCACAGATAACCCTGTTCTATCATCGCTCCCAAGCACGTCAAAAAGCAGTTCTGTTGCAAGCCAAGAGGATGTTATGAACTTCTTCCAGTGCTTACGTTTTGACCCAAAGTTGGTTGCTGCAGAGCATAAGTCTAATCGACAAGGGGATTTTAAACGAAATATAAGTGTTGCTCTTGGTATTTCAGTAGATGAGCCCCCGTTTGTATCTTCAAAAGGCAAGTTGCCACCATCTCCCTCATTAGAGGAACTCAAACGGGCCAAGGCCGGTCTACGTGAAAGTTGTATAAAATCCAGGTAGTTTTCTGTGTATATGGATAGTATATCGACCAGTGACATGATTGGGTTACAAAATTGTTTTTTTTAACAGGGAGCGTGTGAAAATTTTCAATGAAGCCTTATGTGTATTCAACAAGTTTTTCCCAGTCAAGAAGAGGTCTCGGTCAGAAGTTTTTCCTAATGACCGATCAGTCCCAGGAACAGGTGTGGGTAAGATGGGAACTCAAAGTCATGCAGGTGCTAGTGCTTTCGATCTTGATCAGCAAAAGTCAGAAGAACGAATAAAAAATGTTGTTCCAAACAAGCGGACTCGAACTTCTTTGATGGATGTGAGGGTTTGTATATTAGACCTTCCCTTTCACATTCATTTTGTTTCATCCACTTTCCTGTATGCACCATTTTTTCGTTGATAGAAGATTTAGACATATTTTCATTGATGCAGATGGATGTGGGGACTAATGCTGTTGTTAGGCCGTCTGGACCTGTTGATAGAGACAGGGACATGCTAAGGCTTTCAAATAGTGATGCTGTTGAGAGTGAGGATCGGACATTGCCCATTGGCGTTGATGGTTGGGGGGAAAAACCAAAAATGAAGAAGAAGCGTTCTGGGATAAAGCTAGATGGTACGGGGTCACCTAAACCTATTGATGGCTACCGAGAATCCAAACAGGGAATGCAGCAAAGACCCATTACTGATTCCCGATCAAGGTTGAATAACGAGTCCCATGGATACTGGTAGAATTTCATGCTTTGTGCATATGCCTATGATGACCATTAGATGCATTTATAGTATATGCTTGGCTATGCTCCTTATAGTTACTTCACTATTAACAGACTAGACCATTGGCCATAGTTGACACTTGGCAGCTATAACTTATTATTGTTATTATTATAGGAGCGGTGTCATCTTCAATCATTTTTCTTCTTTTTTCCTTTCATGGTAATGTTTAGGTTATAATTTAATGAAAAGCGTAAACAGTTCATTAGAGGGGGAATTAGCTTTTCACTATATTTCATGTCTGCTCCCCTGTTTATATATATAAATTAAGAAGTGGGCAGAATACCAATCAGGGCTAGGGGCATTTGTTACTGTTAAGGGAATATATGGGTCCATAGGTGCAGTATTTTTTAGTGATACTCTTGGGGCCTTGGTTTGTCTCATTAATCTGAATGTTGCTCTAAGTTACTTACAGATGTATGCATGCAGTCCAGGAAAACTAAATATCATTTACATATTTGTGGCAAGTATTACATTTATTTATCATACTTTTGGTGTGTGCTTCCATGCTGTAATATATTTTTATTAGCTATCCTTCTGAGGGAATTTAACGGGGGAACCTCAATGCTTCTAAAACACATAATTTCTGCCTCATACATGAGGGTGTGCAATTACCTACGCCAGAAAACTTGAGGGATCCAGTGAGGATTGCTTGACATTAAAGTTCCTATCATATGAACCTAAACAAATTATGGGCAATATAGTATTAATTTTTGCAGCTTTTAGTTTTAGTTGGAGTCCATATACTTAAGAGTAAACTCCAGGTTCTTGCAGAGAATGAAAAGCATAAAAGGCTTCAAAACTATGTTTTTTCTAAATTTCTGATTTTATTCTTTGGGCTTTCTTGCTTGGGCATGCTATCATTAATTTGTATAATAATGCAGGCCTGGACTTGCTAATGGACCTAGTGGAGTTGGAAAGATAGATAGCCTATCTCAGCAGACTGGCTTAGGCGTGCGTTCTTCCATCCCAAGGCTTGAACAGGATAATAATTCCCTTCTCATTGATAGGAGAGATCGTCCTGTTGGTTTAGATAAGGAAAGAGCAAATCTCAGAGCTATCAACAAGTATGATGCCTAAAAAATCTATTGTGATTTGGTATTACTAATAATACTCTAATTGCAATCTTTTTGTCTAATGGAAATTGATCATCCCCCACTTGCTCTGTTATATTGCAGCCTTTGCATTTCCATTACTAATGAAATCTCTATAGTTTGATTGGATCGTGTTGATTTATGATTTTTAATATTCAATGTTCAGGGCAAATGTCCGTGATGATTTAAATTCTGATATTCCTATTTCGACGACAAAAATGAATTTATCTGTTCGGGCTCCAAGGTCAGGTTCAGGTGTTGCACCAAAGCTGTCCCCAGTTGTTCACAGATCCACTGCTTCTAATGATTGGGAGCTTTCTCAATGTACAAACAAGCCCCCTGCTGCTGCTGGAGCTAATAATCGCAAACGCGTGGCATCAACGCGATCATCATCACCACCTGTTGCCCACTGGGCTGGCCAAAGGCCTCAGAAGATCTCCCGTACGGCAAGAAGAACAAACTTTATACCTATTGTTTCAAGCAATGATGAACAACCTGCTTCAGATTCTGTATCTGATGCTGCTGGAAATGAAATTGGGTTAGGATTTGCTAAACGCATTTCTGGCAATTCTCCTCAGCATGTAAAAATAAAAGGGGAACCTCTATCCTCGGCTATGTTATCTGAAAGTGAGGAGTCAGGGCCAGCTGAAATTAAATCCAAAGATAGAGGTAAAAAATTTGATGAGCTCGGTGGAAAAGCTGGTTTGGGTGTTCAGAAGGCGTCAACACTGGTGATGCCATTAAGAAAAAATAAGATTGTTTCTGGGAAAGACATTGGGGATGGTATTAGAAGGCAAGGGAGGACTGGGCGGGGGGTTAATTCCCCAAGGTCTCACGTACCAATGAGTATGGAGAAACTGGGGAATGTGGGAACTGAAAAACAGCTCAGAAGTGCCAAACTTGGTTTTGAAAAAACAGAAAGGTTTCTTCTCGTCTGATATATGTTTTCCTTATTCTTTATAGGCAAAATATAACATGTATCTCATAATTTCGCAAAATGTTTTACACAGCAAGGTAGGCCGTCCACCAACTAGGAAACTTTCTGAACGCAAGTCTTATACACGTCAGCGACATACGGCGATCAATGCATCTGCAGATTTTCTTGGTAACTGTACTCCATGCTAAATTCCAATTATTTTCAAATTCCTTGTGTTCTGCTATCTATAGATGTTGTCCTGAACTTACTTTTAGCTTGCTATAATTAGTTGGTTCAGATGATGGGCATGAAGAGTTACTGGCTGCTGCAAATGCTGTAATTAATCCAAGTACTGACCTTGCTTAAAAGTTAAAGCCATGTTCAATTTATTATTAATACCATTGGCTCTGTTGGACTAACTTAGTTGATTGTCATCTAGGTCATGCATTGTCCAGCCCATTCTGGAAGCAGATGGAGCTCTTCTTTGCTCCTATCTCTGATGTAGACATTGCTTATTTAAAGCAGCAGGTCTAGTCTCAATTCTCTTAAAGATTATTCGAGATATAGTATTCAAACAGGATGATGCTGACATTGATAATTCCATACTAAATGTGTTATATACTATTGCCAATTTGCGTTTATATTGAAATATGTAGATATCACTAAGGACATCAAAGGCTGTGGGTGAAGTAGCAGAGGCATCATGTAGTAAGCATGAGTTCACTGATTCCAATACCCATGCTGGCGATATTGCTATTTAATTCTCGCCGATAAAAAAAGATAACACTAAATGACACCATTAACTTGCTTGTTACTTAATGGGTCTCAATTACAGTGCCTGGGGGTTAACTCTTCAAAATTTAATTTATGAAATTTTCTTTTCTATGATAAATTGCATAAATGGTCTCTTTTTCGGTTTAATGTGATTTGTTCTCCTAATTTTATTATAGAACCATAGGCTAGTTGTATCTGATGCAGAGAAGTCCCCAGGAAATTCATTCCAGAATCGTTTCTATAAATTTGTTTGATCTGCATATTGTTCTGAAGGTTATGCAAATATGTTTTTTTATCCGCAACCATGTTATGCAAAAATATGTGGGTACCTCATTGTATGGGAAAACAGTTATGTAATTGTCCCGATAATTTAGATCTGCAATATGTATTTTTGGGAATACAGAGTAGCACTTCTTTTCCTTTGAATGACCTGTCAAATAGCATGGCAGACTTCAAGATTATAACTGTGTTTATTTCATCTGTAGTTCTGTATTAATTTTATCAAATATGTTTTCCACTGAGCTAGGTCTTTTAATTTTACTGGTTTTCTTAAAAGAACCAATGTACCGTTATTATTGACTCCCTCATATCATTGTAGTTTTTAGGTCATGTTGACCTTGCCAATGTCACTGCTTGAAAAACCACTACCAAATCTGATGTGTAATTTCTTTCTCCTCCACTTCAGTATCTTAATTATTATTTAATGATTTTGCATAGAGTTTAGGTCAAGTTGGGCTAGTTTATTTTCATCGACAATTGAGGTCTAGAAATTTCGTGGTTTGAAATCATTTCATAAGTTTGTAGAATCTGGGAGATGAATGAATCTATATTTCCTTGAAATTACTTCAATAAATAAATAATAGTTTTTCATATTTTCAGGGAAATCTCAGATCCAGTGTGCTGGCACCAGCCCAAGGTCTATTAGACGCAGATGCCAATTCTGTCAATGGATTTGGGTTCAATGAAAATGAAAAAGATACGGGGCTTGCAACTGAGGCAAGTTACAATGAACTCCTTGGACAGGGTACGGAGGATCATAATATGACTCCCCTTTATCAGAGACTACTAGCAGCTTTAATTCCCGAGGAAGAAAATGTGGCTGTTTGGAGTGGTGGAAATGAGGACCTTAAATTTGATGCCTATGAAATTGGATTTGAGCCGGATGAAGAGTTCGAACAAGAGAGTTTGAGTCACCGGTCACCAGTTGAATTCACACATACTGGACATACTGCTCTCAATAGTTACAGAATAAATAGGAAACCTGACTATGATAAAGAAAGTAATATATATGGCATCTTAAATGCTGGAGTTAACTCAACGTCTGGTAGATCTCCAAATGGTGTATATCGTGGAGTGATGCATAGCGCGGCCTGTTCAGAAAATGAGTATGATAGTATGAATATAAATGAAAAGATTCTCCTGGAGATTCAGAGTATTGGAATTTTACCTCAAGGAATGGTATGCATGCTTTCATAAATTATAAGATCTATAGATAACATTGCTTGCTTTTATGGACTGGGCATTCAATCCTTTCCGGTGCAAACTATTGGGTGTACTTCTACTTTTAGCAATGCATGCCATAACTTTGGTTGTCGAATGATGCATCGAGTAATAAACTGATCTATTTTTGTTTCTTTCATTGATAATGGTAGAAGTTAAATATAAGGTTAGATATATCCTGTCTGGTTACATTTATGCTTATATGTTGTATTCTGCAGTAATTGTTTTTATTAAGTCACATGTCCTATTTTTTTCATTTGAATGTTCATCTCTGGCCAGCATGACGTTGCACAGGCAGGATGTGAAGGAATTAGTGAAGACATCAGCAAATTGGAGGAAAATTACCATGGGCAGGTAATTTCTGATGTCAATCTAGAAGTGCTTATGCCAATAAAAATCTCGAATTCCCCGCTTATTTTTAATTTGTTGCATATCCCCACTTTCCTTATTCCTAGTCTCTTCATTGGACAATAACTCATGCACCTCTTCCAATATGAATCTCAACATATGTTTCTAGGAACTGGAGACATTTAATTTCTTGCAGATATTGTTCACTTCCTATCTATTAAATTTTGTTGGTTTGTCTCATTATAGTCTGTTTGCATGATAGGTTTCCAAGAAGAAAGGTTTCCTAGATAGGCTTTTCAAGTCTGCCTCACAGAATAAAGAATTCCAAGAAAGGTTAAATGTTTTTTTAGCTGCTGATGTATCTGCCCTATATTAATACTATTATTAATTTCCGGTCACTGGACCTTATTAGGTAATGTTGCTGACTTGTATTATATACTGTGTAGGGAGTTCGAATATTGTGCTCTTGATAAACTTGTTGGAATGGCTTATGAAAAGTACATGGTAATTTTCCGGTTTGTCCTGGCTTCAGTATTTCAGAACATACTACATTTGGAGAGAACTTCTTTGTGACTGAGTCCTCTGATAGGACACACAGAAACTATTTAGTTATCTGTAACTGTCTTATTATTGTTACTATAACTGTTACGTTGCTGTTAACATTTTTATTTTACAATGCTGCGACTAATAATCTTTTTTTACTCTACTAGTCTTGTTGGGGTCCGAGTGCCACTGGTAGCAAGAGTTCTGGTAACAAGGTGGCCAGACAAGCTTCCCTAGCATTTGTTAAGTGGACATTAGAAAGGTGCCGCAAGCTTGAGGAGACGGGCAAGAGCTGTTTCAGCGAGCCCTTATTCAAGGATATATTTGTTTCTGGATCCTCCAATGGAAGCGGTGCACGGTCAATAGATTCTACCGCAGAAGGTGAATCTGCCAAACCACATGCCAGCACGGTCATGCGACCATCGGAAGTCAAAGCTTCAGGTAATTCATCTAATGCATCTAAGGGAAATAGTTAGGAAAATGAAAAAAAGGTGCCCCTACTATGACGATTTTCTAAGAGGGTGCCGATACTTTGTTAATGGCAAAAATGTGCTTTGAATTTTGTTTTTTCGTGCCATTGTATGTTTTTTTAAATGACGAAAATGTCCTAGAATTAAGAATTATTTTTAAGAGTTTGTCTATTTTTTTCTTCTAATTAAAATTTGTATAATCAAATTTTGTAGTTAACTTTTTAGTTAACAACTATTGTTTTAAATTCTTTTATAAAAATCGTAATTCTTAATTTCAAGACAGTTTGGTTTCGTTATTTTTTTTAAAAATGCATACATTTTGCACAAGAAAAAAAATTCACAAAACATTTTTGCATTTAACAAAGTACACAACACTCTCTTGCAAAAGAACATAATACATGACACCTTTTGTGGTAGACACATATATATGCATCTCATTTTGTAAATAGCATTTAGGGAAAAAGACAGTTTGTTACACCTAACCACTTTTTCTTTTTTTGGCATCCCTTCTCTTTTTTCCATTTCCATTAGTGCTGTTAAATCATAGCGTTAAAAAACCATATAAAATGACAATTTTACCTCCAAATTTTCATCGAATTTATAATTTTATACCATTAGGGAAAGTGAGTTGTCTCCGGCGATGCACTCCGATGAGACTCCCTCTCTCCGCCTATACTCCATCTCTCCAACGAGACTCTCTACGATTGTTGTTGGTTTGTTTCCCAAACCCAAATACAAACAAAAATCTTAAACCCAAAACCAAACCAAAATTTTAAACCCCAAAACAAACCAAATTTCCAAACCAAAACCTCAAAACCAAAATTCCAAAAAATTTTAAAAATCCCAAACCCAAAAACAAACCAACAATGATCGGTGAGACTGAGTATAGACGTAGATAAGGAGTTTCGTGGGAGTGCATCACCGGAGACAACCCACTTTCCCTAATGGCATAATAACAAATTTAATGAATATTTGGGGTAAAGTTGTCATTTTATATGATTTTAACGGTAGGATTTAATGGCGCTAACAGAATTGTGAAAAATGGAAGTTATAGTGCCAAAAAAATAGTTAGGGTAGTGAACTGTCCTTTTCCTTAGCATCTATTATCTTTGTACTGTTATTAATTAGGAAAATATGAATGTATTTTTGTCTCTGTTCCAGTTTCCATGAGTTCACAGCAAAGCCCTTCAATGACTTCACGGATGGGTCAGTGTGTGGATAATCACGATGTCAGTTCTTCTGATTCCCCCCTGCCTGGAAATCACTCTTACGAGCCTACTGTGAAACAAGATGCATGGTCAAATAGGGGAAAGAGAAGGGAATTGTTGCTTGATGATGTTGTTGGTATGGCAATTGGTGTTTCTTCAAATGGCATTGGAGGTTCTTTTTCAAGCAGTACAAAAGGAAAGAGGAGTGAAAGGGATAGAGAAGGGAAGGGGCATGGCAGAGAGGTGCTATCTAGAAATGGAACTAATAAAATTGGCCGGCCTACGCTGTCTAATGTTAAAGGGGAAAGGAAATCTAAAGCAAAGCATAAGCAGAAAACAACTCAGTTATCAGTATCTGTGAATGGCCTAATCGGCAAGATATCAGAGCAACCCAAACCAACCGTTCTCACTGTGTCAAAGTCAAATGGAATATCCGCCACTAACATTGCCAAGGAGAAAAGTGAGTTTGGCTTGGATGACCCTATTGATTTATCCCACCTACAGTTACCGGGAATGGATGTTCTTGGTGGTGATGATCTCAATGGCCAAGGAGAGGATCTGGGTTCATGGTTGAACATTGATGATGATGGCTTACAAGATAACGACTTTATGGGCCTTGAAATTCCAATGGATGATCTTTCAGATTTGAATATGATGGTTTGAAGTTGCTTTCCTTGTATAGTCTTGTTCCATATACAAGACTATAAAGATTTCAATATGATTGGCAAACAAAACATTGTTGCCGTTGTCAAGCAATGACCTATCACGTGGATGAGCCTGTCAGCTTTACATTAGGTTATACAGATTCTTTTGTAGGCCATGCAGAAGTTGATTCAGAAGTGAAATATTTAGGATCTGCTCCTGTATTAAGTTGGTGACTTGGACTATAAAGATCTTTTTGCTGAACGTGCAAGTACCATCCTAGCAATTATAGGAAAACTGTATCCGAGCTGTAGTTGTTACAAATCAGAGAACAATCTCTCCTGTACATACATTTATGTATCTAATAAGCAGCTTTCTCATTTATTCCAGTAATCTCGATTTTCACTTACGTTCTCTTGCTCCTAGTTTCTTCTGGTTTGTAATTTTGTACAGATAGCTGTGAAGAAACTACATTCAACTGAAGAAATGTAAGTTATACTCTACAATTGATTAATCCCTTCTCTCTCTTTTTTTCTCTTCATACTTTTACTTTTGATGCTTTTGACAGGTTTTTGGCTGTCATATCTGGATCCCAAGGCATTCTCCAATTGTCCTTTCTCCCATAAAAGAGTAAATCTTTCATCCTTTAGCCTGAAATTTTCATCATAACCACGCTGTTCTCTAGATTTAATATGTTTTCTTTCCATTTGAGCGTAATGAACTTCTGTGTGGCAACACTTGAACGAAACAATTAGGCATAGGCAGTAATGGCTGAACTTTGTAGTTCGTAGCTATCAATTTCTGAATAACATACTATATCAACCTGCTTTATGCAAGTTTCATACACACACTGAAATTCTTATATATTAGGTTCATATAATTATTGTTACATGTAATTGTCAAACAGCAGACCGACCCTGTTTTGAAATGCCAGAACTACAAACTTGTGAAGAAATTTCTGCAGAACTGAAATGACTGAGCCTGAGGAATGAGTTTTGCTTACAAAGGAAAAACAAGTGCAGAAACAGGTAAAACAAGTTCAATAGATTTGTTGGATTTGAACGGTTGCCAGTGTCAAAATAGAGTTCATTTAGAGTTTTGGTATTGTCATCATCCATAACCCAGAAAATTTAACTAGCCTATGTTTTATCTCTGCCCATGTGAAAAAGAATGGCATTGTCTGCATATATATATACAGAACATACGTCTTGACCAACCATGATCGGTATTGTCATATTGCGTATGTTTTTGTTTATTGGAATTGAGTTGTTGATAGTGCACAAGTAAAAGTGATGGAATAGAGCACAGGTGGAAGCTAAGGAGTGAGTGAGCATTAAATAGAGAAGTTGGTCATCAATTTGACCTCAACAACCATAACTGTTGCCCTCTGTCCTTTCTTCTGTATGTCATGGCAGTCTCTCATTTGTGGACCTCTTTTACCAAACTCTTTCATATTTCAAATACCAAGTATTGGTCCATCCCTCCCAGTTAAATTATTACAGTCCACATGCGTTTTTCACTCAATTTAAGTTGGGTTTTTCTGTGAGCAACTGAGAGGTGAATTTAAATAATAAAGCCGAGGTATTGTGATGTGTGGATACAATGCAGATGTCAACATTGAGTATTTCCTGAAAAGGTAAGCTCATATCCCAAAGGTCCCTAAAGGGGCAACTGTTCTGTAAATAACCTCCATCTCATTATCTGTTGGACTGGACACCTTTGCTTTCTTCTCTCATCTTCTTGTCTGCCCCTAACCACATTTGCTTTTCCCCTTCATAAAATCTCAGTTTGGAACCTCTTGAATTCCTGGGTTTTGATAATTATTCAATTATGGCATCAACCAAAGACGAGTCGGTTGCGCAGCCGGAGAAGAAGCTGCAGCTGGCTCGAATGGCGAGCCAGAGTGCTGCTGATCTGAATCAGTGTGCCCCTCCTCTTTGGGGGGTCGCTTCCATTTGTGGAAGGAGGCCCGAAATGGAAGATGCTTTCGCGGTGGTGCCCCAATTCTTGGGCCTCCTTTCTCTTGGGAACTCCTTTCTCTTGGATCGCAACCTCTGCCACTTGACTTGCCATTTTTTTGGAGTCTACGATGGTCACGGAGGCTCTCAGGTATCATCATAGTAAGGCCTCAAAGTGGATGCTGAGATTGAGCAGCGTCGTCGTCGTCGTCATCATCATCATCATAGTAAGAATGTTTCTGTATTCTTGGTTGGCAGGTTGCCAATTACTGTCGGGATCGCGTCCATTTGGCTTTAGCCGAGGAAATGAAGATGGCGACAGATGAAGGGACGAGGAACAATTTGTCAAACTGCTTCCTCAAAGTGGATGCTGAGATTGAGCGAGAACACGAACTCATTGCTCCTCCCACCGTGGGCTCCACTGCAGTGGTCGCTGTTGTGTCTCCGACACACATCATTGTGGCCAACTGTGGCGATTCCAGGGCCGTTCTCTGCCACGGCAGGGCTTCCGTGCCCTTGTCCATTGATCACAAAGTAAACACCAAGCATGCTTCATAGACGGTGACAGTTTCAAGAGTTATTGACATGTTTGTTTGTTTTAGCCAGATAGAGAAGACGAGACTCGGAGGATCGAGGCTGCTGGAGGGAAGGTCATGCATTGGAATGGCGCTAGAGTGTTTGGAGTTCTTGCCATGTCAAGATCAATCGGTATGTATTAATGTTAACATTCACACTGAGTCGAGGGTTCTTGATTTCTTTCTCTGCAATCTCAATCAGGTGATAGATACATGAAGCCATGGGTGATTCCAGACCCAGAAGTGATGTCTGTGAGTCGAGCGAAAGAAGACGAGTGCCTAATCCTAGCCAGTGATGGCCTGTGGGATGTAATGAGCAATGAGGAAGCTTGTGAAATGGCAAGAAAGCGAATCCTAGTGTGGCACAAAAGAAATGGAGTGGTGTCTGTCAGAGGCAGAGAAGGAGGAATAGATCTTGCAGCTCAAGCTGCTGCAGAGTACCTATCCACCCTTGCTCTGCACAAAGGAAGCAAAGACAATATAACCGTCATTGTGGTCGACCTCAAAGCTCGCCGCAGATTCAGGAGCAACACCTAGCTAAAACTTTTCTGGTCCAATTCCATCTATATGGGAAATTTGTATAAAAGACAGTCATCGATGTACATGGTTACAGGATAGTTAAATTTAGGAAGACATGGTTTGGTTTGGTCTCAACATTTCTGTATACTATATAAGTATTATCCTGCGTTCATGTTTTGAAATCCCAATCCCAACAGACGTTGCTCCCTGTGAACCCAACCTAAGGGCAAATCAGACTCATGAATCAACCACATATAAGTAATTCTTTGGGTGACCTCTATCTATCTATCATCACATGAGAGAAAGAGCATACCATGTCAGAGTAAGAGATTCCACAACAGTTCAAACATACATTTGTCCCAAAATTTAGTTTATTTAAGTGGGAATATGAGCATCCTAATAGTAATGGTACGGGTATCACTCTTGAGTGTGTTGGCACACTAAAATAAAATCCATCCAACACTGTAATGTAATCTTTTGAAGATAAGAATACAAGGAGGCTGGATACTTAATAAATGCAAGATTCTTGCATTACCAGAGAGCGAGAGTGAGTTCAGAAAGTTGCAAGTGGAGCTCCTGTGTTGGTGAAGTAAGATGCGAGGTCAACCTCCAGGTCGTCGTACATATTGATGAATGGATGAGCCTGCAGTGCAAAGTGCAAAATAACAACAATAACACTATCAAATCAAATCTGTACAATTTCTTCTTCTATAAAAACCAAATTCCATACATACCATTAGTTCTTGTGCTGATACTCTATCCTTTGGCTCTTTCTGGACACTGCAATTACCCAACATAAACATCCCTCCCTATTATCAATAATCTTATCTTCCAAAACTAAAAGAAAAACTAATCCGATATCAATGAACCTAGTACGTGGGTTCAAACAGTAGCTGAGGTTCAACTTACCATGCAGATATAAATGAGCAGAACTCTGAAGAAAACTGGTCTGGAGGTGCACAAGGTGGTGGTTGGTCCACAATAGCTACCATTAGCTCATAAAAATTTGTCCATCCTTCCCCTTCCTCGGACGGGGAATATGGAAATTTACCAGTTGCACACTCAAGCAACACTAAACCTAAGCTCCAGATGTCACTCTTGTACCCATATGTAGTCGCAGATATCCTCTCGGGCTACAATCACCATTTCACGATTTAACATTCGGCAAGTGTACCTAGAAGCAATTATCCCAACAGAAAATGTTGCATGTAAAATCAACTACTCACAGACATATAGTTGTATGTGCCAACAAAAGTATTTGCCTGCCCGGAGGTGCTCTGCATTATTGCGCTAACACCAAAGTCAGTAATCTTGACTTCTCCTATATGATTTACCAACAAGTTTGACGGTTTCAAGTCCCTGTGAATTATGTGTTTTTCATGATGAAGATACAGCAAACCCTTTAGCACCTGAATCAATGGGAAGAAAATCAAGAACAAAGTATGTAAGCCGAATAGTCAAAATTTCATAAAATGTCTTGACTTTTAAGTTTAATATTTCCCACCTGCTTACAGATGGCAGCAAGATATGGCTCTGGAATTGTTTTAACTATTTTCAGAAAATCTGCAAGAGATCCACCATCCATGTACTCCAAGATGATTGAAATGGCACCATTATCATAGAAAGATTGGTAGCACACAACAACATTTGGACACAGAGATGATTGATTAATTTTTAGTTCCTGTGCAATCTGCCGACGAGCAGACTCTTCAATATTCATTTGAATGACCTGCATATTGACAAATGTCACTCAGAACAAAAGATAGAAATGTAAATGGTAGAGTGCTCATATATTAGAACTGACACACACGCGGGCACTCATGGTTAGCAAGGAGTCTGTAGAGCACCAGGAAACCAATCCTTCCTGTCTATCATCTATATGGTCAGTTAAGAAGGTAACAGAGGAAGAGAACTTTATAAGCAAAACTGATGCTACCAAAGCTCCGGAGTCCGGTGGCTGCTTCGAGAACAAAGTTTGCACTGATATTTTACAAAGCAATCCATGTAGATTGCACAGAAGAGTCATACACAAGGGTTCCAGTGTAATCCAAGATATTGTGCCTTTTGGTTCTAGCCGGTAAAGGTAACTGGGGATGGCAACGGATCGGGTTTGACCAAACCCGCACCCGAAGGTTTTGAATGGGTACCCGACCTGGAAAAAACCTGCTCAAAGTGAGCGGGTACCCGCCCCGCTCAGGACCCGTCGGGTACGGGCTTTACCCGAAACTCGAAACTTGACCCGAAAACTATCCAAAATGCAATTTTTTTAAATGTCCAGAATTTATAATATATAATTATATACATAATTTCTTTAATTAAAATTGTTTTAATGTCATAAAATAATTATATATCATATATAAAATAATTTATTGTTTTATATGGTACGGGTTGGAAACGGGGCGGGTATAGGTCAACCCGCACCAGGCCAAAAACCCGAGGGAAAAACCTGTACCCAATTTTTTTTTCCCGGGTTTTACCCGTTCCGATCGAAACGGGTTAATCGGGTACCCTCGGGTTCGGTTTTTTTTTGTCATTAATAGATTCCCTGGTACAGGCTGTGCTGGTTGGTCATTCCTCACAATATAATGCACATTCAGATAACTTCAACACAGCCTAATGATATTATTATTGAATCACTTACTCATTCAGGTATCTTTTATGTGCATGCACATTTGGCAAATAAAGCATGCAGAAGTAAAATGCTCGCATTCCAGATTGCAAATTCAATATGCAAAAAAAGTTAATGGATGGTCTAGAATTCCATTTAGAAAGTAGAGGAGTATAGATGACCAAACCATTCACACAAATCTTTCAGTAAAAAACAAATCAGTCTGTTTTTCCCCTTCTTTTTCCCGTTAGTCGCTTCGTAGAGATATCATATGAGGTCAACAAGCGGGGAAAAACGAAAAGCCCGACCAGTGATATCACCTTCTCACTCATCTAAAAAACTTGGGTTGCATATTTAGAGGGTGCATATGGAGGATAACTGATACCATTTAAGTAGTCTGGAAAAATCACAACAAAATCCAGAGATACAGATAATCTTCAGCTAAAGAGGGCAACCAGAGCAAGAGACTCCTACCATTGTACGGTATGGGTAGAGTAATTTATGTATGCAACATTACCATACCCTAACTGGAACTCATGGCTAAGGCAACAAAATTAGATATTGACTTAGAATTTCGGTGATCATCTTAAACAGGGGATGACAAAAAATTATTTTTACGAGGGAAAAAAACAATAATAAAATTTTGGAGCACGTGTTAAACGTTCATTTGCATGTCCCCAGAATTTTCCGACATCTACTGAAGGTGAAGGATGGAGTCTGTGGTTTGAAGTTACCAAGAAAAATGGGTGCAAGAAGCAACCGGTATCATCTGTATTCCAAATGGCTAAAATACTTGTGGATGATACAGATGAGTACCATCAAATACACATGATACAAAACCCTTGAAATCATGTGAGGATAAAATATAGGAATGTCCACTTTTAATAAGAGATTTGAATGAAATTGGGCCAATGCCTTAGGTTGTGTTTGGAAATTAGAATTTGATTTGGAATTAAGTCCCAATTATAAAATTTGAAATATTATAATTCATATCTAATTGCAGTGTTTGGGAAATCATGGTATTCATATGACGAGTACGAGCCGTATTTTACCGTTTAGTCATGTTTGGAGTTAGTATGGAATTGGCCCAGATCCAAACTCAAATTCTATAAATATCCTATCATCGGATTTGAGTGAAAATTGGAATTTCAGATGAAATCCTAGGTCCTAAACAAGCCATTGTATGGTTTGGATTATGTATATAACATGCACCTATATGGAAAGAGAGAGAATATATGTAGGTGAATAAAAGGGAAAGAGAACTAGAGTTGTACAATACCTTAAGTGCAAGAAACTGACCAGTCCATTTGTGCTGCACTAGTTGCACAGTTCCACCATTTCCCTTTCCAATGACCTTGATGGTGTCTATGTCGGCTAAGCTGATCTGGTTATCCGATGCCTTAATCGGGGGTAGCTGAACAAATAGGAATTCATGCGCGCGCGATAAATTCCCAAATCATGAAATAATCTGATGTGTAACATTAACTCGAAGCACATTTGAACAGAATAATCATTCCAAACATTATACTTAAGATCCATTATTGGATTTTGAGCTTCTAAGGATGGGGAGGATACTTAAATTACAAAGGATGCATACTGGTCATACCATTGTTATTTGTAATACTTAGATAACCAGATATAATGCACAATCATTTTCAAACACTGTATATGCATATATATATATATATATCATAGTGATCCAAAAATACAAGAAGTGAGACTAGAGGTCCTTGATTTAGGTCTCTCCCTTTACAAGAAGCAACTAGATTTTGCATGTATGCATTCACTGAACTATAATGGGTATGATACGGTCATACGGTCCCGCTTTTAGGATCAGGTTATGGCTTGAACATAGATAGAATGAGAACTCGATTAACGAGAGAGCTTTCAATCTCGAGAGTTGGTTAAAATGAGAAAACCCACGATCTCTAGCTAATAAACTAACTAAAGCTATTTGATACTTTTTAATTCATTGATTGATTTCTTTATTGAATGCATCTCAGGTATTTATAGCTGAGATTACCAAACTAAACCAACCATCCTAATCTCCTATCTACAATTCAAATGCCAAATATAATATGAATCTGCTAACAGTAACAACTAGAATCTGTTGGGATCCTAACAGGGTACTTGCAGTTTTTGCTCATAAAAGGAATGTGTAGTGCCCACCTCAATTGTCAGGGAATGGTAATGAAGAAACAGTTACACAGATCTAAATGAGCCATTTTTACAATTTCTCTTCCATAATAAGATATTACTTACTGGACAATCCGAAATCTATGGTCAGTGTCATTATAAACTTTACTAATTTATGGAATGACAATTATTACAACATTCCAAAATCAAAATCACAATACCAAAAAATCAAAGATGGCAACAATCCAATACAGCAAAAAACAACTTACGGTTTCATTTTCGCTGACGGACACAATTCGCACTCCGTCCCTGTTGACCAGGAGATCGCCGTCCATAAACGTCCCACTATTGGTCCTGCCAACGCAATCAAGCACCACACATACACAATTACACATACACAAGAACTGAGCTGAGATAGGAAGAGAGAGAGAGAGACGACTTACAGGAATTGGGCAATCGAAGCTTCATCAGAACGAGGAAGATTGAGCTTGAGAGTAGGATTCAACCCGCCTTTCTTCAACATGATTCAATTCGCAAGGGTCCAATTCCAATTTGGTTGTGGTCTCGTTAACAATGGAGTATTAATTTCTAGGGTTTGAATTTAATAATAAAAGCAGGATAGGAACAACAAGTTTAGAATATAAAAATATGGGTGGGTGGTTGGTTGGCAAAGAGAGAGCGGACCAGAAATGAAGGTAGAAGCAGTCACCATTAGCGTTGCAGTTGCAGGAACGACCCATCAAGACGAAGAAGACGATGATAGAGATAGACTCGGCAGTCAACACTCTTTCCCGTTGACTTTTGTTTTAGCTGACTTGCGCGCCTTTTTTTTTGTTTCTAGTTATTATCATCTTCAATTAAAGGGAAAACTTTACAGTTTATAGTACAAGATTATCACTCCAATTTGCAGGCGACAAAGTTACCGGTAAATATCAAAAGGGAAAATGTCACTTACCCCCTCGTAGTATATCTAATTTTGACTTACCTTTGTCGATTTTTATTTACCTCCTTCAATCTTTCACAATTTCTTACAGAAGCCAAACACCATTAGTTTTGGTCAAAAGTCAACTATTTTTTGCAAAAATGACAAAAATACATTTTTTGCATTTTCACTTACCTCCCTTTTTGCAGAAATATCCTTCGAAGCCTCCAACTCCTCTCTCTCCGTTGCATCATGGCGGTGCCTCCGACATGGCCACCGAGAGCAGCGGCGAATCAATAGTCGACAGGGAATAAAGCTTCGACAAGCTCTGGCTCCGTCTCCAGTGAATCGCGAATGCAAAAATACCTGCTCCGGCAAGCTCTTGGATTCTCTATATCAACTTCTAGAGTCAGTGGTATTTCCTGCTTGCAAAAAGCTAAATTTTTCTTCTTAAATTAATGTTTACATTCCTATATTGTCCTTGTTAAAGTATTAGTTACTTCATGGAAGTTTATCTTAGCGCAAACTATTTTCTTTATTATGGTAATAAAGGTGGGATTGTTAAGTAGTCTATATTGCTCAATGCAACAAATATTATCCATGGAAGTTTTATCGTTTGTCGTGATGCATTAAATCTACAAAGTTAGCCTTCTTGCATACGAACATGATCAGACTTCAAACTACTTGTTAGAGCAGTAGGAACCTTTTTTTTATGGGATAGACCTGCTCTTTTTGGTCGCTACCGTTGTCCACCATATCGCAAGCTCTGAGATAAAGCTCGGGCAAGCTCCGGCTCCGTCTCCGGCAAGCTCCTTTCGGTCGCTGCTCACTGCCCTGCAGCTTCGTCTTCTCGCCTCTGTTTTCTGACCAGAAAATAGAGCATCGATTTGGGCACTCGGTTCGCATTGATTCACCCAATTTCAGACGGAGCCGAGGCCGGCCAGTGTGGGTGGCCGGATGGAAGGTCGGAGACGTGGGTGGCCGGAGTGCGGAGCTAAAGTGGCTCCATAAGCAGTGAAGCAATGACAAACTTTTGAAAATTTAATAGTGAGCTAATGGTATTTTGGACTTTTCACAAGAAAACTAACACTGTTGGGCTTCTATGAGAAATTGTGAAAGATCGAAGAAGGTGAGTGAAAATCGATGGAGGTAAGTGAAAATTACGTACCAAATCGATCGATCGGTTAATCAACGGTTCAATTTTAGTTGGGACGATTTTTGTGAAAACCGAGAGGGAGGCGGTTCGATTGTGATTCAGAATCTCTGAATTGGTCAATTAACTGAACCGACCGACCCCGGTTCGTAGCACCCTCACACAGTTTTGCGTCAACGTCACACCGCCAATCTCTTTGTTCATCACTCTTCGCCCTATTCTCTCCATTCACCGCGTAATGAAGTGAAGCCCTCCAGATCGCTCTCTTCTCTTCATTCATTATTCTCTTTCTTCATCTAGATGAGCGGATCTGCAATAACATCATAATTAGAGCTCCTAGCGCCATTGCAATTGGTTTGTTCAACAGACAAAACTATTCGTTTTGTTGAAGGAATTGTTGAAGGTCGGTATAAAACAAATCTTTTGAGCTTAATGAGCTGTTGGAGAGAGGAACATGAGTCATATAGAGCGTTGATTTAATGTTTAGAATAATGCAAAGGAACTGTGACTGTATAAAATCTATGTACATTTGTTGGACGCAAATAAGTTTGGACTTAAGTTGTGACCATTGTCTTGAGCTGAGACCATAACTGTATAGCCTGATCTTAATTGGTCTTTTGGGCCTTTAAATTTGGAAAAAGCCCAAAACTTATTTTCATTCGATTGGTTCGAATAAATCGATAAATCGACTGATCAAGTCAGGTCGGTTTTAGTTGAACTGACTATAGATTTTGGGTTGGTCTCGATTGTCTTCATTGGATAACTGATGTTAGTCAGTCGGTTCGGTTGTCTTCAAGTCGAGTTGGTGTTTAAACTGTGAACACCCTTAGTTTTACATCGCCACACAATGCTTAGTCAATAAAAACCTTGTAGGGGTGGGGTCCACAATAAATGATGACACACCTCCTTAGATATGACCTATAAATAATTTTATATACAAGAAAAAAATTCAATGGGGGCGAAAAACAGAGTAAAAAATAAATAATGTGATGTCGAATTTGTATAGAGATATTTCGTTAAAAACATTTTGTGGAACTCAGTGGGACAAAATATTAATAAAGGAACAAGAGTGGAACACGCATGTATCCAAATTGTGGTTAACTTATGAATTATGCTCCCCTGATGCTCCTCTTAATCGATGCCTCCCTGAACGTTACTCCCCGTAATGGTTGATAAAATAATTTATGTTGCTTGCATAACCGATTCATGTCAATATCTTATATAGAATCATAAAAGTAGATCTAGAGATTTAGTGAATTAATCGTCAATATTCTCACTAGAGTACTTTCTTGATATTAAGTTCATGACTCTTCAAGAGTTTATAAGTATAAATAAATTTAGCAAGTCATTCTCGAATTTATATCTTTTAATATGCATTCATACAAGTTGCATTGTAGTTAATTTCATGTCTTGCAGAATTTTAAATGATTGGAGTATGTTGCAACCAAAGTCTGTTTTGTTGAGTGTCTAAATAATGTTCTTCTTATGCATACCCACCTTGTCTTGGAGCGAGTTTTATAGGCATCTAAAATATATTTGGCATATGTAGATCTAAATAAGTCAACATTTTAAGCGAACTTTAAGTATAACAATCTAAAATATTTAATTCTACTAAAATAACAAAAATATATGTTTTAATCTTGTTCATTGTCATCTAGTCGGCTCTAAACTAAATATGGATAGAATATTTAATGCAGCTGTCATAACTAGTCTTTGAACATTACAGCATATATAATAAAGCTCAAACAAAATTAACAACAATATTTCCATATCAAGTATCTTTACATCTATTTTTTTGGGACAAAAAATAACATTATTACGATCAAGAGACCAAACGACCATTGAAGTGTTGAGTGGATGTGTATTATCCATATAGAAACGCTTAGGAATTTCTCAGTACATTCCATCAGAAAAATGCTCGATCTACATTTGAGACAACATTTTTATTTCTCGAAATATTTCATCTCAAATTCTCCTTTCAACATTTTTTGTATTTTCGAGATCTTTCCTCTCAAATTCCTTTTTTTCAAATATTGTGCACTATTCATTACATCTTCGCCAAGACTCAGCTGGTTCCATCTCGATACACATTGTATGAGAATTTTTTGGCCCACGCTATGACTTCTATAATTAAATCAAATATTGATTCTTGGAATATTTCTCATTTCTCGAGGCAATAGGACTCATTCTGAGAGTCCCATGTAAAATTTGATATTAGTGTACCATATAGATAAGCATCGACTACATCAAATATAAGTCAAGTTCTTCAAGAAATGATTATAATAATCACATATAAAAGTGTTTCACTAAAATCGACTTCAGGCTATTGAGAAATATATCGGGATGCGAGGCTCATATTATATCGATCGAGCTCACTTATTTTATTCATGAATACTCATTTGTATTTAACTATTTGAATATCGCATGATGCTCAAAATATGGGCACATATACTTGGCGTTTCGTTAATGAAGTAAATTTTGTTTGAACTAATTCTTCCCGGTTTGGCTAATTTTGGATTTTATGACATTTCTCAATAGTATGTGACATAAAATCTATTTCACTTCATTTGTTTTTGCAATTGTGAAATTATTTTCGATAATAATTGATTTTTGATCCCATTATTTCTTCATACAGGAATAATTCGTATAAATTTTCTCATTTTTCTAATCTTGAAATTCTTTGAGAATTTAACAATTTTTGTGTTATTTTCAAATTAATGGTTCTTTTTGAACCGATTGTTTTATTAGAACAAATTGTTTTACAGGAACAAATGCCTTTCAAAAACTAATGGTTCCTTAGGAACTAACAGCTGATCTGAAGTTATCTTTCTATTCACCTGATTATTTCATTTTCGAGTAATAATATATTTTATTCATACTTTTCGCACATGCTTCAGGCGTGACAAGAGGAATTTGTTATTGTATGTTCATTTTATCATAATTAACGCGTCCGAAAAATGTAGGGGGAGGAAGCCCGTGTTGCTTGGGAGGCTGCCCAAATAACATGAGAGGTGTAGGTCGATCAACGTTACTTCGATGACCAGACCAAGCGCTTAGTGAAAGAGATCACCATGGGTTCCAAACGTTAATTTCATGCAGCGGAGCCTTATGTAACCATGGTGATCGAAAATAGATGAAAATCTTAATGAAAAATTCAGCATGTTCTTAAGCTTTTTCAATATGAAAATTACCTTTGCCAATCAATTAAAACACAACGTAGTGTTTTTCTATTGAGTCCACACAAGCACAACAACCACGAATCGGTTTTCTCTCACACACTTGCTATTGAATGTTTTGAGAATTATGTGACAAAAACAATGGAGGAATGGTTATAGGAGGGTCGGCCATGAAGGGGGGAATTGGGAGAAGAAATGCCAAAATTAAGAGCCAAAAAATATGGAATGAAATATTGTGTAATTATAACAATTTAATTCAAAAAATCTGATTTTGAATTTTAAATAAATAATTACACAACTTACACATTTAAACTCATAATTGCACTCTTGCCCCATTCATGAATTAAAACCCCATTTAACTAAATCCAAATTAAAACCCATATAATTGAGTTCTAATTATCGTTTAGCTAAACCGGTCCAATTTCCCCAACTCGATTCCTTCAACCATCTGGTTAAAAACCTAGGCCAGAAATCAACCGAATCATTTTCAATTTGACTAAACTGAAAACCGGATTCTCCCAATTTTCATCCATACTTATTTTTCACGTATTGTGCTTAATGCGTTTGACCCTCTAGTTTCACGACCCGTTGGTAGACTGGTAAAATTACTATTTTACTTTTTCCATCATAAGTGATCTCTAGCAAGACATTATGATTACCCAACGTTCGTGATTATCGATTATTCGACTTAACCTGTTATCGTACATGTCACTGTCCTTTTATCAAACCGATATCCAGATTGATCAATAGGCATAGAATCGTCATCCTAATTTATCAATCACTGTTTCTTGATATCTGAGATGACTGAAAACTGATACTAAGGTATCACCTGCACGGTCGTGCTATTCCTTCAGTCATACTCATCAAGTGGCCTAAACGGATATCTTTCTCATACCGGAGTATGAGTGATAAATCCCTCAGACGTCTTTCGAGTTCACCAATGTAATTCATAACCAAGCCAATCACAGCCGTTATGGCTACCCTTTTACAGGTAACGTTAGACTAGGTCAAACTTTACGTCACAAATGATTCGAGAGTATTTTTAATGAAAACATGTCGAAAAGAGATGAAAAGAAGCAAAAAACGTAAGTCGGGAAAACGAGAGACATGCTTCAACACTGCCTTTAATAGGGTAGTCATAACAGGCATCATTGGCTATTGGACGGACTGTAGTGGGAGCCCACATTGCGTCCGAAGGGATTTGTTTCCCCACGGTGACATGGCAGATCGACGTGGAATCTCAATTCACCCTATCCATCATAAGTGGTCTCTAGCAAGACATTATGATTATCGATGATTCGACTTAACCTCATGTCATCTATGTCACTATCCATTTCTCACTAGATATCCTGATTGATCATAAGGCATAAAGCCATCATCCTTATTTAATCAATTATTGTTTCATGATATGTGAAATGATTGAAAATGATACCCCGTATCATTAGCATGACCATGCATTTCATTTCAGTCATACTAGAGTATGAGGGGAAAATCCCTTAGCCGTCTGAGGGACAAATCCCTTAGCCGTCTTTTGGAGTATGAGGGACAAATCCCTTAATCGTCTTTCGTATCACTCATGTATTTCGTCTCAGAGCCAATCATAACCGTTATGACTACCCTATTACATATAATGTTAGGCGTATGTCAAACTTAGATGTTGAATACATAGAGATCACAAAGACTCCTTGGTATAAGGATACAATGACAAGCTACGACAACTGAGTATGCTCATGACATCATCTATGCTACATACTCAGGTCAGGTTGTCCAATATCATTTCCCAAATGATAATAGTGATCTAACTCCAACAGTCCCATTGTCAATTATCAGTAGATCGTGATCATAAAAAGTTATCCTTATACTGGTCGCTTCTTATGAAGCTTAGTTGACTAGGGATCCGTTAAATGTGATCCGTGCGGATCTGTAGATCTACTATTAGCAATGACACACTCAATGATACAGATCAAATCACATTTAACATATTACTACAACACAATAGAAATATAATGTCGTTTTATTATTGTAGTGATGATATAACATTTACACATAAATCGAGATTAGCCTAGGGCATAACTAACTCCTACATTTTTGGTACAAACCGTTTCCATGGTTACTGTTTGATGGAGCTGAATATTGGTACACATCCCCACGAGAAGAGGACACTGAGGATTGATACACATCTCTATGAGAAGAGGACACAACTCTTAAATAATTCTTATTCTCTCTCTCTCTCTCTCTCTCTCTCTCTCTCTCTCTCTCTGTGTGTGTGTGTTTTTTTTCTTATTCGATCTTGTTGTTTCGACGTGCAAACTCTTTTCTCACTCCAATAGGCTTGTTTCACCGACGAAAGGCTAGTTTGGAAGACCGAGACCTACGAACGCGACTTGACCAAACGCAGCACGGACCTTGGAATTGTTAGATACGTGGTTAGTCCATAAACGCAAACCAAACAAAGAACGAGATTGAACTCTTAACCAGTTTGTAGAGAGAGAGAGAGAGAGAATTCGGCTTGGTTTTGGTTGTGTCTTTCGTCTCTACAGAAGTTACATATCTATAGGCTCAGGGACAGTTGAAACCTATAGGGAAAAGGGAAAGAAATAATAACGAATTTCTTTCTTGCGGAGAAAGACTCAATATCTTGGAATATTCTCTTAATTTCTATTTCAAATATTTTTCCTTTTAGTGACATTTGATCATGTTTTTATTTCTGAATAATTACTCGGAAATATATTATTCCCAAAAACTAATTATTCTGAAAACATACTACCCAAAATCATGCAATTCAGAAATATTTAATTTCAATTACAAGTGTATCTAAAATAATTTTCCAAACACAATTTGGAAACTTTGTTAACATGTTGTGCGCTTCCAGCCCACCAATTTTCTCCAGCATTCGCATCCCGCACGTTGTGCAAGCGCACACAAGTTCAAGCCCGAAGCCCGTTCGTTCGCCTAGTTATTTGCACCCCCTGCGCCTGAGAGAGCCTTACTTCTATTATTTCTTACAATTTTATGGAAGTGTGATAATATATAAACCTTGTGAAAAGCTCATCTACTTTCAATGCGAGACTCTTAAGAAACACCACAAGTGCAACAATTCAATTTTTCAACAAACTATTTCAAGTGGTCATGTTCGAGGTTCAATTTCTCATTCACCTATTGTCTGTTTAGAGCTCATGATATAATTGTGTCCTATATTATGTAATTGTGTTTCACATCATTTTAGGTCGAGTCGAAGCGTTTCAAAATCATGGCTCAAGTTGACCCAATCATAAGTTAAAATCACATTTTAACTTTTGCCGTTTTTCATTTTTGTCCAACAAGAATCTTCGACAAGCTCTTCCATACAGTGACAAAAAGGGGAGAAGAAAGGAGAGCTAGCCGTGAAATATTTGGTGTGTTTTCAAATGCTTTTAAGAGTTACATCACCCCTAATCACCTTATTTATAGAAAAAAAAGGAAGCAAATCTGGCCAGGTGGCCATCTCCCCATATCTCCCCATGCATCACACCTCTGAATTGGGGCTGCTCATTTTACCCAGAAACCCAACATACCCGATGACCCAACTGACACCAGACCCGACTTACCTGGTAACCAACTGACCTGATACCCGATACACCCGAACCCGACTAACCCGGCAAGCTAACTGAGTCGAGTAGTGGGTCGATTTTTCATACCCACCGAGTACCCGACTACCTGACAATATGTACAAAAAATACTAATATTAATTATATTAACAATCCATCAGCCTAACCCAACACAAATAACAAAACCCCCACCACGGCCCAACCCAACAACAAACCAGCACGAGAAGCCCAGCCCACACTCTTCAGATGCCCAAATGAGTCGAAAAGAAGCTTATAAACTGTCACTGAGTCCCATACATTTCCGATGTGTGATTCAATGAGATTTTATAATTCTCTTCTTCTTCAGTGTCACGAGTCGGCAACGTGGCACTCATCTAAACCGTTGCTCCAGTTCGACGAACTCATCTAAACCGTTGATCTAGTTCGACGAACTCATCTAAACCGTTGATCCAGTTCGACGAACTCATCTAAACCGTTGATTTTCACTCACGTGGCACGACCTTCTCCACACACGTCGCTCACTCTCACACACAAACACATTCAGTCTCAGCTCATTCTCAAACGTTGAATCGCATTGAATGCGATTCAACAACTCATTTCTTCTCCGCCTCTCCTTTCTCTCTGTCTGAAAACCTACGCCGTCGCCGTTCTCACCTCGCCTTTGGCTCTCTCTCTCTCTCTCTCTCTATCTCTCTCTCTCTCACACACAGACACACACACACACACATCACAACCCAACAGATCGATGTGGTAGCAAGTTACCGTTCAAATCGATCCGTTGGAGAACTTTTTCTTCCACTATAAATCCTCAATGGTGGAGAGAGGATTCTCCAACGGATCGATTCAACGGTGGAGTGGACTGTGGAGGGTTCTCGCTGACGATGTCTGGTGCTCTGGTGACGGTAAGAATTCCCAAACTTGTTGCTTATTTCAATTTCTGTTTTGGGTTTTCATCTTAACTCCTGTTCTTGGTTTGCATGTCCTAATTTCTTGATTTGCATGTCTTATTCTGGGTTCGAATTTAAAGGTTTGTGTTTCAATTTGTAATTGGGGTTTTAGGGTTTACTAATTGGATTTCAAAATTGGGGGTGGGTTTCTGTTGTTAATCAACAAATTGGGGTTAGGATTTTCAATTTTCGAAAAATTAAATTTGGGGTTTTCTGATTTCAATTTCAGAATTTAGGGTTTTCTGATTTCGAATTAAAATTGGGGTTAGGAATTAAATTTGAAATTGAAATTGGGGTTTTGGGTTTTCTGATTTCTATTTCAAATTGGGGATTTTGATTTCAATTTGAAATTAGGGTTTTTGATTTTGATATAAAATTGGGGATTTCAATTTTAAAATCAAATTGAGGGTTAGGGGTTAGGGTTTCTGTTTTTTTATTTACAAATTGGGGTTTTCTGATATCAGTTTCATAATTTAGGGTTTGATGATTTTGAATTAAAATTAGGGATTTAAATTTGAAATTGGGGCTTAGGTTTATAGTTTTGGAGTTAAAATTGGGGTTTAGGGTTTCAGATTTCAATTGAAAATGTGAGGATTTGAATTTCAATTGAAATTTTGGGTTTTTTAATTAGGTTTCTGTTTTCAATTTACAAATTGGGGTTTTCTGATTTCAATATCGGAATTTAGGGTTTGATTATTTTGAATTAAAATTGGGGATATAAATTTGAAATTGGGGCTTAGGTGTACTGTTTTGGAGTTAAAATTGGGGATTTTAATTTAAAATTGAGCCTTATGGTTTTTTATTTCAATTGAAAATGTGGGGATTTGAATTTTAAAATCAAATTAGGGTTTACGGTAAACTGTTTATACTTCATTAATGGATCTGTAATATGTTTATACTTGATTAATATATAATATGTGTAGTAATAATTGAAATGTTTATGTTTATACTTGATTAATGTACATTACATGTATTTAATCTGTGTAGTATTAGAGTTATGGTTTCTGATTTTAAATTGAGGGTTTAGGTTTAGGGTTTCTCATTTAACTTTCAATTTATTTGATTGATCACCTAATTAAATATGCTAATATATTTTTATTCTTTATTACACGGGAATAGGCTGCTGCTGCTCGGGAATCAAAAGTCGCTCAGGCTGCTGCTACTGCTCATACTGTTGAGCAAGGAGCAGCAGCCCTAGGTACTTTCGAACCTCCCTTGAAAAATGCTAGAAAATATAGTCAGGTATGAAATGATTTTCACCTCCTTACCCTTAATGAACACGTGTTTTATATGGGCATTATAAGTATTGTATAACTAAATATAAGGCTGATGGTAAAAATTGTGACACAACAAATTTTAATATAATTTGAATAAACATATTAAAATTTGTAAGGGTCACCCGGATAACAATTCCCAAATCAGTCTGTATCCTCTATTACATGCATGATTTATCGTCACTCCCAAGGCATCACACCTACGAACGCACTATTACACGCATGATTTGTGGTCATGTGAAGTAAAAAAGAGTAGAAGTGGTATCCAAATTTACAATTTTATAATTTATAATTGTCGTCCTCAATAGTTTCCATTCATTTTAATTTTAGTATCTTATTCATTTTTTCATCAAGCGGAAGTGTTAAAGCATCTCCAACCCTATTCTCAATTTTCCATTATTTATTACTCAATCATTAGCAAAGAGTAAGTCTCTTTCTCTGTCTCTCTCCAACCCAATCTCTAAAAACATCTCTATTTGTCACATCAAAAACTAAATTTCATTATTTTAATAAAACAATAATTTTACATTTTATTTTATTCAATTTTGTTATTATAATTACAAATAAATTATTACAGTAAATAATATATTCAATTAATCTATCACAATAAATATTTACATAATTTATTATGATACGTAAATATTTTTGTCCGGTCGATAATTTTTTGAAATGAGATTAAAAATTCACTAAAATAATTTATTTTTGAGGAAATTAAAATAGTTTATTGATCAATGATGAATTCAATAAAGGTTATAAATTTACTTTAATTAAAAAAATCACTAAAATGATTAAAAAATTCAATATCATTAGGTGTACTAAATTATGATTCATTTTATTTTATTATAATAATTTAATTTTATAAAAATAATATAATGCAAATATAAAATAAATAAATCAATATTACGACTCTGTTGTACCTGGATGGCAAGGGAGCATGCAAGACAACTAATCAATCAATATTAATGATTTTGATACTGACATATGTATATTAAATAATATGAACACATGCAAACGAAAATCATAATTGAGAAAATATTGTTTAGTGGCTTGACCACGAAAATCCAACAAATATAAGAGAAAATATGCACACTCTTTCTTTAATTAATTAAAAAAATGAATTTAAAAGTATTATATTCTTTTCCATCTTCCTTAGATGACTTGGCATTTTTTCCAAGCTGAAACACTCACGAAGTAAAATTGCCATATGATTACAAATTAGATGAAATAAAACAAAAACAACTATTCATACTTTTCTATTTTTTCGGGGTCAGTAGAAAGGGGAGGGAGTTTCATACTAAGAAATTAAGAGAGTATGTAACTTACCTGCCTCGTAGTATACTCAATTTTCACTTACCTCTCTCGTTTAACGAATACGTTTGGATAGGTTTCCGAATTATATGACTTTCTCACTGAAGCCCAACGGTATTAGTTTTTGGTCAAAATAACGAAAACACTCTTGTATTAAAAAATGAAAATTTTTTTTCTTAAAACATTATTTTTCTATAAAATAAATAATAATAATTGATTATAATATTATTTTTTAAAGAAAATAATATTAGAAAATAAAAAATGGTTTTTAAACATTGTTTTTATGTTTATAATTTTTTTTTGTTTTCTTAAAAATAATATTTTTAATACTAAAATCAGTTTTGTATTATTGATTTTATAGAATAATATATATTTTTAAAAAGTTTGAAAAAGTAATTTTTAATTTTTTAAATACAATGGCATTTTCGGAAAAAAGTTAACATAATTTTTAAAAATCTAACGCCGTTTTATATGTTTTATATTTTTTTAGAATATAATATCTTTTAATAATAAAATCAGTTTTTATCATTAACTTTATAGAACAATATATATTTTTTAAAAGTTTGAGAAAGTAATTTTTAATTTTTTAAATACAAGGGCATTTTCTTCATTTTCAAAAAAAAATTAACATAATTTTTAAAATACTAAGGCCGTTGGGCCCAAGTGAGAAAGTCGTATACTTTAGGGACTTGTAAGAACATATTCATGAAACAAGGGGGATAAGTAAAAATCGAGTATACTACGAGGGAGGTAAGTGACATTTTCACAAAAAATTAATAGCATAATTAATTAAAAACAGTTTAATAATAAAATAATTGCTAAGTGTATATTGAAAAAAACTAATTCGAGTTTGATTATTTAATTTTTAATTAAGTTTGAATTTAACTTTCATATATATATAAATACGAAGAGAATCGATTCGTAAGGCTTACAAACCCTTATAGGTCAGACTCGAGCTAACGACTCAAATTTACTTTTTTTTAGAAAATTCACAAAATTTTAATAATTAATAAATAATTTATTATAAGAAAAGTAAAAAATATAATGAAAAACTAAAAAATAATTTAACTAACACAATAATTAGTAAATAATTATAATAAAACAAATAATATAAATGGAAAATGACACATTTGTGCACCTGGATATACACTTTTGACACTTTCATACCCTAACTTTTTTTCTTCTCTTTTTTCCATACCTTACTTTCATTTTAGGACAACTTTCTTTAGAAATTTCAAAATACCCCTAAATTGAACCAAAATTAAATCTGGTTTCATTCTGGTCCAATTAAAGAGTGTGAAAAGATGAAATTGCCCTCAACTATTCATCAAATTTTCAAAGGTATGCCACCCTTTCAACTATTCCTCTCCTCCTCCTCCGCCACCCCCTCCTCGCTGGTGTTTCTCCGGCATCCATCGCTGGGGTTTCTCCGGCATGTGGGGAGCACGGTGGACCGACGAGGCCTCTAGAACACCTCCGCCAAGGTGTTCGTCTCGACCCCATCATCCTCGGCCCCTCCTTCTTGTCTTCTCCAGTGATTCTTCGCCGGAACCGGCCATGACTCTTCCTCTGCAGCCTCCACAACACAAAATGGCGAGCATCGACGAGGGGGGCAGCGGGCAGCAAGCATCGATGAGGTGGGCAGCAGGCAGCGAGCATCGACGAGGTGGGCAATGGGCAGCGACCAAAAAGGTAGAATGCGGTGCTCCGACGATCGTCTCCGGCACAGAATGGCCGGAAAAGAGATATAGGGAGAGAGGGAATAAGAAATGAGTTCAAGAATTCAAAATTTTCACTCGCCGGAAAGTGTGTCGGGACATATTTTTCGACGAGTGAAAATTTTGGCACAACTTCGGCCACCTCCACCAACTCCGGTCACCAGGTACGAAGCCCATCAGGTAAGATCCGGCGATCGACGAGGTGCTCAAGAATGCTAACGATGCTCTGTTTTGATGAAATAGGAGGGTCCAATGGCATTCACTTGAAAATTTGATGAATAGTTGAGGGTAATTTCGTCTTTTCACACTCTTTAAAAAAATTGGGCCGGTTCTCTCCATTAGACCAGGGGTAATTTTGGTATTTTGAGAATTTTAGGGGTAAATTGTCCAAAATAAAAGTCAGGTATGGAAAAAAGATAAAAAAAAAAAGTTAGGTTATAAAAGTGTCAAAAGTGTATATTCAGGTGCACAAAAGTGATTTTTTCCCTAATATAAATTATAGAGTCGCCTATATAATTTTCAAGTAAAATTTTACATGAAACTCCAACCCAACCTCCTCAAAATCATACCCAATTACAATGAAAATTTAAGACCCCGACCCATCTTACTCAAATCCAATTCTTCAAAAATCAATGCTCTAAGTGTTAATTATCTGTCATGCGAACTCCCTAAACATACCACTCATATATAGCTCAAATAACTGTTTGGAAGCATCAATTGTCTTTGTGGATTGACATCCCCTCTATACCCAACAAAGAGGTAAATTTTATGCTTTCATCCACTATCGACGCCAAGAGGATGTCAAAGAAACTATATATGAGTTCAATGATTTAGTTATCTATGGGATTCGTCTTTCCGTGTCAAAAGCTCGATACAATTCCAACTCCACAACCAAACCCCTAACCCACACAAGGCTTCGATCGGACATGTTGATTCGTTAGTGTATCAGATTGGAGTCTCGTTCAAAGATGTTGTCATTGGCCAACAGCCTCCAACTCATTCAGAGGTTGGTGGGAACTTGTACGGTTCAGCCCTTGGCCTTACAAAAGCTAGACTCACCTGCTCAGGTTCTATCGACAAATCACTTCTTGACCAAATTTTTATACTTTGTCGTTAGAGTTGCTAGATCTAATAAGAGTTCTAAATTTATTATAGGGAAAATATGTCATGACGGGGTATTGGATATCCATGTTGCTCCTCTTGGAAACCGGGTGTTCATCACCTATTTCTATGATAAAAGTTTTATAGATGAAATGGCAAGTTCAAACTAGATTTGGCTTCATCAATGATTCGCGAAGATTGTTGCTAAACCGAACCTCCTGGAGATTGGGGGTCTTTTCATATGGGTTTTCATAATCAGAATTCCAATTTTTTCCTGGTCAACAGATTCGATCTTTAGTATTGCATGTAAAGTAGGCGATGTTATCCTCATCTACCCTCAGTCTCTATCATATTTTTATCTCAATCGAGTTTTGGTTTTGATTCATTCTGGTTCTCTATCTCCGACCAATTGGCTTATGAATCTACTCACACTGCATAAATTTTTACCTGTGTCAATTGTGGATTACCTTGTCGGAATCTTCCCGCCCTTTTTTTCAAATTGACAAATTTGCTCACTTAAATGTTGATGCAGGACCATCTTCTAAGTAGTATTAGTTTAGGATTCCTATTAATTTAGGACTCATATTATTCCTAATTATAGTTAGTTTTGGTTGGTTAGTTCTTTGGTTTTGGGTTTACTAGTTTGAGTTAGTTTTGGAGAAGTAGTCCTATATAAGTCTTATCTTGTGTAGAGATTATTATCATTATCATAATTATCAATTTGAGTTACTTGGATTTATTCCGCTTCCTCCCTAAAGTTAGGGTTTATCTTTGCTTCGTTTCGAAGCACTCTTCTGCTGCACCAAAGTGGTATCAGAGCCCAGATTTGACCGGACGTGATGACTAACGATGGCATAAGTAGAGCCCAAGCCGCCGACAACGAACAACGGATGGGACAAATCGAGCAACGGCTCGACAATATCGAAGAATCAAATCGTAATATGACACAAGCACTTACCGAATTGAAGAATCAAATTGTTGCATTCACAATTGGCGGATGGAATGGACAACGTGATGGAAAAAAGGAGAAAGACAATGGTTCTTGGGAAAACATTCGACCATGCATCAACACAACAAATAAAGGTGTGACTCGCCAACTAGAATTCACCGAACAAGGAAAGCAGGGTGTACATGAACAACAAGATGACATCCAACACAAACCTCTAGCTACGACAAACGTCAGCGGCATAAGTGAACTTTCACATGTTCGTCAACAAAATCGGAGGAATACTCCTCAATGGAAACAACGCGAATGGGATGATTCATCCGAGGAAGAAGATAATTTTCGGGCCAACGTCTAGGGAAATAATAGAGGACAAAATAATCATGAATTCAAGATGAAGATGGATTTACCAACTTTTGACGGACGCTTACATGTCGAAGACTTTCTTGATTGGATTCATAACGTTGAGAATTTTTTTGATTATCTGGATATCGTGGAAGACCGGAAAGTGAAGCTAGTTGCTTATAAGTTAAAAGGAGGAGCTTCTGCCTGGTGGGAACAATTTCAAAACAATCGATGCCGGCAGGGCAAGCAACGCATCTGCACTTGGCACAAAATGAAAAAACTATTACATCAACGTTTTCTACCCCCCGACTATGAACAATTCTTGTATCAGCAATACCAAAACTGTCGACAGGCAAATCGTGCAGTCAACGAATACACAGAGGAATTCTACCGATTAAATGCTCGGGTTAACTTACCAGAAACAGAAGACCAATTAACTGCCCGATACATTGGGGGTTTGAACTTAGCTATCCAAGACAAATTGGCTCTTCAAGGAGTATGGACTCTAAGTGAGGCAGTCAACTTAGCATTAAAAGTAGAGAATCAAATAAATCGAGTTTCCTTTCGCACACCAAGTAACTTTAGACGATCTGATACTTACCAATCTAAGGGGTCAACAGCTTCGACCAGTCGAGATGCTAGCCACAAAGGTATTCAGGGCCCTCAAATCTCAACACAAGCTCAAAAAGAAGTTACAACTTCAAGTAGGCCAAACTATCAGGGTAGAAATCAACCGACAGAACAAAATGCAGGCGACCCTTATGCTCGGCCAAACCTTCGAAAGTGTTTTCGTTGCGGCCAACCTGGACACCTCTCAAACACTTGTACCAAACCTCGACACACGATAAACTTGGCAGAAGGTGAGACGGATAACGAAGAATATTCACAAGAAGAATATGTGAATAACGATGCTAAATTTGAAGAAGGGGACAAAGGGGAAGAAGTAGCGTGCATTGTGCAACGTCTTTTGCTAGCCCCCAAAAGTCAAGACGACTCTCAACGACATAAAATATTTCGAACTCGGTGCACTATAAAAAATAAGGTGTGTAAAGTAATTATTGATAATGGTAGCAGCGAGAATGTGGTCTCCAGAGCATTGGTGAAGACACTCAACCTAAAAGCAGAACCGCATCCTACACCTTACAAGATTGAATGGATCAAGCGTGGAACTGGAATCAAGGTAGATGAAATTTGTCGTGTTCCTTTATCAATTGGAAAATATTATCAAGATGAGATCTTATGCGATGTGGTGGATATGGATGCTTGCCACGTTTTGTTGGGGCTCTTCTGCTGCACCAAATGTGGAAGATGGTGAAATCCCACCTCAAGACCAACCCGAGTTGTAAGTTAGCAGATTCAATCTTGAGGTGGGTAGTGAAGAGGGTCTTGAAGTTAGAACCACCGCTCTAAGACGACGGAGGCTCCACCCGCAAAGTCCCGACGACGAGGGAAAACCGTTGAAGAAGTCGATCTCTGGTGCCCAAACCTCTCCTTGCTCGACGATGTGTGTGTCTCTTCCTCCTCCTCCAACCACGACCACCGTCCGCCTTTACCCCAAATCCAACAGCTTCGGTGGTCCGTTACCGGCTCCAATTTCGGTAACCCTACGGTACTTGTCGGCTCCAATTCCAGTAACCTTACGATACTTGTCGGCTCCAATTCCAGTAACCTTACGGTACTTGTCGGCTCTAATTCTAGTAACCCTACGGTACTTGTCGGCTCATGCTTAGCTCACCAGGCTTCCTGAGTGGTCTGACCAGACATCGACGACCACGAATCAGCGTCTAAGGCCACGAGAGGTAACAAACTTGTCTTTAGAGATTGTTGGTGGCGTCAACGAATCGGCATTGAAGTTTCCAGAGAAATGGGTTATGGGGAGTGATGTGGGTTTTTGGGGATTGTTGTTGGTGATGAGGTAGGAGCTCATCAAACTGGAATTTCTCCAAAAATTTTAGTTGTGAGAGGAAGAGGGAACGAAGAAGAGACATAGAGTGATTGTGGAGAGAGGTGTTTATAGAAGAGGCTAAATTGGTTATTTTTCATGAGAATTTTAATATGTTTACTCATATTTAATTTGTTATTTGTAAGGACTAACATACCCTTGCAATATAAGCTTGATGATTATTGAAGTGAAGGTAAAATAATATTTTTCACACTTACTATAATTATTAATTTAGAATATACTCAAGAAGGGCATATTAGTTTTTTTTTACAAACCACATCAATTATATTTAATAGAATTTAAATTAAGTGTAACGAGAGATCGAAAAAAAATTCAAACTTAGTACAGTGATTCTAGAACGAAGTTTGGAGGGGTATACGAATTTCTAATAACCCTTTAATTGTTAAAGCACAGTGGAAGAAATAAGATTGATTGTGTATGGATTAAGGATGGTGTAATAGAAAGATGAAGCGGTGGCAGGAAGTATGGAGAGACAGTGGTTGTGTGATTCCCCACTCTCTCTCTCTCTTGTTTGCTTCTCTTTCTTTTCCACGAAACCCCACCACACACCACCCATTCTCCTCCTTCATTTCCTATTTTATTCAATTGCCACCTTCGATCAATCAACTCTTCTCAACAACCACCCATCTCTCCACTCTCCACCCCACACCGTGTTGCTCACTCATCTACAACATAACATTATCATTGCACTGCCAATTCATATCCCATCATTTCTCACGCTTCTCATATACCAATTCCAGAATTGTTATGCCGGTGAACTTGGATTGATATTTTGTTAAGTTAATAATCATTTTGGAGTGTCCTTCGCTCTGCTCCAAACATTATGTGGAGAAGAAAGGTCTCTAGAAAGCCTTAAAGGCATAAGTTTGTTTGGAGTTTTGGTGTAAAGGTTAAAAGTACAATGATGGCAGCCAGTGCCACGCTCCATTCCATTCCAATACAATTATATTCTAATTCGAAATCAGCTGTCAGTCGGATTTGTATTTGTATCTGTGTTTGGTGGCACAAGATTTTGTATTCTACCATAAATCCGGGTTAACACCATTCTAGATAACCTATCCTTTTCCAGTTTTAAAGCACAACGATCCCTAACCAACCACCGTGTGTCTCTGTTTCTTTTCTCTCCCCAACATTTATTTCTATATTTATCATCGCCACCATCCAACACGCTAACTAATACTGATAGTAAAACTAAAACTTATTATTATTATTATTATTGTTAAATAATTTGATTATGGACGTTTGCTACAAAGAGTCTTAATCATATAATTAAGTTGGACAAAAATGGAGAATTAATTGGAATGTAAGTAACTCTACCTAATAGCTTGTGTGTGTTTGAATAAGAAATCTACTTTTCAAAATCATATAAGCTCCTCACCAAACACACAACTATCTCTCTCACGAACAGCTCCTCACAGTTGGGGCCTATGGAAGGAAACGGAGATACGGCGCCGTTTTGGGCAGAAGCCACCACCTCGCCTCGCCGCCGATCGGTCTCTTTGCCTATGTTAATCATGGGCTTTTCGGTTCTCTTGTTGATAGTGTTGTTGTTTCTTCTTCCTCCATTTCTGTCCCAAATTCTGAGGCCCTATTCTGTGAAGAGGAGCTTGGATTCCTTCAATTTCCTCCTCGTCCTCTTTGCCATTCTCTGCGGGGTTTTCGCCAGAAGAAACGATCACGGATCGTCCGTTTCGCGGCCGGCGGTTCAGCAGCCGTGGTTCCATGAGTACGGTTCTAATCGGAATTCTTCCCCGATTAGACCGTCGCCGGTGACCGGAGTGAGCCGATTGAGGAGAAGCAGCAGCTCCTATCCGGATCTGAGACAGGAATCGCTCTGGGAGGTCCATCCCCGTGACGACCGCTTTCGCTTCTCTGACGATTTCGAGATCGACCGGTATCATTCACCGGAATACGGGCGTCTCCGGAGAACCAGGACTCAAATCGGAGATGAGAAGGTCATTCCCGTCGATACTTTTGTTGTTCGTTCTTCTACTCCGCCGCCACCACCGTCGAAATCCCCGCCGACTCCTCCTCCACCGCCAGTGGTTCGTCGGAAAACAAGACGAACGTACCAATCGGTTGGGCGGCAGGAGAATCCAGATGCAACGAGCAATATTGAAGCTGAGCGGGATAACAATCGTTCCCCGGCCCCCGCGGCTCCGCCGCCTCCGCCACCGCCACCACCACCGGCGGTGCAGAAGCAGGGGAAATTAGAGCGGAGAAAGAGTTCGGCGAGAAAGGAGATCGCGATGGTTTGGGCCTCACTGTACAAACAGGGAAAGAGAGGGAAGAAGAAACACAAGGGGAAGAATGTTCGAGAAACCGATTTCAATTCTCATTTCTCATCCACAATACCACCGCCTTCGCCGGCGCCGCCTCCGCCACCACTGCCTCCTCCGCCGTCGGTATTCCACAGCCTGTTCAAAAAGGGAACAAGCAAGAGCAAGAAGATTCATTCGGTCCCTCCGCCGCCACCCCCTCCGCCTCCATCTAAACAGACTCAGATCTCGCCTCCAACACCGCCCAAATCCTCCCGGCGGCGTAATTCCAGCACATCTGGGAGGCCACCGCTTCCAACGAAGACAAGCAGCTACTATTACGACAGTGGCGGCCAGTCCCCGCCTCCTCCTCCGCCGCCGCCGCCGTTCCGGAGTATCCACAGCTCGCGCTGCAGCTCTCCGGAGCCGGAGGATGGTGAATACACATCAGGAGCAAGGGACGGTGGAGATGCGACGAGGTCGGGTTTCTGTCCAAGCCCAGATGTGAACTTCAAAGCCGACTCCTTCATAGCCAGGCTCAGGGAAGAATGGAGGCTGGAGAAGATCAACTCCCTCAGAGAGAAGAACACCAATATGGGCCCCATCCCAAGCCCAGGCCCAGGCCCACGAACAACAACAACCATATAAGTACCTGTAACTCTTTTCTTTCTTTTCGCTTTTTTTTTATTCGTTCATTAAAATTTGGTCACATAGAAAATAGAAGCACACGCAAATAAATTAACAGATACAGGTTGATGGTCGTGCCAGCTTGAAGGAATGCGGTTTTTGAGCAATTCTGGTAGAGGCTTCTTTACAATTATGGGTTTCAATATCCATATATTAGGTGTTTTGGGACTCTAATTGTGTTATTTTTGGTTCACTCTAGAGCTCCCTTTGTCATTCATGTGATTTGGTTTTCATTTTGATTTATGATTTGACTTGTTTGGTATTGTATTGTGGCCGTATTGTCTCTTGAGTTTGCTCATATTTGTATCCTGGATTTTTCTACCTATTTGTAGAAAATAATATGTGAGTTTGTTAGATGTTTAAGCATTTGTATTGTTGGGAGAAAAACGAATTAAACAGAATAATTGCACACAAGAATTAAATAATTTTTCTCACCTATACAAATCTTATAGAAATCTATCAAGCATAGCAAATCAAGAAAGCTAATAAAAATATAGCAAACAAGAATACAATAGACACACACAATTTTAGCGTGGAAACCCTCCTTAAAGTCAGATAGGAAAAACCACGGGACCCTCGAGGCTACTTAATCTCTACTATCAATATAATGGGTACAACGAAATCTCTCTAAATACAATTAGAGGATCACAATATCTCAAAATTAAACAATTTTTGTTCAGACCACAATTACAAGAAAGAGTAGAGTAACTTCATCGTATTGGTGGCACACGATCAGAAAAATCGTATCAAATCACATAGACCTCTAAACGCACCTTCCAACGGTCAGAATGTAATACCACGTCTCCCGAACACCCTTTCCAAAAATTAGCATGATCCAACGGTGAATCAACCTCCGATCAGACTCAAGATCCTTGTTGGCCGAAACCAAAAACAACAGAAATTTTTGCACGAATTTCTCTCTATTCCTCTCCAAATTCTTTCCTTTTTATTTATTGCCTCTTATTTATAGGAAAGGTATTAGGGTTTTTTCTCCATGTGGGATACTAACCACATGGACTTTGGGCCTCCACTTATTCAACTAAGTGGAGGGCATCGTCATCCCGGTGATCTTACGACAAACAATAAACTTCTCCCTTAATAAGACCTTCATGAACATATCAGAACCATTATCATCGGTGTGAGTTTTCTCAATCTCAAACAACTTGTCTTTAAGTGCATCTCTAAGCTAATGGTATCTCACATCAATATGTTTCGATTTTGCATGAAACGTATAATTCTTACTCAAGTGAACCGCGTTTTGGTTATCATAATAAACCACATAACGTGTCTGCTTGAAACCGAGTTCCCCTATGAATCTCTTCATCCACAACAACTCTTTACATGCTTCAGTTGTTGCAATACATTCAACTTTTGTAGTAGAAAGCGCAACACACTTTTGTAGCCTTGACTACCAAGAAACTGCTCCACCTGCAAATGTCATCAAATAATATGAGGAAGATTTTCTGCTATCAGCATCTCATGCCATATCTGAATCAGAACCAACACTGGTTCTTCACTTTCAAAAGTGAGTCTGTAATTAGAGTTACCTTGAAGAAATCTCATAATCCATTTGACTGTATCCTAATGCTCTCTACCCGGATTTGACAGAAAACGGCTCACAACACCAACTGCATGAGTTATGTCAGGCCTTGTACACACCATTGCCTACATCAAATTTCCTACTACTGAGGCATACAGAACTCTATTCATGTCGTCCATCTCCTTCTCCATAGAAGGGTTTTGTCGATGCTTAACTTAAAGTGAGTAGTAAGAGGAAAGCTCACCACTTTAGCCTTATTCATATTGAATGTTTGCAACACCTTTTCAATATATCGCTCTTGTGACATATGCGACATTCTCATATTGTTGCAGATGCATTCCTACACGCTGATGCACGCGAACGAGGGATGCGGGATCCAGACTTGAACAGGAGAGCCCGCACTACCTAATTGGTGCGCAAACCCGAGGGCAGTTTTAAGGTTTCTTCTTTCTTAGGCTCTTGCCTCGTTTTTTTGTTTGTTCTCTTAGCTTATTTTTCCCAAACGTTTGTACTGGCCTTTTTATTCATTTATATATGCTTTATTGCTGATCAAAACAAAAAAAAAATCATTTCAATAGTATTAAAAACACACACCAGTAATATTAAAAACACATTCATGTGCTCACAATCGACATACATTTGTGGCCTTATATGGAAACACACACTGTTAATATTGGAAATACACCTTGGTAATATTGGAAACACATCATGTACACACAATGGATACACATTTGTGACCCTGTGAAAACATACACCATTGATGATTGAAACGCGTACATGTTGGAAACATGGTAGCAAGCACGATGAAAATATTTGTCGATATCCCTAGAAACACATATGCATATACGCAGTTGAACCAAACAAATGGAAATCAATGATGATGCCCTAAAAAATACTGAGCTCTAGTGATTTCGTCTTCTGAGCCTCCTACTAAGGTTCTTCTCCATTTGAATTTCCTGATAACTCATTGTCTTTGCAACATGTTTGACTCACACCATTCCAAAAACCCCGCTTTTGATATAATCTTCATATACAATTGATCTAGAAATTTTTAGTGTACATGGTCGACCGAAAAATAAAATTGAAATCGAAGAACAAACGAGAAATCTGGTAGACCTAGTGGACAAAGACGAGGATAGTGTATATGAAATGACCACAATTCCCTCCTTTATAAGCAAAACAACATATTGCCAATTTCTTCTCGAATTCTCGTGAACTCTTTATTTTTTGCCTTACCGAGTTCTCTCCGGTCCCGAGTTTTAGAGCCTTGATTTAAAGTTGCATTGTACCAAAATCGTCATAAATTGAAAATTTGAAAAAAGAAATAATCAATAGAGGAAAGTTGTAAGACGAATAAAAGAAATTATATAAAAACTTCATTACAGTTAGTGTTTAATGCATTTAAAATTCAACTTCCCCGTATAAATAAAAATATGCAGATCATTGTTTTTCCTTAGAAACGTTATATGCATAAGCTGATACCAGAGGAGCAATCTCAGGTTCAAAAATTGGCAGGACTCTAGGTCAAACCAGAACAAACCTTTTCAAAACATCAAGATTTGGGAAACAAACTTGAGGTCATATATGCAACTAAGTCACTGCACACAGAAAGAGTTACAAGGCAACTATGATACACATGTTATGATTTAGGATTTCACTGAACTTTCGATGGTATCTGGGGAGTGAACTTGCTCAGTTTCTGCTGACATCTTCTTTTTCTCCTTGAGAATCACCTGCCGTGGCATTACTTCCAGCAAGAAGCTCCCTCCATTCCATACAGCTGCAGACACCTTGAGTATCTGGAAAATCACGTGTAGTTCATATGACAAGAAGATGGGGACTGTGAGTGCCATGGTTGCTACCGTAAATACGGCTTGGAGTAGGATGTACATGAACAGCCGATTCTGATCCCCCAGCAATCCACTTAATCGCCACCACACATTGTTTGCTTTCTGTGCTTTTTTTGAGAGCTCTCTACAAAATCAACAAAGTAAAATTGATTCAGCTAAAATGAAGAGGAACAAATCAATTTCATGTGATCCAGTCTACATGTGTGCGTGTGTGATGGGAAAACCTGTAAGAAGTCATGACTTCAGGATCTCTGAGCAGCCTCTGCCGACGCAAGACATTGACAATGAGAAAGTAGAGGGCCTGCCAGAGGGTGTAAGCAACTAAAGGAACCAGAAACAGCCATATCCACAGATAGACTTGGCCTTCAACATATGGCCATGAAGCTCTGCGCAGTGTTCCTTCAGGGTGCATAGCCGCAAAGGTTGTTGGATCCCACCATCTAATGGTGAAAAATGCTATCCCTGCATACACAACTGTCTTTGTTCAGACTAGGGAGCTCTCAAGTTTTACCGATAATTGATCAACAATTATACTGGGGAACAAAATTTTCATCTTTTGAAGGGGTCTACAAATACAGTGTTAGTGACATTCCTTTCTAAAATTTATTGAATACATTAATGGACTCCAGGAGAAAAATCAGCATTTTGCCTCTCAATTCATTTCTAGATTCGAGAGTAAAACTATGCACATTTTATATGAAAACTTAAGAACGTTTTTAAATTTACAAGAATTATTCAGAAGCAGTTACTCACAGCAACAATGCAGCAAAGGTTAATGTTCTCACACATGCATAATTTATTTTAAGAAGTCTCAAACTACATTATACGTTTGCACATGAAAAAGTAGATAAACTTTCATCCTCAACTTTACTTGTCAATCAAGGCATTTTAAGTCTTACTGCCCAGAGATAACTGAAGCCTAACTAGTGCTTCCATAAAGAACTTTGTCATTGAAAGATATCTGAGTCAAAGTCACGTATACACAGCCAGGGCCAGTATTTATAAATGCACACATTAACAGAACCAAATTAAAGACAGAATGTCCCATTGCTCACATCCTTTGCATTGCGTTAACAAAGCAAGTTGCAGAACTTGATCATTTTTGAAATTTTCATTTAAAATAAAGTGATTCAACTCACCGGGTAAAAGATGAATCAGAACACTAACTATTTTGTCAACCGAGCTGAAAACCAAACTACAACGCCACACAATCAACGCCCATGCCAATGGTCCCTGCAGTAGTCATCAAGAGAATTAAAACTTGGACATGGCAAATCATTCATTTACAAAGGATTTTGGTCTTTTTACTTACCTCGGCAAAAGAAAAGCAAACCATGAAGAACTTTTCATTTTTTGGATATAAGAGAAGATCAATCAAGAAGATAGTGTTGGCATAGTAGCAAAAATCCTGAAACACAAAAACAGGCCAAAAACATGTCATTCCTTTCTATTTTCTCATCCCAACGATTCATATTAAGAAGCTAGCTTGTTGAAGCTTGAGATCTAAAATCCAGAAATATCTGAAAACAGTATGACAAACTTGAAAGAGCATCAACTAAAATTCAATCATCAATATCCAGTGCTATCATCTTAAATGTCACACATTTAAATTATGTGAATGTACATTCGTAATGAAAATATCATATCCTTTGCATACACTCACTGTCTGAGCTCCATTTTGCTTAAGTACTATTAAAGCAATTCTCAACTTACAGTGTATTTCATAGGTAACTACAATATGTTTTTCAATTCAAGTTTCAATGTCTTGAGGCATGTTAAACCTAATGTTCCACACTAAAACTTGTATACAGGTTGGCATTCTCCTCAACTCTGACAGAATGACAGGTTTGTTCATGTGAAGCCATACTGTTAGTGTTACTTCCCACTGGTTACTATGGATTATATGCCTAATATTTCACATTGCACAATCCCCTAACTGTTTTGTAGTTTTCTGTTGGAGTAGCCATATACCTAAGCATGGACCTATCTGCTAAGGAGAGAATAATAAAACTAATATATGTTTATGCATCTTTGTCACATATCTAACAATCATGGGGAGCACCAGAAAGATTGGGTGAATCAAACCACAAAAAACTTAGGATGTAAGAAGTACAGCTTACCAGTAGATAGTAATGCCACTTTTTGAACCTGTAGTATATCCATCGAAGAGGTACAAAGGTAAAATAGAACAAGCAATATACGTAAGGAACATCCTGGGGCCCTGAACAATTCCAAAACTAACAATGAAATCAACAAATTTCTCAAATTCAAACCAGGTAATATTATCCCAACCCAATGTATGAATCCAACAATTTTACCCACTTGCACCCAAGAGGAAGCAAAACCCGCCAAAACCAAGAACACCCATCAAATGGGTGACCTGAAATATGAAAAACAATCCAAACCAAAAATCAATCTCAATATATAAACGACCAAACAGAACAATCTCATATAAGTTTCTGGATGAACCGAAAACCAGGAACACAATGAATGAACAATAATAAGCCACCTTATTGATGAACCTCTCATGTTCCTCGGCTTGTTTAGCAATTTTAACCGCCTGTTTGGAGAGGATCTCCTTGGTATGAACAGCTTGCTTGGACAGCTTCTCCTTCGCCTGAGCCACTTTCTGCAAAACAAGAGACACCCAGATGGCGAATGTCAACAAAAACCACAGAGAAGGATCAAAACCAAATAAAAGAGAATCAGAGATTAGAAGTACCTGGGATCGGTCCTTGAACCGCTGCTTCACAGTGGAGAAGGAATCCCCATTGGCGTCGTCCGCAAACTCATCGTTGCCGCTGGACATTTTTGGCTGTACAAAGAAGAAGGAACAATGATACGAGAGAGAGAGAGAGAAGTCGGAAACGGAAGGACGAAATGAACAAATCTGGGAAAGGCGGTCTCGTTGTTTGTCTCTCAGCTGCTAACACACACAATCTACACGTAATCATTATGGTTAATAAACTTATGCTAATTATAATTCTTACACCAAACTCCCTTCAGCTATAAGCAATTTTCACTTGTATCCCTCAAAATTTAGATCCTTGTTGTGATGCCCAATAACAAATGACAAAAATATCTTTCTATTTAAAAAATAAAAAGATCTCATTTTTTTCTAAAATGAATAGTATAAAATTGATTTTACTATATATATATATATATATATATATATATATATATATTTTAACTTATTTTAAAAGAAATAAGTATTTTATATTAAAAATATATTTTAAAGTTCATGCCAAGTTTACGATAAATAACAAAGCTGAGATTATGGTGAGGGGTCTGTCCTGCCAATTATAGTTTCAGCTGTTCGGCTTGATACCGGGTTACTTGCTATTTATTAAATAAAATTCGTTTTACCTTAAAAAATTGTTTTAAAAAAATATTAAATTCAATTTTTATTATTTATTTATAAAATATATATTTTCTATAAAAATATTTTTTAATATAGAGCTATTTTCGTCATTTGCAAGAAAATTAACAAATAAGATGCAACTTTTGACAATGTGGAGGACAACAAAAAACACCATTTAAAAAAACAAACCTTACATATTGACGTGAAGTCAATCGCTACCCGTTTGGTCCCGATAAACATCACATTTATCGTACTTATTTATCCCGTGCCTACTATAGAGAGCCATTTTGATTTGAATTTAGGGGTAATGACAGTTGACTACACCCAATTATGTCACGTTTTGAATTTAATACCCTAACTTCCAAATTTTCATATGGGATATCCAAAGATTAAATAAGCGCCAGTTTGCCCAACTTCTGTTAAATCTAACTGAATTTATTTATTAAAAATTCTAAAATACCCTCGATAATTTTGATTTGAAATCAAATTGGTATAAACGGTTCAAATCTGGTCTAACCGGTTTAAATTAAAAAAAATATTATTACATTTATTTAATAAATAATAAATAATATTTTATTAAACACGAAATGTCAAAAATAACCTTTCCTATTTATCAAATTTTCATTAGTGTGCTATCGTGCCATTTTTCCCAATTCTTTTTATTTTTGCTCAAACTAACCAGAGACCAAAGTCCAATTCTTTTGATTCCAGTTCTTCTCTTTGGCTCATTTATCTAAATTCGTTCTAATGGATTGGTTCTTTATCATAGATATTCAACTTTATTTTAATGGATTGGTTATTCATCACCTTGCCATACCCAAACCACACCCACGTCCTCAAAACGGCAAGCCGTCGACACCAGCAATCACGAGGGGCACCATCAGTGACCGAGCCCAACCCTCTTCCCTCGAGCAATTTCTCTCTGAAACTCACATTCCCAAAAAAATCGATATGGGTACTGAACCATAGAGCTCGTCGACGCCCAAATGCTTACTGTCCTCCACAACCAGAAATCGATATGGCATCCCCCAAATAGAGACCCACCAAAATTGATCTAACCTGTGAAATCGATTTGGGTCCGTAATTTCGTCGAGGTATTTCGCTCATCCGGTTGCGACTCCGGCCTCGTCTCCGGCCGGAAGCCTTGTCTCGGCCGGTCCAGATGACCCCGAGGCACTTGTTGTTGCTCGGGGAGGACTCTCGCGAGACGTAACAATATGCGTAGGATTCGGATTGCTGACCGAGATTGAGAAGGTAGATGTCTTGAACCGACCCTTCCTCGAAGTCGATGCAGATTGTATCGTCGACGACAGAGAAGGTGTCGATCTGAGGGAGGGGACAGATTGGAGGCTATCGGAGAGGAGGGATGGATTGTGGGAGACGGAGAGCTTGTTGTTTATGTATGTGGTGATCAATATCATGGTGGTTGTGGAAGTGGTCGGAGGGGTGGGAGGCGGAGAAGGAGTGGAGGAGAAGGTGGAGTTGATTTCAATTAAAACCCTAATCTGTGATTTCAAATAATAATATAATCAATTAATAATATATTTATTTAATTATTAAAAATTATAATTATTATTTGTGTAATTGAAATGTTAAGTTTGCCCTCAAACCATTAGTTAAATTAGTTGTTCAGTTAAAGGTAAAATAGTTATTTCATAAGCATATCAATTGAACCAATCAAACCAGTTTAACAGACCAAAACTATTGAGGGCATTTTAGACTTTTTAACAAACCAATTCTGAAATTTTGGTTAAACGCAAGATGTCGTATGATGTTGAGACTAAGTGTGAGACATATTGCCGGTGCAAAGTCAATAAACAAAACAACGAATAGTAATTAAACGACACAAGAGTTGGTTACCCAGTTTGGTGCAACGTCACCTACGTCTGGGGGCACTTTGCCAGTGAACAAGTTCCACTATATGTAATCAATCACACATACAAGGCTTCTCTTGATTAGCACCCTAATCTAAGCCCTACAGTATTATAACTAGTGTGAACTTAACCCAGGGTCTCCCCCTGTCTCCGAGCCTCCGACTCGAGTCCACTCGTAGAACTGATCCCACAATTCCGTCTCCTTCTTTGCCATCGTCTTCAAAGGTTTGCACTCAGCTGCACTGGTGCGGGTTCGTTCAAAACATCCAAAAAATATTTCTGCGAATCTTTGTTTGGAACACACAAGGTATAATCTTAACTACAACATACAACTCCTTAATACGCTAGTCCAACACGTTCAAGGACCCTGTATATTATCAACCAAGATATAGCTACCTTAAGGACGAGACTCTATTTAGGGTTTCCTTAAGGATCTCGTACGCGTCTTGCCGATTCTGTCTCTTCCATGTTTCCTTTTGCTGCTGCACAGTTGATACGGAGATAATCCTTCTGATATTCGAAGATCTTCTAAATAAGGAAACTCCCGAAATTCTTCTGGCGAGATGTTAGATCGTGATGTCCGAGACTTCTGGATGGACATCTTCTGATTTGAGCATCAGCGTCTTAAGTCGCGACATATGGATGGACATCTTTCCACTATATAAAATAGCCAACATCCGTAGGAACCACAATCTCTCCCTTTGGCTATTTTTGGGGCGAACACTCCTTTCTTCACGTGTCCTAGAGAGAGAGTCTTCAATCCTCTTGACAGTAGCTCAGATTGAATGATGTATGAGACATATGGTTGGACATGATACACCATAAGATATCAAAACACAAAACACAGGCAATAATATATTATGCAAGTAATGCTGATTTCTTCAGTGAGCTCCATCTTGGCATTCTTCTTGTCATTCTTCTCGTGAAGCTAGTCTCAACTAGCCTTTACTCCCCCTGATTGCCTCAAAAATATTTCAATAAGGCATATGCAATCAAAGACAATTATGCTCATATAGGAGAATATAACTTGAAGCAAGGACGAAACCACCCCAAAAATACCAAGGCTTCAACAACAGCCTTACATCTGTTCAACTCGGACATCCCCCCGAGGTAATTAAGTTTGATACAGTCATCCAAAAAAAATTTGTTCGAGTGCAAGGTTTAGAAAGTAGTAACCGATCTAAATACTGGCGGAGCTAGATTCCTCATCATCTTCTTCATCAGCAGTATCTTCCTCCACAGGTGCATCCTCAACTTTCTGCTTTCCCTTCCTGGCTTGCAAGAGATCCTGGAGGACTCCTTCACAGATGGTCTTTCTGGAGTACATAGTGTCGATCGTGGCCTCCAAGAACTTTATCTCCTCGCACAGCTCTGTCACAACATCTTTCTGGATATCAGTGGAATCAGATGTTCTCTTTGTCATTCCACCAGAAGGATGTCCGATGTCCGGGACATGCCATCCTTCAAAGAGCTTCGGGCTGAAAGACAGAGGACTAGGTTTCTTTCCAACTGCATCAGTGCTTCAGAGCAGCTTGAATCTCTGGCTCAGGATGATCCCAGTGATGAGGGAGGGAAAGCCAATTGGCATTTTGACCGCAAACGATTTTGCATGTTTCATCAAATGTTCAATCACAAATTTGCCAAAATCGAAAGTAGAACGCATACTATCAGGTATATCAGCTTAGCAAGTTCAGCCGTGTGTGGAAGGCGCCCAATTTCCAATGACGATTCAGAAGAGAACCGAATATTTTGCAGTTAGAACAGAAGAGGATAGATGATAGCTTGCCCTTAGTCGGCCATAATCTCTTGGTACCCCCAAATATCTCCTTTACAACTTAATTTAATGTTGGGACATCGTCAGAGACATCCGGAGTGTCTCTTCCCAAGTAGTTGTTGACAACTTCTTCAGTGATGATGCATGACTTCCCTCTGACATACACTTTTCTATACTCCAAACTAGAGGGTATGTCGAAGGTAGGAGATATATTAACTATGGATTCTTGGAAAAGTAGGGGATATTACGTACCAATGTTTGAGACACTCTGTAGGAGCCCTACATCTGTAATTAGCTCTGTTATCTCCTCCATCTTCAAGGCGCTTGGTGACAGTTCCCTTTCTGGAACAACTTTTCTCATTACAACAAACTTCCACTTTAACGCTGACTTCGCATGATGGAAGGAGATGTTATCTATCTTGACATGCGGAACATTTTTCGGGACCTTCTGTACTCCAATATACTTAGGCTCAACATGAGCCCTTTCTACAACTTCCACTTCTTCTTCGTCTGAGGTAGGTTCATCCACAAGATGCTTCGACATCTTTTGCGACTTTGTTTTGGTAGGACTTGCTGCCTTGTCAGCTTTTCGCTTCTTCCCACTCTTTCTGGCAGATTTCTTTTCAACTATAACCTTTTTCTTCTTCCCGTACATTCTTTTTACTGGTTCAACTTCCTCAACAGTCTTCTTACTCTTGGACTTTGACTTGAATACATCAACATTTTCTTCTTTCGAGACCTCAACCTCTTCTTCTTCTACAACAAACTCATGACCAATGGACACAGATGTATTAGAAACTTCCTTCTCGTGAGAAACGATTTTCTCACTATCTTCAACCTCTTGCCTTAGATCAGCAAGCACTTCTACTACATAATTAGTCGGACCAGAGTCCTCGTCATTCACTTCAGGAACATCTTCCTGCGCATTCTCACAGACATTCTTAGCAACACGAGTTGGGACATCTTCATTCCCATCACCCTGACTTTTCTCAGACACAACCTTTGGATTCTCTAGAACAACTTGATACCCATAGCGCCCTCAGCTTCCTCAAAAGTCTTTTGAGGCACACTCGACACTTCCTCTTGCGTGCATTCTGCACTGTTCAAATATTCATATGGGTCTTCATCTTCTTCTTTTGAAAGTATAGACACCTAACCTTCGTGAGGGTTTTCAACAACAGAAGACACAACTTCTTTAGTTGGAGAAATCGTTTGCAAGGGAATCGCCTTCACACCCTCCTCAGTGTTTCCGAAGCTACCCAAACCCTCTATTCTTGTGGTTGGAATATGAGTGATTTCCACGACATGAGAATCGTGATTTTGAGAACCAGGGTTTCAGGATTACCTGGCATGGAGAAGGTCGGAGCTTCTGGCGGGGCTGCTTTTTCTTTACTAGCACTTGCTTCGGCAATGGGTGCCTCAGAGGCCTCAACTATGGTGATCCCTGTTTTGGTCGTTTTAGGGACATTCTCTCGGAACTTTTCTTTCTTCTTCTCGCCCTTCTTCTTCCCTGAACTTGATCGTGAGGGAGACATAGATTTCAGGCGTAGTGCCTTTTTCTTGGCGAAGTTGGCCGCAACCCTTCCGCCTTCGAGTGCCCACCATTGTCGTGACATTGCAATCTTGAGCAGAGAGAGAGAGAGGTAGAGAGCACAAAAGGAGAGGGTTGCAAATCTTTTGAAAAGTGAAAGGTTAGAGAAGACAATACACGACAATTAGGAAAACCCTTTTGAATGAATGGGGCCAAAAAATAAGGAATAAAATATACGATATATTTGTGAGGACAACACTTCCCTTTTTCCTTCTTGAATGGGCTCTGAACATATTTCGCCCCATCATGTGGTGTGGATGTTGACTCCCATGATCCACACCATTCTTTCCTTGGCTTTAAGTCGTAGATGACATCTCGATCATACAAAGTCCTAATGATGACCTTAGACTTTCAAATTGAGCAGTGTTAAGGGCCTTAGTAAAAATATCAGTCAATTGCCTTTCAGTGGGAATGTACTCCAGCTGAATTACCTTTTCTTCAACAAGGTCTCTTAGAAAGTGATGACGAATATCTATGTGCTTCGTCTTGCTATGCTGGACATGATTCTTAGATATGTTTATAGCACTGAAATTGTCACAGAACAATGTCATGACATCTTGCTGGACATTATACCCTGACAACATTTGCTTCATCCAAAGTAGTTGAGTACAACTACTTCCAGCAGTTATATACTCTGATTCGGCTGTAGATAAGGCTACACAGTTTTGTTTCTTGCTGAACCATGAGATTAGGTTATTGCCAAAGTAGAAGCATCCACCTGAAGTACTTCTTCGATCGATGGTACTCCCAGCCCAATCAGCATCACAATACCCAAAAAGGTTAGACGTTGTGTCAAAAGAGTATAATAACCCCAAATTTACCGTTCCATCAACATACCTCAAGATTCTCTTGGCTTGAGAAAGATGACTCACCTTTGGGTCTGCCTTATGTCTGGCACATACTCCGACGGCGTATGTTATGTCAGGGCGACTTCCTGTGAGATATAACAGACTTCCTACGATGCTTCTGTATAGGCAGTGGTTTACTGATTTTCCATTTTCATCTTTAGACATATTTGTGGTTGTGGCAATGGGGGCCCGTTTGTTGGATACTTTTTCCAGACCAAACTTCTTTACCAGATTCACAGCGTACTTGCTTTGAGAGATGAAGATCCCATTCTTCATTTGCTTGATTTGGAACCCCAGGAAATAGCTAAGTTCTCCCACCATGCCCATCTCGAATTCTGACTGCATGTGACTCACAAAGTGTTCCACCATCTTGGTAGACATCCCTCCGAAGACTATGTCATCAACATAGATTTGAGCAATCATGATGTCTTTTCCTTTCTTCTTAACTAACATTGTCCGATCTACTCCTCCTCTGCATAACCATTATGTATTAGAAAAAGTGTTAATCTTTCATACCAGGCTCGAGGAGCTTGTTTCAAGCCATAGAGAGCTTTCTTGAGCTTATAGACATGATCCAGTGCATGTGGGTCAACAAATCCCTTGGGTTGAGCCACGTAGACTTTCTCATTTAAGTCCCCATTTAAGAACGCACTCTTCACATCCATTTGATACAACTTAAACTTGAGATGGCATGCAATTCCCATCAGCAATCGAATGGCCTCTAGTCTGGCTACGGGGGCGAAGGTTTCTTCGAAATCTACTCCTTCTACTTGAGTATACCCTTGAGCCACCAATCTTGCTTTATTCCGAGAGATGTTTCCAAGTTCGTCTGTCTAGTTGTTGAAGATCCATTTCGTTCCTATCACATTGATGTTTTCTGGTTTTGGCACCAGTTCCCAGACTTCATTCCTTTTGAACTGTACAAGCTCTTCTTGCATGACATTCACCCAGTATTCGTCATCGATTGCTTCTTGAACATTCTTTGGTTCCACCTTTGAGACGAAGCAGACTTTTCCAATCATTTAACAATAATTGATAGAAGCCTTTTGTCTGGTTCGAACTCCATCTTCAAGATTCCCTATTACTTCGTTCACATAATGGTCATTTTGAACTTTTCTGGAGGGATTTCTGAGCTCTGGAATAGTCGTTGGAACATTATTAGGCGCAATGTCGCTTCCTGTGTCTGCAACTTCTTCTGTCTTATTATCAGGCATATCTGCCTTGACATCCTGTGTCCCGACATCTTGCGAGACATGTGGCATGACTGCTTCTTCTTCACCGCCAATGTTTTCAAAAATATGCTCAGTGTCATTTATAACCACATTGATGGATTCCATAACCTTTCTAGTGCGATTGTTGAAGACTCGATATGCTCGGCTATTTCTGGAATATCCCATAAAGATCCCTTCATCACTTTTCGGATCGAATTTTCGACGATGGTCCATGTCTGCTAGGATGTAACATGTGGCGCCAAAAACACGAAAGTATTTGAGGTTGAGCTTTCTCCCCCTCCATATTTTATACGAGGTAGTGTTTGTACCTGGTCGAGTACTGACACGGTTGAGAATATGGCAAGCGGTGTTTATTGCTTCAGTCTAAAAGTGTGTAGGAAGATTTTTGGCGAGAATCATAACTCTAGCCATCTCTTGTACTGTTCTATTATTCCTTTCAACGATTACATTTTGTTGAGGAGTTATAGGAGACGAGAACTCATGTGCGATTCCCTCCTCATCACAAAAATAAGAGAAACTACTGTTCTCGAACTCCGTACCATGGTTACTATATAGTCTGACGATTTTTCCTATGTTCTCTCTTTGTTCTCGACGAATTCTGTTGCATGAGCCTTTGAAAAAAGAAAACGTGTCAGACTTTTCATGAATAAATTCGACCCATGTGTACCTGGAGTAGTCATCAACACAGACAAGAACATATTTCTTGCCACCCAGACTCTCTGTTTGCATTGGCCCCATCAGGTCTACATGAAGAAGTTCAAGTACTCTAGATGTCGTACAATATTGCAGCCTTTTGTGGGACATATTTACTTGCTTCCCAACTTGACATTCTCCACAGATACGTTCTTTGATTATCTTTAGAGGAGGAACACCAGTGATAGCCTCCTCAGTTATGATTTTCTTAATGCTTTTAAGGTTTAGATGACCAAGGCGTTGGTGCCATAGATGGGCTTCATCTGCTTTGGTGAACATGCATGAAGTACCAACATTGGTTGATGAAGATGTCCAGAGATAACATTTATCTCTTGATCGACTTCCTTGCATTAGCTCGACCTTGTTGGCTGTGATCACTGATTATTTGTCACGAGTAAAATTAACAATTAAATCAAGGTCACATAACTGACTAATACTCAAATTATTGGTCGTTAGTCCTTCCACGAGAAGTGCTTACTTCAGGCAATCAATCCCAGGAAGTTTGAGCTGACCCTTCCCGATGACCCTAGCACTGACACCGTCACCAAATGTGACATGTCCAACAAAACATGGTTTGAGATTGATTAGCTAGCTTCTGTCACCTGTCATATGTCTTAAACAAACACATTCAAAATACCAAAATTTACTGGATGAAGCAGTTAGAGTAGTATAAGTAATGTTAGCTTTGTACGATACATCTTTTACCTTCCAAAACTACTTGAGAGCTTTCTTGTGTTGAGACAGTTTGGCTTGAGTAGATGTCTCTTTGTGCAGGTGGACATAGAAAGGGCGAATATGACCATTTTGTCCACAGTGGTGACAGATCCAATGGTTTTGTTGGCGAGGAATCAACTGGGGTAGAACAACCCTTTGTGTTTGTCTAGGAGTTGTCATAACACGAGAATGCTATTGAAAATATTTGACTCCTTGAGGTTGTTGATAACACAGTGGAACATGTCTCTGTCTATATTGTTGAGTAGCATGTTGCGGCCTATAAAGTTGAGGAACATGTTGCGTCTGATGATGTCGTTCTTGTGGACCATCAGATGACAAAGACATTTGAATTGACAGAGGTCGTTTGTTCTGCTAAGAAACAAAAACAGTTTTAGATGAGGAGGCTTATGAGGAATAGCCTAGTCCATGCATGTTTTTGGTTGGTTTCCCCATGGAGAGTAGAGTGTCCAGCATATCAGTGCTGGGATTCATCATTTTTACATTCTTTGTCATTTGATCAATCTCTCCTTTGAGTCGACTTACTTCCTTCTTCAAGTTGACTATGGTTTCAAGCAACCTAGTCTTGTCTTATGAGAGTGCCAGAATCATGTCTCTTTGTTTCTCCAGGACTTTGGATTCCTCGATATATTGGGTAAACAGCTTGTCATAAATACTGTTCATCACTTCATCTGGTAAGAGTGTCGATTAATCTATAGCAAAATCTTGGTTAGAAGAATATGCAGTAAAAGCTACAAAGTTACTTATCTGTTCTTCGTCGCTGTCTTCTTCTTCTCCGTCAGATTGGGGTGAGTAAAATAGTCCGGCCAACCCGGCCCAACCGCGAACCCGGACTAACCCGGACCAATCCGTCCACTCTTGGCTCAACCCGGGGAGACTCGGGCCGGGAATGGGCCCGAAAATAATTATATGGGCCTGGACGCGGGCTTGATTCGTGCTGTCCGGCCCAACCCGGCCCTTCCAAACAAACCTATTTATTTATAATTTATTTATCCCACCAACCCATTTATGTGATAAACTAATCAGCCCATTTATGTAACAATCTGCCCAGCCCAGCCCACTAACACCTAATAACTTAATGTGTAGTCCACTAACCATAACAAAATCCATTTCTTTTTTATTCCAGAACCATTTAATTGTTCTTTTCTAAACACTCAAATCCTTTGCTAACTAAATCACTCACATCACGACACACATCTTCTCTCTATTCTTCTTTCTTCCGCTCTTCAACTCAACTCTCAACTAAACAGGACCCAAAACCTAACCGAAGAGATGAAGATATGGTAGAGAGAGAAGAGGATCTCATTCGTACCTACCACATTTAATGCGGAGGAGACCCCTCGGCTCGCTACTTCTCTTTGGCTCAGAGACGCATAGTCAAATCCAATCGGTTTTGTCTTCTTCCCGTTGAATTTTTTCCCGTTGCCAACAACAACAAACAACTCTAATTCTTAGTTACATCGTCCTTTAAATGGTGTATAGCTGCAAGATATCTTGAATTCAAACCAGAGTGGGAGTGGTTATTCAACTCATGGATTCATCTGAAACCCACAAGGTAAACTCTCTTTCTATTTGATTTGGATTTTGAGGGTTTAAAGTTTTGATTTTTAGGGTTAGGGTTTCAATTTCCAATCTCTAAAACAATTTAGGGGTTATGATTTTGGGGCTACAATTTGGGGATCGGTTTTATGGTTTACTTTCGAGAATAAAGTTATGATTGTGGGTTTTATTTTGGGGATGAGGGTAACGATTTGGGGCTTAATTTGGGGATTTATGTTTTATTTTGGGGTTTAAACTTGAATGAGATATGACTTCAGCCTTTCTTCTTCTACTGATAAATTTTCTAAGTCAAACTACCTTTGAAGAATGATACTATCCTACATTAGAAGAAAATTATTTTTTTTTTACAGAAAGATGAATTAAACTTAGACTTTAATTTTGTTAAATATTAGTGTTTCGATCTTTATAATCTGTTTCATTGTCTAATATGTTTTTAAATGTGTAGTTCATGAGTAATGCCTCATTTGCAGAACCGAAATTACTACTTTTGAATTTTTTATGTCTATATGATAATTAAGTGATTAAGTGATAATTACTTATAATTATGCCGTATAATCTATTTTGTGTGTTTGTGATAATTAATCTGGCTCATTAATTCATTATTTATACCTTTTATTATAATCTGTTTTATTTTCTAATATGTTTTAAATAAGATAATGTACCCTTTTATGTTTTAAGGTTGTTTAATGTATGATCTGTTATGATTTTCTTTCACAATCTGTTTTCTTATTTATTTTAGAAGGTAGACTCTTAATGTGTTTGTTGTTTTTCACGTAGAATGGGAATTCAAGTTCACCTCCAATTATACTTGTTGAGGCTGCATCTGGAGGAGGAACGAGAGAAGTTTCTAGTGGAGCAGCAACTAGACCAACACCAACCAGACCAGCAGCTAGACCAACAGGTCAAAAAAGTGGAGGTAAATTTCCTAAACAAACTAAAAAGACTTGTATTGCATGGAAACATTTTGAGAGGATAGTTGACGAAAATGATGCTGAAAATTTTGTCATTAAATGCAAGCATTGCAATCATCCCTATGCCGATGATGTTAATAAGAATGGCACAAATACCCTTTTAAGACATATGAAAAATTGTATTCACAATCCCGACAATAAAGGGAAGGGCAAACAACAAACTCTTACCGTCAATTTTTTTAAAGGCAAAGAGAGTTTGACATCTTGGCATTTTGATAAAAAAAAATGTAGAAATGCTTTAGCCAAGATGGTCATACTCGATGAATTTCCTTTCTCATTTGTCGATGGGGAGGGTTACAAAGAATATGTAGCTGCTTCTTGTCCTCAATTTGAAATACCATCTCGATGGACGGTAGCAAGGGATGTTGAAAAAAATTTTAAATTTCAAAAATCTAAACTTCAAGAGTATTTTCAATCTCAAACTCCACGTGTCTCATTGACAACGGACACTTGGACCTCTATCCAACAGGTTAATTATTCGTGCTTAACCGCTCATTTTATCACTAATGAGTGGGTTTTGCGCAAAGAAATAATTAATTTCATTCCTATTGATAGTCACAAGGGTGATGACATAGGAAAATCTGTTGAGTTATGTCTTCGGTCATGGGGTTTAGATAAAATCATGACGGTAACAGTTGATAATGCACTATCAAATGATGCCGCTATTTCTTATTTGAATCGGAGGATGAATGTTTTATCGAGCAATCTTTTGGGGGGGGGATTTATGCATATGAGGTGCATAGCTCATATTATTAATCTTATTGTGAGCGATGGGATTGGAATGTTGGGTATTTCAATCGAAAGGGTTCGATGTGTTGTAAGATTTATAAAAAACTCCCCAAAAAAACTTGCTCTTTTTAAAAAGTGTGTTGTTATTGCAAAACTTGATGACAAAAAATTGCTTTGCCTTGATTGTCCAACGAGATGGAACTCCACTTATTTAATGCTAGAGTCTGCATGTAGACTTCAAAGGGCTTTGGAGATTTACGAGGAAGAAGACCTTAGTCTTTCTATTGAAATGGACAAAAAAAATTAGAAGAGGTAGTCTCGACGTTCTTGGTATGTTAACATACCAAGATTGGGCGGAATTACATTCTTTTATGGAGTTTTTGAAAATGTTTTATGATTTGACAAACAAAGTAAGCGGTTCAAATATGTAACTTCGAACTGTATTTTGGATGACATCAGTGACATTTTTCATATGATAAAAAGGGGTCAAAGTAGTGCTATTCTTGATATGAGGCATATGGCTAATAAGATGAAAGCCAAGTTTGACAAATATTTTGGTAACATTGACACACTGAATATGTACATCTTCATTGCACCTATTTTAGACCCTCGAAAGAAGTTGCGTTTTGTTAATTATGTTGTCAAGAATATTTACCCTCTACATATAAGTTCAAACATTCAGCAATATATAAATGATGCATTGCGTAACTTATTTGCTGAATATTTGATTTTGTATCCAATTGCCAATGAGTCATCATCTATATCTACTATGCGTTTATATGATGTCAATGAGGATGATACACCTAAAGTTGTGTGTAGTTTTGATGCGTTCAAGAGAGAGAACACCTCTCAAGATGAACATGAGATATCAGAGATTGACAAATATCTGAGTGAGCCTTTAGAGAAGGATCGAACTAGTTTCGATATTCTGAAATGGTGGAGTGCAAATTGTCATATATATCCTATTTTGTCAAACTTGGCTAGAGATATCTTGGCAATCTCTATCTCGACTGTTTCTTCGGAATCTGCCTTTAGTACGTGGGGTAGGGTAATAAATGATTTTCGAAGCTCTCTAAGTCCAACCATGGTCGAATCGCTCGTATGCGCACAAGATTGGCTTAGAACATAACCACCTCCCCTTGTTTTGATAGATGATATGGAGAATATGACTCTTTTTGAAGAAGATATTTTTCTTATCCAACTTCATATAATATTTAGTTGTCTTTTATAGTGTGAAACTGAAAATTTACTATATCATGTGCAGAGTTATGGAAAGCAAATATCCCTCCTTCATCGTGAATGAAATATGAAGTTGAACGGTTGATAACCAAAAAGAGAAGGACCGGATGCGTTATTTTTTGGGTTCGTTGAAGACCACATGTCATTCAACGCTTTTTGAATGAGGAACAACATCTTTTGATCATATGAGAACGTGAATACGGTTGTATGTTTACCAACCGTTGTAATTGTTATTATATTTTTTATCTAAATTTAAGTTATTCAAATTTTTGTGAAGTTTCTAATTGTAGTTACTGGTTAATTAGTTATTGACAATATGGGTTTATAAATTTGAAGTATTATTTTTACACTTGTTAGTACACAAATATGTTAATTTTAAATGTTATGGACAGACCGGGCTAACCCGGAATCCGGCTGGGCTCAACCCGTCCAATTGTCCAGCGGGCAGCAAGCTTCATGGGCCGGGAATGGACATAGAAATAGTCAACCCGCTGAGTCCGGGTTGGGCTAAAAAATAAGCTATGGACTGTTCAACCCGGCCCATGCTCACCCATACCGTCAGACATGGAGGTTTTGTAACCCTTCTTCTGTTTCTTCAGAAAGTTCGGGCATTCTTTTTGGATATGGCCGTAGCCTTCACATTCATGGAATTGGATGCCTTTGCCTTTTTCTGTTCGATCAGATCTCCTCGCTTCTTTGATAGCGACATTCTTCTGAAACTTGTTTGGCACATTGTCTATAGGGTTCTGATAGACATGTTTTTCATCTCTATTCGAGAATCTTTTCATGATCCTTTTATAATTTTTTACCATCAAAGCAAGAGTTTGATCAGTATCATCTTCAGATTCAAAGTCTACCTGATTTTGAGAGGGACGCGTTGAGCTTGTCAGAGCGAGTCCCTTGAGTTTTTTGTCTAGAGTAGGAAGTGAGAGTTCAAAAGTCATTAATGAACCCATTAGTTCATCAAATCGAAGAGTTTTCAGATTGTGCATTTCTTCTATGGCAATCGACTTCATCTTAAATTTGGGACTAAGATATCGCAGAGTCATACGAACCAGGTCTTCATCAGACATGAGTTTTCCCAGCGAATATGATTAATTTGCCAAGTCTCTAATTCGAACATTGAAGTCGCTGATTGTCTCATCATCTTTCATGGATAATGCTTCAAAGTGTGTCGTGAGGTGTTGAAGTTTTTGCTCTCGAACTTTGGTCATTCCTTCATATGATGTGGCCAAAATTTCCCAAGCGTCTTTTACTAACACACATGTGTTAATCAACCTGAACACATTCTGATCAACTGCATTAAAAATGGCATCCAGTGCACAAGAATTACCTAGGGCAGCCAGGTCTTCTGCATCGGTCCATTCACTTTCTGCCTTGATGTGAGAGACGTTTTGATCATCAGTAGTGGTTGGAGCTTTCCATCCATTGATCACTGATTTCCAAGTTTTGTGATCCAGTGTTTTGAGAAATGCAGTCATACGGGCCTTCCAATACCCATAATTTGATCCATCTAGCACAGGAGGTCTGTTGATGGAGCCTCCTTCTCTAGATCCAGACATGAGTTAATGCCAGAATTTGTCGAACAAGAACACACCTAGTGAAATAAGATGCATCCTCTGATACCAATTGAAAATCTGGTTAAACGCAAGATGTCTCGTATGATGCTGAGACTAAGTGTGAGACATCTTGCCGGTGTAAAGTCGATAAACAAAACACCGAATAGTGATTAAACGACACAAGAGTTGGTTACCCAGTTCGGTGCAACGTCACCTACGTCTGGGGCACTCTGCTAGTGAACAAGTTCCACTATATGTAATCAATCACACATGCAAGGCTTTCTTGATGAGCACCCTAATCTAAGCCCTGCGGTATTATTACTAGTGTGAACGTAAACCAGGGTCTTCCCCTGTCTCCGAGCCTCCGACTCGAGTCCACTCGTAGAACTGATCCCACAGTTCTGTCTCCTCCTTTGTCATCGTCTTCAAAGGTTTGCACTCAGCTCCACTGGTGCGGGTTCGTTCAAAACATCCAAACAATATTTCTACGAATCTTTGTTTGGAACACGGAAGCTATAATCTTAGCTACAACATACAACTCCTTAATACGCTAGTCCAACACGTTCAAGGACCCTGTATATTATCAACCAAGATATAGCTACACAACACCACCTTTTACGGGATGGAACGATCATCTATTTGTAGAAGATGTGACGAGACTCTCTTTAGGGTTTCCTTAAGGATCTCGTACGCGTCTTGCCGATTTTATCTCTTCCATGTTTTCTGTTGCTGCTGTACAGTTGATACGGAGATAATTCTTCTGATATTCATAGATCTTCTAAATATGGAAACTCCAGAATGTCTTCTGGCGAGACGTTAGATCGTGATGTCTAAGACTTCTGGATGGACATCTTCTGATTTGAGCATCGGCGTCTTAAGTCGCGACATATGGATAGACATCTTTCCACCATATAAAATAGCCAACATCCGTAGGAACCACAAATTCAGTTAGATTTAACAGACGTTGAGTTAAGTGTCGCTTATTGAAATTTGGGGTACCCGAAATGAAATTTTGGAAGTTAAGGTATTTATTTTGAAACGTGACATAGTTGGGTGTAGTCAACTGTTATTACCCCTTGAATTTGCGTCTTGGTCTATTTTATTTTAGGGATAATTTCAGGTGGCTACCCCTAGATATGTCTATTTTTCAGGTGGGTACTTCTAGAATTTTTTTAGCATATGGCTACACCTAAGGCTTGTAAAATTTTCACTTTGCACCTCGTCGTCCAATTCCGTTAGTTGTTAACATTTATAACACGTGAAATGACTAAAATACCATTAATGGTTAAATGAGTTATTAAAATTGGATTGAAAAGACTAAAATGCCCTCACATATACTTTTAATTATCAAACCTATGCCATCCATTCTCTCTTCCCTCTCTCACTCCTCTCTCTCTTCTCTCCTCCCCATCAGCTCTTCTTCACTAACCAAGCGAAAAATCACTTTCCTTTCTCACCAAACTCTGTTTTGTTGCTCCTCTTCTGTTCAAATTAAGGTAATGTCTCTCCCTCTTTCTTCGTTGCAACTTTGTGGGTCTTCAACCTGTAGAGGTTAGGCCCATTTTGGGCCCATTCCTTAAGTGGCCCACTATATGGATAAAAGGGAAGATCAAGCTTTAGCTTGCTGTGTGTTGTTCTTCTTGATGTGAGGAGCAGCCACGGGTGAGAGAAAAAAGGCAAGAGCTGCTGCCATGTGTGGTGGTGTTGCCCAAAGAAGAAAGAGGAAGAGTAAGGTGTATTCAAGCATTTGGTAAAGAAGGCTCTTGAGGAATATTAATTTTTTGGTGGAGAAATCTTGAGGTAATTGCTAGAATTATTGTATTTTGGATGTGAGCTCTAGAGTATTTAGGTAAAGAACTCATTTGGGTAAATTTGTGGTGAAAAAAATATTGAGTGAGTGAAAAAATCTTGAGAGACATTGAACTTGAACAAAGAGTTGATTTAGAATTAATTGTAAATCTCTTGGTTGTGACCAGCATGTGGGTTGTACAAGTTGTCGAGTTCTTGTTCTGGTGAATTTCCCGGACCCAAGTATGTAGGTTTTGCTGAATCACGTTAAATCTCGTGTCTCTATCTTTATTATTATTTTCCGTATCTTAATATTGTTGATTGTTATTTATTGATTCAAAATTATTCGTCTCTAAGGTGGTTAGTTTTTGCAAAAGCTACGGAGATTAAAGTTTTGATATTTATATCCGTGATTAAAGTTTGAATACTTGATTTATCCCAACCCAACCTCTTGTTTTTAAATGATATTTCTGACGTGTATACATGTCTATTGAGAAGCGAAAATGGGTCTTATGTTTTTTTTTTTTGATGGATATGGTGTTTTGGGTCTTTGGGTTTTGCTTTTTTGGTTGCACTGTGAGGGTTTTCATGCTGCTTCTTGTATTTTCTCTAGCGTGGTTCTGTAGGCTTATGTTATTCCTTTAATGAGTAGCGTGGTTCTGTAGGCTTATGTTATTCCTTTAATGGGTATTTTCGTCATCTTCTTCTCTGCAATTGATTTGATCTTAGCTGGTTGAAAATGTTCATCATTTGATGTAAAGGAATGATTTTTATGTTCTTAATGGAAATGGGTCTTCTGGGCTGTCTGTATTTGATTATGGTCACATGGGGTATTGTATGATTTTTGGTTCATTGGTTTTGCAGATCTCTGGTTCTAGCTTGATGTGGGTCTTGCCTGCAACTTTTAAAATAACTGTGCTTTTGATGTAGAATTTGCTCCACTAGTTATGTTAATGTTTCTACTGACAATGCTATTGAGTGAAAATTGTTGTAACATTGAAACTATCTTTACCTTGTTAGTTGTCTGTGACTAATATGATCTATCATTCACACAAGTTTTGTCAGCTATGATTGCTTCATGGTAATGTTTGCTTAAAATTGGCATTTAGTGTCATTACCTGTAATAATTTGGTTCATCGTACTAAAATGGTGCTATTATCAGTTATATGCGCTGATATTGACTCCAAACCATTGCTCTTCTTTACAGGTTCCTTATTTGATTTTAGTTTTGCTAAAAATCTGTTTTGGGCAGAATGGGGGTTTCTTTTTCCTGCCTCTTTGCTGATCCAATGATTTTTCTCTTGATTGTGAGTTTGATTGATTAGTGAAGAAGAGTTGACGGGGAGGAGAGAAAAGAGAGAGTGGATGACATAGGTTTGAAAATAAAAAGTATATGTGAGGGCATTTTAGTCTTTTCAATCCAATTTTAATAACTTATTTAACCCTTAAGAGTATTTTAGACATTTCACATGTCAAAAATGTTAAAAACTAACGGAATTGGATGGAGAGATGCAAAGCGAAAATTTTGCAAATCTTAGGTATAGCCAACTGGAAAAAAAAATTCTAGAAGTACCCACCAGAACAACAGACATATCTAGTAGTAGCCACGTGGAATTACCTCTTTATTTTATTACGGGTTTTAAAGACGAAATCGAAGTTTTTGGAATTCCGAATCTCGATACTTGTGGAACAAGGCACTGCAGATTAAAATTTATGTCGTTGTCACGATGGGAGCCACGACCGTGACACCCGTCATGACAACTATTTTTCCAAATGGGCAGTGGTTTCCCACGATGAGGAGCACGACAGAGCAGCGATCGTGGCATAGAGAGAGGCATGATCGTGACGGGTGAGGCAGTGAGCAGCAACAAGGAGCAAGGGTGAGCAATGATCGTGGCATAGAGAGAGAGGAACGATCGTGCAACTTACAGTCACGATCGTGATAGATCAAGCCAAGATACATGTCTAGGCCAAGCCCAAGAGTGTGTCATTATGGTGTCAAAATCTTCACACCCATAGTGACACCCTATTTTGTCTTAGCTATGAAATAGACTTTTGACCTAACTTTTGGGAGCTCTACAACTATTCATTTTCCATATTTTCCCATATCTTAGAACAAGCCTCTCTTTCTTCTCCAAATTTTTAGCACCAACCTCCTCCATTAAAGGCCACCAAAAAGCTTCATTAGAAAAACATAATGAGAGATTTCACCACCACACCAAGGGAGGACATCAAGAGGACTTGGAACTTCAAGGAGGAGCAAGATTGAGAAGGTTATGAGCTCTTGATCCCTAATTAGGCTCTTGGGTTTGCTAGTTCTCTTCTCACCTCGTGAATCTTGTAAATCTATTATAGTTTCTTGTTTTCGAGCCATGGTTGTGGGCTAATTACCCATAACCATGGGTGTTAGTGTAGAGATTCTATTTCTAATTTATTGATGTATTTTTTTTATGAGTTGTGTTCGGCTTTTGTGGGTTTATTGTTCATAAATGATATCATGAGTAATTAACTTGATAAATCTTATTTAAGTAAATCACTACGAGAGTGGGGTTTTCTTAGAGCTAGATAATCTTAAATAAATCACTACGATTAAGATCATAGTGGAAGCAAATCACCGTGATTATGTGAAGGAAATGTTCCATAAATCAATCACATTTAAGAATAAACGTTATATCATTTATTGAAAATAAAAACCTTTATTATCACTGTGTTGTGATAATAAGTTAAGTACTTACATCAGAGAGGGGAGGGGGGTATTTGATAGTAGAACCCTTAGATAGTGCTAAGACATTGCTAGAAATTGTACTTAACAAGTCCCTGGTCAAGAAGTTTTATAAAGCGACCAGTATGAGGATGACTGATGATCACGCTCTACTAATCATAGGCAAAGAGTCACCATGTCAGATCATAGATATCATTTAGAGTAATGATGTTGGACAACTCGACCTGAGCAATGTTTCATATATACAATCATGAGCATTCTCAGTTGTCGTAGTATCATTGAATTCTTAAGACTTTAGAGTCTTCGTTGATTCTTATATGACTACTTTCATAGTTTGACATGCTCACCTACTTTGTCCGTGACAGGATAATGAAAGGGTATGATTGCATGTATGACTGGTTATACGAGTGATACGAATGGCGGTCAAGGGATTTGTCCCTCATGCATTAATGGGAACGATATCTGTTTTAGGCCTCTTGATGAGTATGATTGAGAGCGAATATGTGGCCACACTGTTGATAAAAAGTGATCATCTTTAGTTATCCCCAGATCAAGAAACATGTTTGAATATATAAGGGTGATGACTCTATACCTTATGTTCAAACAAGATATCTAGTGACAAAGGGATTATCATAGTTATAACAAAAATGTTAAGTCGAATCATCGATAATCATGATCATTGGGTAATCATAATGTCTTACTACAGACCACTTATGATTAATGGACCAAATAGGGATTTGGTGCCATTTGCTAATGACTCATTACCCTACAAGGTCTCAAAAAAAGAGCAAGCCCAAAGTGATATGGGTTACAAACCCATTAGGAGAATAAGTGGAAAAAATTACATGTGACCACAAGGGACCACGGATCCGTGATTAATGGTGGCCATTACTCAGTACATTGTACTTAATTAAATATTTAAACTTGAATTGACATTGAGCCGTCGGTCTAGCACCCGTGGTTGTTAGTTCAATTGTTGATTCTCACCTCCATCCCCATTATCCTTAGAATACTCTGTAACTAACCATGTTTCGATTTATTTTCTTTTATAAAATTTAAACCCCTACAAAATTGTGTTTAGTTTATTTTTACTTTCGAAAAGGAAATTTTAATTAGCCATGTGGATTCGACCCGAATTTTAGCCAAATGATAAATTTACTTGACACGATCGTGTCTGATGCACGTGTCGGAAAAGAAGGCATAGAGCGGTGCGTGAGACGCTAAATTTCCCTCATCAACGAGACAACCAAATGGCCACGGTCCGTGGCCAAGGAAGTTGGCCACGGAGCGGCCAAATAGGCCACGGAGCGGCCAAATCGGCCACGGCCCCGTGGTGGGTCCGTGGCGATGGTGTTGTTTCCTTTCCAGTTTCTGATTTTGAATATGGTTCAAAATAGGAAATTGGAAATTAAGAAGCACAATTTTTGGGGAATTTCTGGATTAGAAATTCATAATTAAGTATGGTTTATTATGAATAAAATCTCTCCATCCAAAGGCCTATGTATATATATATATATACACATAGGCCTTTGGATGGAGAGATTTTATTCATAATAAACCATACTTAATTATGAATTTCTAAAAATGTTTCGTGACAACGTAAGAACAACTAGACATTCACTTATTTTCGATAAACATTCACTTATTTTCAATGGCGTAACTTTTTCCATTGAACATTCACTTATTTTCGATGGACATTCACTTTCATTGGATATAACCTTTTCCATTGGACATTCACTTATTTCCGATAAACATTCACTTATTTTCAATGGCCAAAGTCTGTTCTTACATTCTCACAAAAGAATTTGGTTCTCACATGATTTATCCTATGTATATATCAACTACAAACCTAAAAAATATGTCCAAACCCATTCCCATTCGTTACATTGACGCGCGAGAGAGGAGATGGTGAAACTTGGCGCGGAGGGGACTTCTTCACAATTAATAGAAACAGACGGAAAATGGAGGGTAGTTCGGTCATTTTGCAAAGAAGACCTAATACCATTTTCGTCGATTCAGCTTATCATAACATCGCGCGATAGTTGATTGACAATCTTGGCGACCATGAATTTCGAGCCCGACGGACATCGTTTCAAGCTGATCATCGCTTTGCACCGACATCTTGTGGTAATCGTCCGTCGTTTTATTTCATTTTCACGACCCTTCTTTGGCTTTGCAACACCCTCTCTACTGGAGTTCACGTACTTCATTAGAATGTGATCCTGTGTTCCTTTTTGTGTTCCCGACCGTGTAACAAACCCACTCTTAAGTGCATATGTTTCGTAGAATTTGATACCGTCTGAGAGAGTGTGAAACACCATCCCGAGGGAAGCTACAGGATAATCGATTTCAGTTTGTGCCTCTTCTAGTCCATCAGTCATGGACTGGTCTCCACATTCTGGTATTTCATCTAACCCAGGATGTGTGTCCTAAGTTGTTACTATCTGGCAATTCAGCGGCGATAGGGTGTGTATCAGCATCCGTGTAGACACTCCCCTACAACTCTGACTATGTTTCTTCTACGATAACAAACAATTTTATGTCACACTTATAACTAATATGTTATACATTCTTACGTTAATTTTTATACATTTGCACGTGCTAGGTTATACACTCATGCAAACTGTCAAACAGCGACCAACATCAGAACTAGAACACTCGCACAGAATATGGTATACACCTACAGACAATCTGTTATACATAGTCCAATACTAATTCATACATATTGACATTTCAACGGGACGTGTCACACACAATGACATGCTATTTTGTACACTATCAGAAGTTTGTGATTATGGAAGTCACATGTTGAGAATCGCAAACCAAATGAAGTTTTTTATACGAGTTATACACTAGTTACCTATTAGAACATCCGATTTGTTGTATATGCTACTGAAATGGTTGCTGAAGATTTTGAAGGATATCTATTATGAGGTTATACGCGATGAATGGTTAGAAATCTCCTAAATCTGGAATCGATGCTGGAAAACCTATTCAAGTTATACACACCTGATCCGATGAAAGCAAAATCACCATCGTCGAGATTCTGAGATTCCATGTTCACTGTCAACGATGTATCTGGTTCATGTTTTGGCCTTTGATTTCTTCGATTAGTGAATCGCGATCACGTTCTCTCCGCTAATACTCGATCGCGATGTATCGAGATCTATCCTATTTTTGGCAGAATTACAGAATGATCGCGCTACAAACCGCGATCGTGCCTCATGGTTCAATTACTATTATACCCAAACGACAATTTCACATTTGGAAGGATCTCACGTCTGCTTGAATATGGCGCGATCGCCTATGTGGCATATCCAACAGTTATACACAGGTTTGGACGTGTTGTTGAAGTTTGTAGCCGAGTGTGCCCCTATATATATACATGATGCATCGGTTTACTTGAAACCCTAATGCGATTTTCGCAACATCATCACTCCGCTTAAAACTCTAGATCTAATTAAATAGATAATTAGATCTAATTTGAGAAGATTAATTCTAGTAGATTAATCTTCGTCAAGCTTCGATCTAGACTTGTTCGTGTTGATACTAGTAGAGAGCGCATCCCGATGGAGACGCTTCAAGCGAACTACGAAGACTTTGATTCTTGTACAAACAAGATACATGGGCCGCCCAAATAGGATTTGGGTTCAAGTCTGGATTCGTGAAGAACATGTGCACTCTCAAAGTTTGTTGAAAGTTGTATCTACAAGAGGTAAATCTAGTTCTATCCCTTTCATCAGTTAGTCTAAAACATGCAGTAGATATTTGTGAAGGAACGCGATTAAATATTTTTTTTTATTTGATTGTGATGTTATGTATGAGATCCCGACATTGTGTCGTTAGTTTCTTCCCCGTTTGGTCTCGCTAAACCTCACATTTATCGCATTTATTTCCCTTGTATCAGCTATAAAGAGCCATTTTTGTTCGAATTTATGTCTTGGTCTTTTTTTTATTTTATTACAGGTTTTAAAGGCTAGATCGAGAAATTTGATGTTTGGGAGCTCGATGCTTGCGGAACAAGGCAGCCGCATATTCAAATTCATGTCGCTGTCACGACGGGAGTCACGATCATGACACCCATCGAGACAACTATTTTTCCATGTGGGTAGTGGCCACCCATGATGAGGAGCACGACGGAGCAGCAATCGAGGCATAGATAGAGGCACGATTGTGACACTTGCAATCACGATCATGATAAATGAAGCAGGAAGACGATCGTCACGTGCGAGGCATAGAGCAGCGGCAAGGAGCAAAGGCGATCAACGATTGTGGTATAGAGAGAGGCACGATCGGGCCAAAATGCATGTCTAGGCCAAGCCAAGAGTGTGTTACTATGGTGTCAAGATCTTGACACCCATATGACACCCTATTTTTTCTTATCTATAAAGGGGACTTTTGACCTAGTTTTTGGGACTATCTAAAACCACTCATTTTTCATCATTTCCCATCTCTTAGACCACCTGGCCTTCCTTTCTTCTCCAAATTTTCAGCACCATTCTCCTCCATTAAAATCCACCAAAAAGATTCGTTAGGCAAGAAGGAGGAGAGATTTCACCACCACAACAAAGGAGAACCTCAAGAAGGACTTGAAATTTCAAGGAGGAGTAAGATGAAGAAGCTTATGAGCTCATTCTCCCTCATTAGGCTCTTGGGTTTGCTAGTTCTCTTCTCACCTCTTGAATTTTGTAACCCATGATAATTTCTTTTTTTGGAACTATGGTTGTGGGCTAATTACCCATAGCCATTAGTGTCAGTGTAGATACTCTATTCCTAATATATTGATGTATTTTTCTTATGTGTTGTGCTTGGATTTTGTGGGTTCATTATTGTTTATTAATGATATTGTGAGTAATTAACTTGATAAATCTTTGTTTATGTAAATTATTACAAGAGTGAGGTTTGCTTAGGGCTAGATAATTATAGTCAGTTATAATGCCTTCCTAAACTACTGACGAGATTGAGGGATGAACCAACAGGAAAGAATTGAGTTATATTCAATCTCGGGAGGGTAATATAATGGTTTAAGACATGAATATATAACTTGATAAATCTTTGTTTAAGTAAAATGCTATGAGAGTGGGGTTTACTTTGGGCTAGGTAATTGCCTAGATAACTTGTGTGACGATATCGTTGCATAGGGGATCCAGACTAATCATGATCGGGCTTTGTGTGATTTAGCTTAAGATTATGGGGATATCGAGCTATGAACGCAATTTTTACATAAATTTTAAGTATAAGTATGATAGAATCTCCCCCCTCAACGCTACAAGCATATAAAATAATTACGTAAGTTTCCCTAATCCATAATTAATTAAGACATCACCTCAACCCCAAGGCGCAATCAACTAGATAAGCTCATAATGATAACGATAAGCATGTAAATCTATGAAGTAAACGATGCATTATAAAATTCATAAACAAGAAAAATTAAGAAATTAAATATGAACTAAACTCAAATTGCATTCATTGATAAAATAATTTACAAAGAATGGGTGAAGAGAATAAAACCCATTTAGTTCTCGGTGTGAGAATCAATACATGATTTCGATCTCTGGACATTTCCTACTAGTTTGGACCTTGAATTTTCAAACACAAGATCTGAAGAACACTAGAGAGGATGCAGAGTGAAGTGATGATATGTGAAAGTGAAGGATGATGAAAATGAGATTACGGACTGGCTATTTATACTAGTTGAGTATGCCAGTTTTGTACTCGCATGTGCAATAAGCGAATAAAATTATGGATCTATTTTTTATTACTTGTTTTTGTAGTTTTTACTCGGTTTTAGATCTATATGTATTTTTATTGATTTTTTTGCACGTGTTCGAATACTCAGATCTATGTTCATTCTTTATTTATTTGTACATTTTTTTAATCTTTTTTTTAATTTTTTGATTGGAATATATTTTACAGAGCCTATATTTATATTGTAGTAACTTCTATTGACATTCAGTAGAAATATACATTTTTGTTGTTTGTATTTGTAGTTTCTACGAATTGTTCTTAGATCGAGCTATGTGTGTTTGGATATTAATATATATATATTTACCTATTGTTTGTTACACTTTTTTTAATTTTATGCATGTTTAAACTGATTTTTATTTATTTTCTATTTTGGGTAAAGTACACCTAGTCATACTCAAGTTTGGTCAAAAGACACATATACCTACACTCAACTTTAAAAGTGGACATCTAGCCCACGAACTATGAAAAACGTACAGATTGCAAACACCGTGAACTTTTTGGTGGAAAATGTTAATTTTTGAAGTAAAAAGACAAAATGCCCCTCACATGCCTTCAAATTTTCAAAGTCATGCCCTTTTCCCTCTTTCTCTCTTCTTCAATCACAATAGCAACACCGGCTACCCTCACCCTCTTGGTAACCCACCTCCTTAGCCTCCCGTCAACGCCATCCTCACCGCCCTGCTCGATCCCTCCTCTGGCCATTTCGATGACCGAAGTCCTCATGAAATCGTGTTACCGTTTCGATTCTCAAACAAAAATATATTATAAGCCATGAAACAACATCGTCGAAGAAGGGCAGGTTGTGCGGGTCAGCGCGGCCGACGAGCGGCGGCGACTCGACGAGCTTGACACCGGTGACTTCCCTGACATCTATCTGGTGGAGCGCCATGACCTCGTGGCCGGCGCCGGCAGAGAAGCGGAGGACGTGGAAGTTGTTGGAGAACAAGGAGAGGCTGCGGATGGAGGAGATTAAAACTATTAATTATTATGAATTCCATATTAAAACTATCAAATTAATATTTAGAGAGGGGGCAGAGGATTAAAGAAGAGAGAGGGGGGGGGGGGGGGCAAAGGATTGAAGAAGAGAGAAAGAGGTGCAAAGGGCATGGCTTTGAGAATTTGAAGGCATGTGAGGGGCATTTTTGTCTTTTTACTTCAGAAATTAACATTTTTCATCCAAAAATTTAACGGTGTTTCTATCTGTCCGTTTTTGATAGTTCGGTGGGTTAGATGTCCACTTTTAAAATTGGGTGTAGCGAAGTGTCTTTTGACCAAACTTAGGTGTGGCTAGGTGTACTTTACCCTTCTATTTTCTCCATCTTATGCCCAACAACACATCACAAATCTACTAATCCATATAATTTGGTGTATTTTCTTATCAGATAAACAAGGAATACAAATGAGGGATAAACTATTTTACATTATAAATTATCATTATATATCTTCCAACTTCAACTTCATCTTCTATTTCTTTCATCTTAATGTTATATTTAGATCTGATAATAAAATCAATCGTCATTCATAAAAAAATGTCAAATGAAAAAGAGGTCAATTTAAATTTTGGATTATGAATAATAAAATGGAAAGATTATTAAAAGAAAATCAATTAGTAGTAAATTGGTTTACAAAGATTACTTGGTCCAGAAATATTGGGCTTTCCCATCACATTCGGTTCTGCGAGTCACCCACCTGACCCACCCATTAAACGAACGTTTGAAAATTTTGACTAGTATCGAGTGAGCGGGTCGGTTAGGGGTGACCAAACCTCCACCTGCATATGAATGGGTTGGTGAGTTTTTACAGTCGGGTGGGTAGACACCCAACCCTGTGGACACACGTAATGTTACCTAGATACCCCTCCCAGTTGAATAAAATATCTTTCTCTCCCTAAGCGACCACATATCCTTAGTCAATGATTTAACCGATTGAGAAGCATTACGATTTGTGATTCTCTTAACTTTTGGTGTGTGTCACTATGGTCATTACTATCGTGTTAACCAACCTATCCTAGTGAGGATTTAAACCCAGTTTTCAATTATCATTTCAATTTACTAACTCCCCTCCCGAGTGATATTAGCAAACATAATCAATATATTCAGAATTAACGGAAGGAAACATTAAGTACAGATTAATTGAAATCACCCTCCTCGATGCAACAAACATATAAATTAATTACCTAAATTTTCCTAAATCACTGTTCATAAATTCATGTCTCAATCCCTAAAAAGTTTTTTTTAAAAGCAAACTAGAATATATTAAGGATGGTCCGCAACAACAGCCTCCAAAAAATCGGGCAGGACAAACCCCTCATCCATAATCCAATTAACATGAACAAGTGAACTTCTGGCCAAGACATGGGCCACAATGTTAGCATGACACGTAGCAAAAGAAACGACATGCAACGACCTTACCGAGGGGAGATGGCGACAGTCCCAAACTAGGAATCCCCACTGACTTGACAGTCGTTCAGAGCCCTGAATAGCAAGAATAAGGCTCTGTCATTCACTTTCGATTGTGACTTCAGTCCACTTCTTCTCTTCAAGAAACTCTTGGCCACAATCACCTCCCCCTTACTATCCCTAAGGACCATCCCAACCCCGAAAACTCTTGATGCCTGGTTGCTTGTTCCGTCCACATTCAGTTTAAGCCTGGTCCATTCTAGGTACCTCCAATGATGGACCGTAGCCGTCCGGGGGGCCTAAGAGGCCTCTTCTAGCACGCCTCCCACTCCCTCCACCTACCCTCTCTTTCTGCCTTCATAGCTTACGGGGACACCCGACCATTTCTCCAAATTACCCCATTTCTCGCCTTCCAAATTGTCCAGGTTAAGACTTCCCCGAACATGTCTTTTCCAGTCACATGCGCACATGCCTTGATCCTCTCCTCCATACTTACTCATTGTGGGCATCGAGACCCATTCCACAACGCCCAAACCCTTCTACTAACTTGACAGTCCAGGAAAAGATGCTCCGCTATTTCTGGCGCCCTGTGTTACACAGCGGGCAAGCACTGTCTTCCATAGGAATGCCTCTAACCTGAAGCGCCTCCCTCGTTGGGATAAACCCTGAACACATCTGTCAAAGGAGAGCTTTGACCCTGAGTTGGGCGTTCATATCCCATAAAAAGCTTCAGACCGAGTCTCTATGGCTACGATTTCGCACTCTACCCTTGTTCAGCAGCTTTCTGTATGCACTTCTGACCGAGTACATACCTGACTTCTCTTCTGTCCAAGCCCACTCATCTGAAACCACAAACTGACTAATAGGGATGAGAGAATGAGCTTCGCCTCCTTGTCATTGCAAACTGCTCTGATCTTCTCCTCGTTCCAAAATCTGAAACTCGATCAAAAAAACTCCCCCACTTTCCTGAACCTCCATCGCTCTGAGGCCGAACGAACGCGTATCTCTTTGTCTGCTAACCAATGATCCTCCATAATTCCGAAATCCCCAAGACCAATCGCCCTCCTGGCTGCTAGCTGAAGAAATTTCCTCGCCTCCGCTAACCCTCTCCACATCAGGCTAGCCCTATAGCCAATCTTAGCATATAGGAAGATGCACATAGGAAAGTATTTGGCTTTAAAGAGCCTGCTTACCAACGAGTTCGGGTTCTATAACAACCGCCACCTTTGCTTGGCCAACATAGCCAAGTTAAACTCGTGGAGTTTGAGGAACCTCATCCCACTGACTGTTTATGCTTACACATGTTTCCCCATGATCTCCAAGCCATGCCTCTGCCCTGCGAAGGCCCTTTCCACCAGAATCGGGCCAAGATACGCTCAATATCGGCCATAATGCCCCGGGGAAGGAGAAATACACTCATCGTGTAAGGTAGGAGAGCTTCCATTAACTGCCTTCAGGAGCACTTCCCTCCCGAGCCTCGATAGCAACTTCCCTTCCCAACTACTTGCTCTGGACGAAATCCTGCTGGATATGTAATCAAGCGCTGCCTTTCTCCTTCTTCCCACTAGATTAGGAAGTCACATACACGTAGCTGAGTCAATCTCTTCCCTGAACCTCAACCTTCTAGATATCTGGTCTCTAACACCCCCCGAGCAGTTGGAGCTGAAATAGATCATGGACTTCTCCTTGTCAGAGCCCCCTCGATGGAGTTCTGAGTGGGATGGAATGGCCACTAGAAATCACCGAATAACTCACGAAGGAAGTACACGCCATGATAAGCTTAACAAACCTCGGATCAAACCCCATCTTGATCATAATAACCTCCAGGAAACGCCATTCAATACTATCATAGGTTTTGCTCATGTCGATCTTGAGTGCCATATGGCCCTTCTTCCCTTGTTTCTTGGCTTTGAGATAGTTGAGAATCTCGAAGGAGATAAGGTTATCATTTGAGATTTGTTTCCCTGGGATAAAGGCGCTCTGAGACTTCAAGATAATATCAGGGAGAAAAACCTTGAGCCTATTGGGTAATACCTAAGAAATCACCTTGTACAAAACATTGCAAAGAGGAATCGGCCCGAGCTTGATAACTTTCTCCGGGTTAGCCACCTTGGGAATGAGGACAATGTTGGCCTTGTTCATCTCTGGGGGCATCTATGCTGAGGTAAAAAATCTCAAAACGACCCAGACCACATCGTCTTAACTGCGGTACATTGTCTTTGAAAGAACTGAAGGAAGTCCATGGGTTCCAAACAATTAAACTCATGCAGCAGACAATGAATTTAACCATGGATTTCACGAAAAAGACCATCACGTGAAGAAACATTTCAGCAAAACATGAATAAGAAAAATATGAAAATATACCTCAATCACCTTGATCGATTCTTAAGCACAAAATGCTATGTGCTCTCTAGTGTAGTCCACACAAGAAAGTTTGATCTCTTGATCAATTCTCCAACACTTGTACTAGAAAATGAAAGTGAAGAAGCAAAAACAAGAGAGAGAGGAGAGGGGAGGTTCAACCAAGAAATGGGGGGAGTGAAGAGTGATAATAGTTCCAACTAAAACTAAAATTAACTCCCCCTTTATCCACTTGATTTATTAATTTCATGAAATTATAAATCAAATGGACCTAAGGCCCATTCTAACAACCCATTTAATTAAACTCATTAAGATATAATTAAATAGTTTAGCTAGACCAATCCCAAATCCTCTTAGACCAATTTCCTCAATCATCTGGTTCAAGACCTAGGCCAGAAATTATCTAATTCGCTCCGGTTGAATTAAACCGAAAAGCGAAATTTCCCAATTCTCTCACCTCTCGTACACTGACTTTCAAAATCCTTTGGCTATATATCTTGCTTAAAGTGTGTGACCCTTTCCATCATAAGTGATCTCTAGTAAGACATTATGATTACCCAACGTCCATGATTATCGATAATTCAATTTAACCTCTTATCGTCTATGTCACTATCCTTTTATCACTAGATATCTTGATTGATCATAAGGCATAGAATTGTCATCCTTTTTTAATCAATCACTGTTTCTTGATATCTGAGATGACTGAAAACTGATACTAAGTACCTCCCGCATGACCATGCAATTTCATTAAGTCATACTCATCAAGTGGCCTAAATAGATATCATTCTCATACTGGAGTTGAGAGATAAATCCCTAAACTGTCTTTCGAGTTCACCCATGTAACTTATAACTAAGTCAATCCAAGCCCTTATAACTACCAGTTTACAGGTAACGTTAGACCAGGTCAAACTTAGTTACTTATTACATAGTGATCACAAAGACTCATCGGTCTAAGGATACAATGACAAACTACGATATGTGAGTATGCTAATGACAATATTTATGCTACATACTTACCATCGGGTCGTCCAATATCATTTCCCTAATGATATCTATGATCTAACTTCGGCACTTGCCTTGCCATGATCAATAGAGCGTGATCATAAAGAGTTAACCTCATATTAGTCGCATCTAATGAAGCTTAACTGACCAGGGACACATTAAATATGATTCGTTAAGATCTGCAGTTCTACTACTAGTGATAACACACATAATGATACAGATCAAATCATATCTAATATATTACTACAACACATTAGTAATTTAATGCTGTTTTATTTATTCAAAAGATGATAAAACATTACAACTGTAGATAACTTATACATTGGGCTAGGGCATAACTCTAACAATCTCCCACTTGCCTTAGTTCCAATCTAAGTTCTAATATACTCCCATAGACATCACATGTGCCTCATGCTTAGGCTGCGGTAGAGCCTTCATCAAGGGATCGACCATATTATCATCAGTCGGAATGTAGTTAATCTTCATATCACCCCTTCCTATGATATCTTGGATGACGTGATACTTCCTGAGTATATGTTTGGTTCTATTTAGGAATCTGGGCTCTTGAGCAAGCGCTATGGCCCCCGTGTTGTCACACCACAAGCTTACAGGATCAGACGCTCGCGACATTACATCTAATCCGGTTAGAAAGCTTTTAATCCATACGGCCTCATTAGTTGCTTCCGCAACAGCTATATACTTAGCCTCCGTTGTAGAATCGGCAGTAATGTCTTGCTTGAAGCTCTTCCAGCTGAATGCTCCACCATTCAGCACAAAGACATATCATTTCTTGAGATTTGAAGTCATCGGGATCTGTTTGAAAACTAGCATCAACATATCCTTTGACTGCTAGTTCTCCATCTATCCCTCCATACACTAGGAATGCGCCCTTAAGTCCTCCTCAAATATTTGAGGATGGTCTTAACAACAGTCCAGTGTTCTTGGCCAGGGTTAGATTGAAATCTGCTGGCACAGTTGAGTGCGAACGAGACGTCTGGTTTTGTGGTTATCATGGCATACATGATAGATTATACAGCTGAAGCATATGGGATCTTACTCATCTTGCTCAGATCATCAGGTGTACTAGGACTCTGTTTTTTGCTGAGCTTAATGTCATGACGCATGGGTATGTATCTGTTCTTAGAATCAAGCATTGAGAATCTTCTCAATACTTTATCTATGTAAGTGCTTTGACTTAGGCTCAAAATCCTTTTGGAACTATCTCTATAGATCTTGATGCCCAAAATAATTTCAGCATCACCTAAGTCCTTCATCGAGAAGCACTTTCCTAACCAAGCTTTGACTTCAAGCAAGGTCATGATGTCATTCCCGATGATCAGTATGTCATCGACATAAAAGCACCAGGAATACAATGTTACTCCCACTCGCTTTTTTATAAACGCAAGGTTCATCTTCGTTCTTGATGAAGCCGAATTCTCTTACAGCCTCATCAAAACGAAGATTCCAACTCTATGAAGCTTGCGTCAACCCATAAATGGATCTTTGCATCTTACATATCTTTCCGGGATTCTCTGGATCAACAAAGCCTTCAGGCTGTGTCATATACACATCCTCTTTTAAGTTCCCGATAAGGAAGGCAGTTTTCGAAGGAATTCCATGGGGTCCAATCAATTAATTTCATGTAGCGGAAGAATAATTAAACCATGAATCCTTGTAATTGATTCGGCATAAGATCATACATGAATTAAATATTACCTTGGTTTTTTTCGAATCCTGACAAGCAAAACCAAAAGGATGTGCTCTCTATCAAGTCAACACAAGCGATGCGATGATATCGGGATCAAGACCTTCAAGCAAGACTTACTAGTTCTTTCTTGAAGGAGGCAAGAGAAAAGACGAAGAGAAAGAGAGGAGTGGTCGGCCGGCTAGGGTTCCTTAAGGGGAGAGGGGAGTTATTTAGGGTATATATAATATATTTCCTAATCCAATCCTTTCCCTTTCAGGTTTTGTATTAATTTTAATTATAACTAAAATTAATAAACCATAAAGGGCCTCAAGCCCAATCACTTAAGCCAATTTAATTAAATCTTGTAAAGCCCAATAAAACTTAGGATTATAATTAAATGGCTTAATTTAGATCAGCTCATAATTCACTTAGACCAATTTCTTTAACCGTCCGGTTTACCACCTAGACTAGAAATTGTCTAATCAGTTCCGGTTTAGTCTATACCGTTCCGGTCTAACTAAAACAGGAAAGTGAATTTTTCCTAATTCTCATATTTCTCATATTTTCCATACTTATCGCGTTAAGTGTGTGACCCTCTAGGCTCACGACACGTTGGCAGATCGGTGCAAATTACTAGTTTGCCCTTTCCATCATAAGTGGCCTCTAGTCAGACATTATGATTACCCAACATTCGTGATTATCGATGATTCGATTTAACCTCATGTCGTCTATATCACTATCCCTTTATCACACGATATCAAGATTGATCACAAGGCATAGAGCCGTCATCCTTGTTTATGAATCACCGTTTCTTGATCTGTGAGATGACTGAAAACCTTGATACTACGTATCTCCTTGCATGGCCACGCATTTCCTTTCAGTCATACTCATCAAGTGGCCCAAACAGATATCATATTCATGCCGGAGGATAAGGGATAAATCCCTTAGCCGTCTTACTCGTTCACTCATTTAATCCATTACAGAGCCAATTTGAGCCCTTATGAATACTCTTTTACAGGTAACGTTAGGCAACATCAAACTCAGCTACCAACTACATAGCAACTACAAAGACTCCTTGTTCTAAGGATATGTTGACAAGCTACGATATATAAGTATGCTCATGACAACATCTATGCTACATACTTACCATCGGATCGTCCAATATCGTTTCCCGAATGATATTTATGATCTAACTCCGGCACTCGCCTTCCCATGATCAGTAGAGCATGATCATATAGAGTTATCCTCATACAGGTCGCTTTTTATGAAGCATGCTTGACTAGGGACTCATTAAATATGACTCTCTGTGATTTGCAGTTCTACTATTATTGTTGATACACATAATGATATAGATCAAGACACATTTAATATATTACTACAACACACTAGTAATATAATGCCGGTTTTATTTATTCCAAAATGATAAAACATTACAATATAGATGACTTATTACATTGGGCTAGGGCAGAGCTCTAACAATCTCCCACTTGCCCCTAGTCCCAACCTAAGTTCCAATCTATTCACATAGACCTCACATGTCCTTAATGCTTGAGCTGTGGTAAAGACGTCGTCAAGGGATCGGCCATATTTTGATATGTCGGAACATAACTAATCTCCACATCATCTCTATCAATAATCTCTCTAATAAGGTGAAATTTTCTAAGTATGTGTTTGGATTTGTTGTGGAACCTCGACTCTTCAGCAAGTGCTATGACCCCAGTGTTGTCGCACAACAAGCTTATCGGATCAAACTCTCACGTCATTACATTTAATTTGATTAGAAAGCTTATAATCCATACAGCCTCTTTAGTTGCTTCCGCAACAACTATATACTTAGTTTACATTGTACAATCGGCAGTTGTGGCTTGCTTGAAGCTCTTCCAGCTGAATGCGCCACAGTTCAACACAAAAACATATCCTGACTGAGATTTGAAGTCATCTAGATTCGTCTGGAAACTAGCATCAACGTAACCCTTGACCTCTAGTTCCTTATCTATACCCCCATATACTAGGAATGCGCCTCGGTTCTCCTTAAGTATTTGAGAATAACCTGGACAGGACTCCAGTGTTCTGGATCAGGGTTAGATTGAAATCTGCTGGTGTCTCGTGCATATCATGGCGTACATGATAGATCATATTGCCGAAGCATATGGAATCTGTTTCATTGAGCTCAACTCATTAGGTGTACTAGGACACTGTTTCTTGCTAAGGTTGATGTCATGTCGTATGGGTATGTATCCCTTCTTAGAATCAAGCATTGAAAATCTTCTCAACACTTTATTTATGTAAGTGCTTTCACTGAGCCCAAAAAATTCTCTTGGAACAATCCCTATAGATCTTGATGCCCAATATGAATGCAGCATCGGCTAATTCTTTCATTGAGAAGCACTTCCCTAACCAAGCTTTGGTGTTAAGAAAGGTCGGGATGTCATTCCCTATGAGTAAAATGTCATCGACATAAAGCACTAGGAATACAATTATACTCCCATTCTCTTTCTTATAAACGCAAGTGTTGCTACGTTTAAATGTTGGCATGATTTTTTAGTGCAAAAGTAAGAAGTCGTGCAACATGTTACATGACATGTGGAGCGAATTGTTACGAGCCGAAGATTAGGAAAGTCTGAAGCTTTCCTATTTCGACGAAGCTTGGAGCGAAAGAAGAAAGACACCACGAAGACTTGGAGCGCAAGAGAGTGATGTCGACAAGTCAGGCGACTTCCAGCTGGCAGTTACACGTCAGCAATAGGCGGCAACTCGACTTGCCTGATTTCATCAGGAAGTCAGAACAGGCAAGACGACTTCCAGCTGTCGTGGAAGGCGGCAACAACTTGCCTGACTTTCCTGTTCCTGATCCGAGAAGGATTAGGAATGTGATCTGCTATAAAAAGCCCTTGGCTTCCCATTAGCAGGTCATCCGTTCTTGTTCTAACACTGCAAGATATCTCAGAGCTCTTAACCGTGCACCATCGGCGAGTTGAGAGGCTGATTAAGATTCGATAGAACGGATCTTTGCTCCGATCAAACATCAAGTCGCGAAGACGAAGTGTTTAGATCGGTTAGGGTTTTTGTTTGTGATTGAAGATTCACAACGCCGTCCAAGAAGACAACGACACCGAGCATAGGCTTGCTCGAAGGTTGGAATTGAGGGAATCTCAAAGACAGGGGGAGAGGCTCCTGGTCGAGGTGATTCACGGTGAGATCTATAGTAGCTTAGGACAATAGCTTGTGTGATAGCTAGTTGGTGCTTGAAGTTGTACTATTGACTACCTATAGTGAAAAACCTTTCTACTGGCAAAGTGCCCCCAGACGTAGGTGCAGAGTCACCGAACTGGGTAATCATCTCTGGTGTCATTATTATTATCTGTCCATTACTTTACTTACGGTTTCCAGAAGAAGTCGATACACAAGTTAAAGACTTTGTGTTCGACTTCCTGACTCGGCTACGATTCAGAATTTCAATTGGTATCAGAGGAGGCACCTTTTTCTTTTAGGTGATTTTCCTGCAAAATTTCTGAATAGCCAATATGGACTCAAAGGAAGGAGGATCAGTAAATTGACCACCGGTGCTCGACGGAACAAACTATGGATATTGGAAAGCACGTATGTGTGCCTTCTTGAAGTCCCTCGACAGCAAAACCTGGAAGTCTATCATCAATGGATGGGAGGAACCTTACTATGCTGATGCTCATGGAAATCAAACTAGCATCAAACCAGAAAAGGAGTGGAGCATGGAAGAAGATGAAGCCGCCCTAGGTAATTCTCGTGCACTTAATGCTATTTTTAATGGAGTAGACAAGAATGTGTTTCGACTCATCAACACATGCACAAGTGCCAAAATTGCCTGGGACACGCTTGTTGTTGCTTACGAGGGTACGTCCAAAGTCAAAGAGCAAAAGTTACAGTACCTCACAACTAACTTTGAGGCCCTGACCATGAATAAAGACGAGACTATTGCGGAATTTAATGTGCGCATCAAGGATCTGGCCAATGAATCATATTCACTTGGCAAGCCTATGACTGATGAAGATTTAGTCAGAAAAACGCTGAGAGCTCTAAGTCCCAGATTCAAGATGAAGATAACAGCCATAGAAGAAGTCCATGACTTGAAAACACTGAAGTTTGACGAGCTCATGGGATCTCTAATCACTTTCGAGCTCTCCCTACCTCTTGCCGAGAAGAAACACAAAGGTGTGGCTTTCAAAAGTTCTACTCAGAAGAACTCAATGCACTCTGATTCGGATAGTGACATTGAGGAAACTATCGCCATGCTGGCCAAAAACTACAACAAAGTCATGAAAAGATTTGGCCAGATGACAGGGAGAAAAGTCACCCGAGAAGTCAGAGACAAGCCACAGCACAAGTTTCAGAAGCTCGAAAACACAGCTAACGATGGAGGACGAGGAGAACGATCAGTTAAAAGAGTTCAGTGCTTTGAATGTGAGGGGTATGGACACATGCAGAGAGAATGTCCCAACTTCTTAAAGAAACAGAAGAAGGGATTCAATGTCTCTCTAACTGACGATGAAGATGAGGAAGATAGTGACCTTGAGCATACAAGTAACTATGTTGCTTTCACTTCCTCCACAATAGATCAACCAGCTGAAAGCTCAAAGAAGTATGACTCTGATGATGAGCTATCCGATGAGACTCTCAACAACGCTTACAACGAATGGTATGTCAAGTGGCTTGAAGACTCTTAGGTAATCGAAAAACAGAATGCTCTCATTCTTACTCTTAATGAAGACAAGTCAAGACTTCTTGAGACGACTATTGATCTCAAAAAGGAAGTTGCTCGACTAAAAGGCGAGTTAGAGCAGGTCACTAAGTCTGTAAAGATGATGAATCCAAGTACTGACACTCTGGACCAAATATTTTCGATCGGGAAACCATCTAGGAATATGGAAGGTCTTGGATATTCGAAAGAAGCCTCATCATCGCACACCATCTTCGTTCCTCAGAAGTCTGTCTCCCAGAAGTCTTGCCAGAAGTCTCCTAACTTCACGGCTGACCAAGCGACCAAAAAGCTTCTTACTCTGGCCGCTTCAAAAACCCAGAACAAAAGACATAACTGGGTTTGTCATCACTGTGGACGAAGAGGACATATTCGGCCCTTCTGCTATCAGCTATATGGAAAGAGCTTGGTCAAGAAAAGGACCACCATCAAGAAAAGCCAACCACGGAAGGAATGGCGAGTCAAAGAGGTCAACTATCGAGCTAACATCGCGTACACCGCTTTAAAGGCCTCAACCAGCAACGATTGGTACTTCGATAGTGGATCCTCTCGACATATGACGGGTAATAGCTCTTTCTTGGTCACTTTAATACCGTGCACAAATAGCTTCGTCACTTTTGGAGATGGAGTAAAAGCTAGAGTGCTCGGGAAAGGAAAACTCAATCTTCCCAACTCTCCATGTCTGAAAGAAGCTCTACTAGTAGAAGGCCTCACAACAAATCTCATCAGCATAAGCCAAATATGTGATTTAAATCTGGATGTCCACTTCACTCGTGACAAGTGCTCGGTCAAAGACGAACAACAGAAGGAAGTCATGACAGGCCACAGGTCCCTTGACAATTGTTATCTGTGGTCCCCAACAGCCACAACCTTGCCAACCAAGTGCCTTTTGTCCAAAGCTCAAGACACAAAGCTATGACATCAAAAACTTGGTCACATCAATTTGAGGAGCATGCAAAAGATTCTCTCTGAAAATGCGATCATTGGAGTTCCCAACCTCAAGATCATTGAAGGAAAAATCTGTGGAGAATGCCAGATTGGGAAACAGGTCAAGACGTCACACAAGAAGGTACAACATCTTACTACTTCTCGTGTTCTAGAACTTCTTCATGTTGACCTTATGGGACCCATGCAAGTATAAAGTCTAGGAGGGAAGAAGTACATATTTGTATGTGTAGACGACTTCTCGAGGTACACCTGGGTAAACTTTATTCGAGAAAAGTCAGATACCTTCTCAGTCTTTGAAGCCTTATGTGGAAGAGTTCAACGAGAAAAAGGAGAAGTCATTGGGAAAGTCGTCCGACTTCGGAGCGATCATGGAAAGGAGTTTGAGAACATCAGCTTCGCAAACTTTTGTGATGTTGAAGGTATTGCACATGAATTTTCTGCTCTCATCACTCCTCAGCAAAACGGAATCGTTGAAAGAAAGAATCGCACTCTTCAAGAGATGGCAAGAGTCATGATGTTAGCCAAAGACATCCCGCAGCACTTCTGGGCTGAAGCTTTAAATACGGCATGCCATATTCATAATAGAGTGACTCTTCGCCCTGGAACTTCGCTCACTCTTTATGAAATATGGAGGGGGAGAAAGCCGAATGTCAAATATTTCCATGTCTTTGGTTCGATCTGCTACATACTTGCAGATAGGGAACCTCGACGCAAACTAGATCCTAAAAGCGACGAAGGCATCTTCCTCGGATACTCCAGAAATAGTCGGGCTTTTCGTGTATTCAACAAACGCACCCGGACTATCATGGAATCCATCAATGTCGTGATCGATGACAGCAACGAGCAACCCAGTGACGAGGACGAAGAAGTCCTAAATCTCTCAGGAGAAGTCAGACCATAAGTCAAAGGCGATGAGCACAACAAAGAGTCTGAAAACGAAAGGTCAATAATCCCGGACAAAGAGGCATCTCCTATAAGGCAAAGAGCTCCGTCAAGAAGAATTCAGAAGGATCATCCAACCCAGGATGTGATTGGAGACATTAATGAGGGAGTGCGGACTCGACAAAAGGCATCTCTTGACTACAACGAGATGAAAGGAATGAAGTCTGGGAACTTGTACCCAAGCCTGACAATGTCAATGTTATCGGGACAAAATGGATATTCAAAAACAAGTCTGACGAGCAAGGAAACATCACTCGAAACAAAGCAAGACTGGTGGCTCAAGGATACACACAAGTTAAAGGAGCCGACTTTGAAGAAACTTTTGCTCCGGTAGCCAGACTGGAAGCCATACGACTTCTTCTCGACATCGCATGTCATCTGCGTTTCAAACTCTATCAGATGGATGTAAAGAGTGTTTTTCTCAATGGAAATCTGAACGAAGAAGTCTATGTAGCCCAACCAAAGGGATTCGAAGACAATGACTCTCCGCACCATGTCTACAAGCTAAAGAAAGCTCTCTACGGACTCAAACAAGCTCCACGAGCATGGTATGAACGTCTTACCCAATTCCTTGTACATAATGGCTATATTCGAGGGGGAGTAGACAAAACTCTCTTTGTGAAGAAGGAAGGAAGGGACATCATGATTGCTCAAATATATGTCGACGACATTGTATTTGGAGGAAAGTCAGACAAGATGATGGAACGTTTCGTCCAACATATGCAGTCTGAATTTGAGATGAGTATGGTCGGTGAGCTCACATACTTCCTAGGCTTCCAGATCAAGCAGATGTCAGATGGAATATTTATCTCCCAAAGCAAATACGCAAAGAACATTGTCAAGAAGTTCGGGTTAGAAAATGCCTCACACAAGAGAACTCCTATAGCCACACATGACAAATGCACAAAGGACGAGATGGGAGAATCAATTGATCAAAGTCTTTATCGAAGCATAATAGGAAGTCTCCTCTATCTAACAGCAAGTCGACCCGACATCGTTTACTCCGTGGGAGTCTGTGCTCGATATCAAGCCAATCCAAAAGTCAGTCACTTGGCCCATGCAAAGAGGATCATAAGGTACATCTCAGGAACCTCTGAATTGGGTTTGCTATATTCCTTTGATACCTCTCCTACTCTGGTTGGATACTGTGATGCTGACTGGGCGGGAAGCACACCAGATCGAAGAAGCACCTCTGGAGGTTGTTTCTACCTGGGGAACAATCTTGTATCGTGGTTCAGCAAAAAGCAAAATTGTATTGCTTTATCTACTACTGAGTCCGAATATATTGCAGCCGGAAGTAGCTGTACTCAGCTTCTTTGGATGAAACAAATGTTGGCAGAATATGGAGTCAAGCAAGAAGTCATAACTTTATTCTGTGACAACATCAGTGCAATCAACATCTCGAAGAACCCAGTGCAACATAGCAAGACAAAGCATATTGACATCAGGCACCACTTTATTCGAGAGCTTGTAGAAGACAAGAAGATAAAGCTCGAGTATTTACCCACTGAGAAACAAGTCGCAGACATCTTTACAAAGGCGTTAGATGCGAACAGGTTTGAAAGTCTGAGGTCAACCCTCGGACTTTGCTGTCTGGAGTAACCAGAAGCCAAGCAAGAAGAGGGAGAGCTTTTAGTTGATTTTACTCTCTCTCTCGATCAGGACCAACCAGGGTCCACAAAATCAAGCCGGGCCCAAATCTCATTATCAAAAGCCCGTTAGTCTTATTTGAATTTTAAGAATGATTACACTCTGACGATCAACCAATCAGCAATCGTTCTGTTCAACTCCCACGCAGAAAAGGCTCTGCACCTCCTCCACCTTTTGAAACCGCTAGGGCACCACAAATCAAAATTTCTGCAGCTGAAAGATTTTGTTCTCTCAAGAGCAAATTCTATCTAGCCTTTTTTTTGCCAAATGGTCGGTACTCGAAGCCGACGAATACCATTTGCCTCCAAGGCGCTACGAGCAAAAATGAGGGCAAAAGTGATTACCAAGAAGTTGTCAGCCTCTAAATCGACGACAAACAAGCATGGAGTAAGGATTCGAGGAGGAAAAGTCTCAGGGGAAAATTCGGCAGCACCTCAGGGAGTAACAACTGCACCTCCAACTATCACACCAGAAGAGGCAACTCACGTCGTTGAGAAGGACGACACTCTAGCCGAATCTGCGAACAAAGAAGAGGAAGCTTCTCTCTCTACTCCGACTCCAACACAAGGTAAATCTGCTATCCTCTCTGAAGAAAACACGGTAGAAGCAAGCCTGCCTGAAGAGGATCTAGAAACCCTTGTCCCTGAAAGTCAAGGCACTAGCACCAAGGACCAATCCAGCCCCTCTAAATCGACACCAGCACCAGAGAAATCTCCTCTAAACAAGGAAGTTCCCATGTCGCCTCGAACAGTGATTCAGGGCTTACTGAAAATCCGGAAGCTATTCCAGAAGTCACTCGACCTTTAGAGGAACTTGTTGATATCGAAGAAATAGTCGACACTGAAACCATGGAGAAAGAAGAAGCTGTGCCCAAAAGGGTGATAGCATTTGTGCCCTAGTCCAATTGCTATTAGCCTATAAACGTCTATGTACATTATCATCGTTTGTAACATATATATAAAACGGCTTTGTATTACTTATGTGTTGAAGTAATATGTTAAGCATGATCTGATTTATGACCACTAAAGTAGTAGAACCATAAATCTGTACGGATCACACTTAACGAGTCCCTGGTCAAAACATGGTTCCTTAGAAGCGACAAGTATGAGGATGGTTCTTAATGATGTAGTTCTACTTGTCATAGGGATGAGGGATCCCGGAATCATATCATAGATATCATGAGGTGATTGATATCGGACGACCCGCTTTGAATAGTGTTTTCATAGATTAAGCCATGAACATATTCAAATGCGATAGCTTATCACGACATCCTTAGACCAAGGAGTCTTTGTGATCACTATGCAATGAACGTGCGGCTTTAACTTGCGCCTAACGCTTTCTGGGACAGGATTGCAATAAAGGGCATGATTGGGTGGCGGAACGGGTTGCATGAGTGACACGAAAGACGGCTAAAGGATTTATCCCTCATACTACGGTATGGGAAAGATATCCGTTAAACGGCCTCTTGATGGAGACTGACTGAGAGTAAGAGCATGGCCATGTCGATGATACGGGTTATTAGTTCTCAGCCATCTCACATATCAAGTAACAATGATTGATTAAACAAGGGTGACGACTCTATGCCTTGTGATCAATCGGGATATCTAGAGATAATAGGATAGTGACTTGTACGCACAAGGTTAAGTCGAATCATCGATCGTCATGCACCTTGGGTAATCATAATGTCTTACTAGAGACCACTTATGATGGATCGGGCAAGAGCAATCTTTTGCGCCGATCTGCCAACGGTGGCATGAGCCTAGAGGGTCACACACATTCAAGACGGATAACTTGAAACAAGGAAACCTTAACGTTTCTTGAGGAGCAATACATGGACAAAACTGGAGGTTTTGTGCCATGGGTTCGGTTTGAGAGAATAATTAGCGAATCGAGAAAACTGAGTTTTTTCGTCGAGGTCGCGTCGGACTTTGTTTGATAAGTAACGACAAAAAGGGTCGGGCGACTTTTGGACACGGCACGAGACCACACGGGCGAGCCCATTGGGCTCGGCCCATGAGGTCTCATGGCCGGCCAAAACAAGGGCCCAATAAGCCCACTTGGCCGGCCCACATGGTGGGTCCATGTGTGGGGGCCACACAACACCATGCTTAGTTGGTGATTGTGGATTAAGAGGTGAGTGATTTAAGGGGTATGGGTTAAAACACCTTTAAGCCCATACCAATCACCTTTTGACCTATGCTCATGAGATTGATAAAGTAGAGAAATATCAAATGGGATTCAAGACACTCTCATCAATCCTACAATCTCACAACTCTCTCTCTCCTCTCTTTGCTCTCTTGTTCTTCATTTAATTGTTCTAGTAGGCAATTAAGTGAAGGATCTTCAAGATCATCCCCTTGGTGTGGACTTGCTCTATAGAAGAAGATCCGAAAGTTCTTCTTTATCGATTCAACGAAGACTAAATGCAAAATAGAGAAACTGTCCAGATTGTCCAGTTCCGGCGACCGACAATGCGTGAGCCATAGCCGCTTCGTCCGAGCTCCGATTGACCTAAAGGGCTACAACTTTTGTGAAATACTGATTTTCCAAAAGAGCGCTGGTTTGGGAGATACAAGGCCGAGAAGTAGACTGGTCCGCAGAGTCTGTCCAGCGAGACGGGAAAAATGTTTTGCTCCAGACGGAGGTCTTCTCGTCCGAACTGGGTTCGGAGCAAAACACAAAAGATGTAGGGAATTGGCTGAGGTTCAATCTCCAAAAAGAACCGAAGCAATTGGAGATCTGCAGCTCGAGATATAGAGCTTCAAAGTCTCGGTTTTCTGCCGGGCAGATTCTGGTAAAACCCGAAAACTCGATTTCCTAAGGATCTAACTTGGTAGTCGATCTTGCGCAGGTTAGGGGCAGTTTATAGGTTGCTTCCGCTGCCATGAACGTAATTAGGATGCCCCGGAACCCAACAGTGGTATCAGAGGCGGTCTACCACTCCGAGATCCTTGTTTGTTATTTCGGTTTTGTAATGATACAAATGCCATAATTGTTGATAACATGATTTTAATACTTTTTGGGATAATTGCATGAAATATGTTATTTTTGAAAAATATATTGAATTTGGAATTTTTCGGAAATTATTGGATTTGTCGGGTCCGGGAAGAGACTCTCGGGGAGCCGGATCGGAGGTACCGGACGGAGGTCACCGGAGGCCGGGGAGGCCGGCGGTGACCGAGCCCGTCCCCACTCTCGGCTGAGGCCGAGAGTGGCGGCAAGGCCGGTTTAGGCCTTCCAAGGCCCAAAACCGGGCCGTGTTTAGTTGGGCTCGGCCCTATGGGCTTTCGGCCCATTGGCTTGGCCCGACTTGGTTCGTGCGTGGTGTTTGATCCGTGTCACGAACCCGCGATCCAATATTTTGAAAACTTTCAAAATTTAATCGGTTTCGATAAACCGTTTTTCGAAAAGGTCTAGTTTCGATAAACCCGACCAAGAAACTTGGCTAAATTAAAACCGGAATTATTGCATATTATTTGATAACATGTTTGTGTGATAACATGTTGGATGATGTGATGAAATGTATGATGCATTAGTAGCCCATTAGATTTTATCGCTTTCACGGTTTGCATACCGTTAGTGTTAGCGTGTAATTATTCTTTTATTCGAGCCCATAAAGTGTAATTATTTTTTTATCCGGTCTACGAACCGAGTATTAATTGTAATTATTACTCAAAGACGAGAAGGATGGAAAATCGAGCACAATGACGGTCTTGGAGGAAGTCCAAGAGCTAGTGGGAGCCCGAATGAGAAAGACGAGAATATGTGAAGACTCGTAGAATCCTAAGTTTAGGATGGGCTATAAAATGCATATTTAACGCTTTATGAATGCTTGCTTGAATTATTTAATTAATAACATGCTTGCATGATTAGCTTATAAGTTTATAAGCCATCACCTCACATGCAAAGATTAAAATCAACTTTAATTGTTTGCATGTTTAAAGCGTTGTGAACTATCATCGCACGGGTTGTGATGGATGAGTTCAAATTTGAAACGTGTTTGCACGGGTTGCAAATGACGGATTCAAATGAAGATAGTATGTGATACAATTAGAAACGTCACAACACGGGTTGTTGATGACGGGTTCATAATTGTACCAAATACTTTCGAATTATTAAACACAACCAATTTACAAGCTAATTTGAGTCAAGTGAGATGCCACCCAAATTCACACCCATGTAGAAACATTTTATCGGTGTCGTGCGCCTTAGCGGAGCATCGATCGAATGGGTTCTAGATGGGAATGGTAAACTTTGTGGGATGTCGTGCGCCTTAGCGGAGCATCTGCACAAAGTTAACTCGTTAGTGAAGGTTGGTTGACTCGACCACGATTCTTGGCCTGAGGTCGAGCTGGGGCATCGGAAGGGTAAGCCGTGTGTTTTTGCACATACCCTGACCAAGAGTTACACAGGTTGTAATTGGTCGGACGTCCTACCTAAATAAGTCAATTGGAGCGGTGCGCCTTAGCGTACTTCAAATGACGAATAAGGGATCTTGGTTTAAAGATTCTAAACCTTAGAATTGGATGGTTGGTGTTTAATTCGGATCTTCGTAAATTTATTCAACTTTTCTGATTAAATTTACTTTCTTCGTGTAGAAATGGCTAGTAATTAAACAAACTCGTCTAATTTGTCGTTGAGGACTATACTCGAAAAGTGTAAACTCAACTGGACAAATTATCTGGACTGGGACAGAAATTTACGACTTGTGTTAAAGTTGGAACGCAGGGATAAGGCTATCCCGATGGACCCAGCTGCCAACGCAACAAGGGTCGTTAAGGATGCGTACCAGAAACACCTTAGCGACTCTATCGACGTTGCGTGTGTCATGCTGGGCTGCATGGAGGCGGACCTCCAGAAGCAGTTTATGGAGCTATCCCATGATCCGTTTGCAATGTTTGCACAGATCAAGGATATGTTCAAAGAGAAAGTACGTATTGAAAAATACACTGTTCTCCGAGAACTCATTGCCTGCAAGATGTCAGCAGGCAGCTCCGTAGGTCCACACGTCCTACGTATGAAGGGATCCAGCTTCAAAGCTGGTGGTGACAAGGGTAAAGCCCCAATGCACCTGGCAAGAAAGATCAGACGACCATTTATTCCTAAACCTTCCATGCCCGTAAAGGGCAAGGGGAAGGCAAAGGAGTCGGTCTGTTTCTACTGCCAAAAGCCTGGTCACTGGAAGAAAGACTGTCAGCACCTGAAGGATGATCAGAGGAAGGGCGGTGGGGCCGCTACTTCGTCAAGTATTCCATTAGAGCTAAATCTTTCTACTATAAATGCTTGAGTACTAGACACTGGAGCTGAGTCTCATGTCTGTACGGATATACAAGTGTAGAATAGTAGAAGAAATATGGGGAAAGCGAGGTGGACCTAAGAGTTGGGAACAACGTGAGAGTTACCGCAACTGCCGTGGGTTCTGTTAACCTTGTTCTACCTAGTGGGCTTGTAATTGAACCTTTTGATGTGTTTTGCGTACCTGTTTTCATCAGGAATATTATTTCAATATCTCTTCTTGAAAAGGAAGGTTATTATTTTAATATTAAGAACGAGTTTTTTAATATTATGCGCAACAACATGTTTTAAGGCAATGCTCACACTGTTGGAGGTTTATACATATTGAATATGCAAAACTCGAGATCCAACATGCTCTATAATATAATTGCTAAGAGGTTTAAAGCTCATGATTTAGACCAAACTCTAATCTGGCATTGTCGTCTAGGTCACATAAATGAGAAACGCATCTCAGCGCTTCATAAGCGCGGACTTCTAGGTCTAATACATTCAAACGTATGTGGACCAAATGAGTACACCAGCCAGAGGTGGTTTAGGCTACTTTATCACGTTTACTGATGATTTCAGTAGATATGATTATGTCTATCTCATAAGACATAAGTCCAAAGCCTTTGATAAATTCAAGGAGTCTAGGGCTGAAGTAGAAAACCAACTCGGAAAAAGTGTCAAGGCACTCCGTTCTGATCGGGGTGGAGAATACTTATCCGAAGAGTTTCTTACAGAAAGTGGAATACTATCTCAGTGGACTCCGCCAAGAACACCGCAACTCAATGGTGTGTCTGAGCGAAGGAATCAGACATTGTTGGATATGGTTCGATCGATGTTAAGTCTCACTGATCTCCCGATCTCCTTCTGGGGTTACGCTCTGCAAACGGCCGCATTCATAATCAAGGTGGGACATTCTTGGAAAATAATTTATTTCCAAGACAGTCAGTGGGAGGGCTGCTCATCTTAATGAATTTCTAGATGAGATGGTCACTCAGGAACCACTGGACGACCCACCAGAAGTAGTCGTTGAGCAAGAACCTATAGCTACAGTTAATAAGGACGGAACCGACTCAAAGGAAATGGTTGGAAGCCATGAGGGAAGAAATGCAATCCATGTCAGATAATCAAGTGTGGGACTTGGTGGAACATACCCCTGACGTAAAAGTCATCGGGTGTAAATGGATCTTTAAAATAAAGATAGACATGGATGGCAAACCTCAGACCTATAAAGTAAGACTGGTAGCAAAAGGTTATAGGCAAATCCACGGAATTGACTATGAAGAGACCTTTTCTCCAGTAGCTATGGTCAAATCTATCCGCATTCTACTTGCCGTAGCAATTTTGAGATATGGCAAATGGACGTCAAAACTGCCTTCTTCAACGGGAGGTTAGCTGAGGACGTTTATATGTCCCAGCCTGAGGGTTTTGAGGATCCTAAAAATAAGGGAAAGATTTGCAAGTTGCTCAAATCAATTTATGATTTGAAGCAAGCATCTCGGAGTTGGAATCAACGTTTTGATGAAGTTGTGAAACAGTTTGGCTTCATCAAGAACGATGATGAACCTTGCGTATATATAAAAGGGCAGATGGGAGCAAAGTAGTCTTCTTGGTGCTTTATGTTGATGACATACTGCTCATTGGAAACAACGTCCCTACCTTGCTCTTAACAAAGACTTGGTTAGGTGAGTGTTTCGCAATGAAGGACTTAGGCGAGGCCTCTTACATCTTGGGGATCAAGATATATAGAGACCGTGCCAAGCGGGTCTTGGGCTTAAGTCAAAGCACCTACATAGACAAAATATTGAGAAGATTCTCGATGCAAGATTCAAAGAAAGGACTGTTGCCCATGCGTCATGGCATAAAGCTAAGCAAGAAGTAGTGTGCTGAGACACCTGCAGAGCTAGCAAGAATGAATGAGTTCCCATATGCTTCGGCTATAGGGTCCATAATGTATGCCATGATATGTACGAGACCGGATGTCTCGTTTGCCCTAAGCTGTACCAGTAGACATCAGTCCAAACCCGGTGAGGAACATTGGATTGTCGTCAAGGGGATTCTACATTTTTGAGAAAAAATAAAGACGCTTTTCTTGTATACGGGGGAAGAAATGATGATCTAGTCGTCAAAGGATATGTTGACGCTAGTTTTCCAGACAGACCCCGATGACTTAAAAAGTCAGTTGGGTTATATGTTTATGTTGAACGGTGGAGCTTTCAGCTGAAAAGCAAGAAGCAGGACACCATTGGCGACTCTACGACCGAAGCTGAGTACATTGTCGCATCTGAAGCGGCAAAAGAGGTTGTATGGATCAGGAGTTTCATGGCTGGGTTAGGTGTAATTAAAAACCCATCTAACCCAGTAGACTTATATTGTGACAACACCGGGGCCATTGCGCAAGCTAAGGAACCCAGGGCACATGACAGATCCAAACATGTACTCAGAAAGTATCACATCATCCGCGACATTGTTGCTAGAGGTGACGTGAAGATCCACTACGTTGCAACTGATGATAACACAGCCGACCCCTTGACCAAGGCTCTTCCACGAGCAAAACTTGATAAACATGTTAGGTCAATGGGTATAGACTGGGACTTAGATTGGAACTAGGGGCAAGTGGGAGATTGATAACATTTGTGCCCTAGTCCAATTGCTATTAGCCTGTAAACTTCTATGTACATTATCATCGTTTGTAACATATATATAAAACGGCTTTGTATTACTTATGTGTTGAAGTAATATGTTAAGCATGATCTGATTTATGACCACTAAAGTAGTAGAACCATAAATCTGTACGGATCACACTTAACGAATCCCTGGTCAAAACATGGTTCCTTAGAAGCGACCAGTATGAGGATGGTTCTTAATGACGTAGTTCTAATTGTCATAGGGATGAGGGATCCCGGAATCATATCATAGATATCATGAGGTGATTGATATCGGACGACCCGCTTTGAATAGTGTTTTCATAGATTAAGCCATGAACATATTCAAATGCGATAGCTTGTCACGACATCCTTAGACCAAGGAGTCTTTGTGATCACTATGCAATGAACGTGCGGCTTTAACTTGCGCCTAACGCTTTCTGTGACAGGATTGCAATAAAGGGCATGATTGGGTGGCGAAACGGGTTGCATGAGTGACACGAAAGACGACTAAGGGATTTATCCCTCATACTACGGTATGGGAAAGATATCCGTTAAACGGCCTCTTGATGGAGACTGACTGAGAGTAAGAGCATGGTCATGCCGATGATACGGGTTATCAGTTCTCAGCCATCTCACATATCAAGTAACGATGATTGATTAAACAAGGGTGACGACTCTATGCCTTGTGATCAATCGGGATATCATGAGATAATAGGATAGTGACTTGTACGCACAAGGTTAAGTCAAATCATCGATCGTCATGCACCTTGGGTAATCATAATGTCTTACTAGAGACCACTTATGATGGATCGGGCAAGAGCGATCTTTTGCACCGATCTGCCAACGGTGGTATGAGCCTAGAGGGTCACACACATTCAAGACGGATAACTTGAGACAAGGAAACCTTAACGTTTCTTGAGGAGCAATACATGGACAAAACTGGAGGTTTTGTGCCATGGGTTCGGTTTGAGAGAATAATTAGCGAATCGAGAAAACTGAGTTTTTTCGTCGAGGTCGCGTCGGACTTTGTTTGATAAGTAACGACAAAAAGGGTCGGGCGACTTTTGGACACGGCACGAGACCACATGGGCGAGCCCATTGGGCTCGGCCCATGAGGTCTCATGGCCGGCCCAAACAAGGGCCCATTAAGGGCCCAATAAGCCCACTTGGCCGGCCCACATGGTGGGTCCATGTGTGGGGGCCACACAACACCATGCCTAGTTGGTGATTGTGGATTAAGAGGTGAGTGATTTAAGGAGTTTGGGTTAAAGCACCTTTAAGCCCATACCAATCACCTTTTGACCCATGCTCATGAGATTGATAAAGTAGAGAAATATCAAATGGGATTCAAGACACTCTCATCAATCCTACAACTCTCACAACTCTCTCTGTCCTCTCTTGTTCTTCATTTAATTGTTCTAGTAGGCAATTAAGTGAAGGATCTTCAAGATCATCCCCTTGGTGTGGACTTGCTCTATAGAAGAAGATCCGAAAGTTCTTCTTTATCGATTCAACGAAGACTAAATGCAAAATGGAGAAACTGTCCAGATTGTCCAGTTCCGGCGACCAATAATGCGTGCGCCATAGCTGCTTCGTCCAAGCTCCGATTGACCTGAAACTAGCGGCGTTGGAAAGATAAGTCCAAGGGCTACAACTTTTCTGAAATACTGATTTTTCAAAAGAGCGCTGGTTTGGGAGATACAAGTCCGAGAAGCAGAATGGTCCGCAGAGTCTATCCAGCGAGACGGGAAAAATGTTTTGCTCCATACGGAGGTCTTCTCGTCCGAACTGGGTTCGGAGCAAAACACAAAAGATGTAGGGAATTGGCTGAGGTTCAATCTCCAAAAAGAACCGAAGCAATTGGAGATCTGAAACTCGAGATATAGAGCTTCAAAGTCTCGATTTTCTGCCGGGCAGATTCTGGTAAAACCCGAAAACTCGATTTCCTAAGGATCTAACTTGGTAGTCGATCTTGCGCAGGTTAGGGGCGGTTTATAGGTTGCTTCCGCTGCCATGAACGTAATTAGGATGCCCCGGAACCTAACAAAGGGTTGAGAGAAGGAAGCTACCAACCAGAAGGTTGGTTGATGAAAAAGAAGAACCTCAACTACCGAGGAGATTGACCCCAAAGAGGAAAACCACAGAGAAAGGAGGAGTATCTGCTTCTAAACGGCCGAAGAAGTCTATGAAGAAGTCACTAACTTCTGTAGCAACATCTGTTCCTGAAGAAGAGGAATCTGAAGAAGAAGACACCCAGATTGTGCTACCACGGGTCAACAAGGGAATGGGAGGGCAGAAACTCCCCAAGAATGTTCTGAAAGCTCCTACGGACAATGTCTCCTTCCACTCTGTAGACAATGCGGTTAAGTGGCAGTATGTTTACCAGCGCAAGATCTATCCAAAAAGAGAACTCTCCACAGAAGCGCAGGGGATAAACTCGATTGTAGAACTTATCTGAAGAGTAGGCCTGACCAACACCGTCATAAATATTGGGCCATTCTACCCGGCTTTGGTCAAAGAGTTTATTGTTAACCTTTCAAGCGAATTTGATGATCCAGAAAACGCTGAATACAGAAAGGTGTTCGTTTGGGGAGAATGCTTCGAGATATCTGCCTCAACCATCAATACCTATCTTGGCAGAGAAGACCCAGAAGTCACTCCAGAAGTCCCGCACTTGAACAAAGTAGCGGTCGAGATCACTGGAGGACGAAAGAAGGTCTGGCCCGTCAAAGACACCATTGCGGCTACTGAGCTTACAACAAAATACTCAATTCTCTACCGCATTGGTCTGGCAAATTGGGTACCTTCTACGCATGGGTCAAGCATCAAAACCGAGTTGGCTAAACTCATATACCAAATAGGTACGCAGTCTTCTCTTGATTTTGGCTCCTATGTTATTGAACATCTAGTCAAGCACGCCAAATCATGTGCTATCAAACTTCCTATCGGGTTTCCTTCATTGATCACCGGTCTCCTTCTCCAACAATGTCCTCACATTGTTCGAGAATCGGATATTCCGGGTAAGAAGCCACTGCCCCTTGCTATCAACCTCAAGAACTTCGAAGGGAAGCAGTTGAAGGACCTCGGACTTCCTATGGCCAAAGCATCAGGAGCTAGTTCAAGCTCTCGACCCTCAGGACCAATTGGCACTAGGATGGAGGAAGAATTGGTGGAAATGATCGATGATCTGGAGAAGTCAATTGTGATGCTATCAACCCGCAAAGTCGCCTGTGAAGCTCTGCTTAATGACCTCCGCTCTGCTGCTGCTGCTGAAGATGATGTTGACGACTCCACGTCGTTTTAAGTATTTTCTTTGAATTTACTATGATAAACTTTGTTCCAAACACTCTTAAATCCTCGGGGTATGTCCGAGTTAATTTTCCGCACATTATGACTTTTTATTTATGGATTTTTGCTCATGGATGAGCTGGATATTTGCTCATGTTTGAGCTGTTTTCGCTCATGGTGTGAGCTGGCTTTTTACCCTGCTGTTTAGTCAAATTTCATTGTATGATTGCCTTTGGCAATATTATTAGACAAACAGGGGGAGATAAATGTAATACGACAGAAGTTACGCCAGATGTTATGCATAGATGTCGCGCCAGAAGCTACACCTGAAGTTTCGCCAGAAGTCGCCGCTCCAGAAGCCGCTCCAGAAGATAAACCAGAAGCCGCACAAGAAGTCGCATCAGAAGTCACATAACTTGCTGTGTGCATAACTTCCTCAAGGTGACGACGATGTGCCTGCTTGGAGAAAGAAGTCACATCACTTGCTGTGCGTAACTGCCACAAGATGACGATGGGCTTAAAAAGGTGTTTGCCTAAAAAATTGCCAAAGGGGGAGATTGTTGCTACGTTTAAATGTTGGCATGATTTTTTAGTGCAAACGTAAGAAGTCGTGCAACATGTTACATGACATGTGGAGCGACTTGTTACGAGCCAAAGATTAGGAAAGTCTGAAGCTTTCCTATTTCGACGAAGCTTGGAGCGAAAGAAGAAAGACGCCACGAAGACTTGGAGCGCAAGAGAGTGACGTCGACAAGTCAGGCGACTTCCAGCTGGCAGTTACACGTCAGCAATAGGCGGCAACTCGACTTGCCTGATTTCATCAGGAAGTCAGAACAGGCAAGAAGACTTCCAGCTGTCGTGGAAGGCGGCAACAACTTGCCTGACTTTCCTGTTCCTGATCCGAGAAGGATTAGGAATGTGAGCTGCTATAAAAAGCCCTTGGCTTCCCATTAGCAGTTCATCCGTTCTTGTTCTAACACTGCAAGATTTCTCAGAGCTCTTAACCGTGCACCATCGGCGAGTTGAGAGGTTGATTAAGATTCGATAGAACAGATCTTTGCTCCGATCAAACATCAAGTCGCGAAGACGAAGTGTTTGGATCGGTTAGGGTTTTTGTTTGTGATTGAAGATTCACAACGCCGTCCAAGAAGACAACGACACCGAGCATAGGCTTGCTCGAAGGGTGGAATTGAGGGAATCTCAAAGACAGGGGGAGAGGCTCCTGATCGAGGTGATTCACAGTGAGATCTATAGTAGCTTAGGACAATAGCTTGTGTTATAGCTAGTTGGTGCTTGAAATTGTACCGTTGACTATCAATAGTGAAAAACCTTTCCACTGGAAAAATGCCCCCAGACGTAGGTGCGGAGTCCATTACTTTACTTACGGTTTCCACAAGAAGTCGATACACAAGTTAAAGACTTTGTGTTCGACTTCCTGACTCGGTTACGATTCAGAATTTCAAGTTCATCATCGTTTTTGGTGAAACCAAATTCTGTTACAGCCTCATCAAAATGAAGATTCCAACTCCGTGAAACCTGTTTTAATCCATAAATGGATCTCTGCAGCTTACATATCTTTCCTGAATTCTTTGGATCGACAAGACCATCTGGTTGTGACATAAACACATCCTCTTGTAAGTTCCCGTTAAGGAAGGCGGTTTTGACATCCATTTGTCATATCTCATAGTCGTGGTATGTAGCCATGGCTAGAATGATTCGGATAGATTTGAACATGGCTACTGGTGAAAAAGTCTCATCATAATCAATACCTTTAGTGTGACGATAACCTTTTGCAACCAAGCTAGCTTTATAGGTCTGAGGATTTCCATCCATGTCGGTCTTAAGCTTAAAGACACACTTACAACTTATGGGTTTCATCCCAGGGGTTTGATCAACCAATCTCCAGACTTGGTTATCATACATGGATTTCATTTTTTCTCTCATGGCTTCCTGCCATTTATTGGAGTCGATACTGTCCAAGACTTGTTGATAGGTTTTCGGATGATCGTGATCCGTAAATATCAAGTCATTTCCCTCAGTGGCTAGAAAGCCATATCTGACGGGAACTTGACGAGATCTTTCAGATCTCCTCGGACCTTCTGGGATTGCAGTAGGGATTGGTTCTTTATCTATGATCATCTCATGCTCATGTGCTTCTACATCTGGCATAGCAGGTTCTTGAATCGCTTCAGGTTGTTCCGTACCATCTCGAATTTCTTCGAGATGCACGGGACTCCCATTATGTGTTTTGGAAATATATTCCTTTTTCATACACTCTAGTACGAGCAACAAAAACTTTGTTCTCGTTTGGTTTCTAGAAGTACTACCCCCTTAATTCCTTGGAGTACCCTACAAAGACACATTTGTTAGATTTAGGTTCGAGCTTACCGCCTTGCAAGCGCTTGACATAAGCCTCGCAACCCCAAATCTCTAGGAAAGACGACATGGGCTTCCTCCCATTCCATACTTCGTATGGTATACTTTCCACTGCCTTTGTTGGAGCTCGATTCAGAATGAATGCGGCTTTTTCCATGGTGTAACCCCAGAAAGAGATCAAAAGATCAGTCTGATTCATCATGGGCCGAACCATGTCCAGTAGAGTTCGGTTTCTTCGTTCAGACATACCATTTAATTGTGGTGTTCCGGGCGGAATCCATTCAGAAATGATTCCATAATCTTCTAGATGATCCATAAAATCTTGGGTCAAGTACTCGCTGCCTCGATGAAACCGACGTGCCTTGTTATTTTTCCCGAGTTGGTTATGTACTTCATTCTTGAAAGCTTTGAATTTTTCAAAGGCTTCTAACTTGTGTTTCATAAGATACACATAGCCATATATGCTGAAATCATCAGTAAATGTTATGAAGTAGTTGATGTAGGGTTTTGGAGCGTTCAAGATCATCGAGATAGCGGAAACATAAACAAAAGGAACTCCAAAAACTATCCAAGAACATGAACCATTAAATCTCAAGGCAAAATCTATTCCACAAGAATTTACCTTTTAGTCTTTGTTGAATCAAGAAAGAAGAACTAGATGATCTTCTTCTCTAGAGCAAGTCCACACCAAGAGGATGATCCTTAACATCCTTCACACTTATCCTACTAGAACTAATGAGTGAAGAACAAGAGAGCAAAGAGATGAGAAAGAGAGAGGTGGCCGGTCAAGAGGGTGTGAGTGAGAGAGTGAATAAATTGTTTTCTCTTTTGTCTACTTCATCAACTCATAAGGCATGGGTGATTAAAGTAACAAATGATGAAAGCATGGATTAAAGGCAAGTCATCACCTAATCCCCTTAAATCACTCTCCTCTTAATCAACAACACCAACTAATGGTGTGTGGCCCCCACAATTGGACCCACCATTGTGGCCAGCCATAAGAGGCTTTTGGGCCTTTATTGGGCCGGCTTGGTGACCTCATGGGCCGAGCCCAATGGGCTCGCCCATGCGGTCGCATGTCGTGTCCAAAAATTACCCGACCCTTTTGTCGTTACTTATCAAGCAAACTCCGACGCGACATCGACGGAAAAAATAAGTTTTCTCGATTCGCTAATTATTCTCACAAACCGAACCCATGGCCCAAAACGTTTAGTTTTGTCCATGTCTTGCTCCTCAAGAAACGTTAATGTTTCCTTGTCTCAAGTTATACATATTGTATGTGTGTGACACTCCAGGCTCATGCCACCGTTGGCAGATCGGCGCAAAAGATCTCTCTTGCCCGATCCATTATAAGTGGTCTCTAGTAAGACATTATGATTATCCAAGGTGCATGATGATTGATGATTCGATTTAACCTTGTGCATACAAGTCACTATCTTATTATCTCTAGACATCCCGATTGATCACAAAGGCATAGAGTCGTCATCCTTGTTTAATCAATTATTGTTACTTGATATGTGAGATGACTGAGAACTGATAACCCGTTTCACTGGCATGGCCATGCTCTTTCTCTCAGTCACTCTCGATCAAGTGGCCTTAACGGATATCTTTCTCATACCGTAGTACGAGGGATAAATTCCTTAGCCGTCTTTCGTGTCACTCATGCAATCCGTTCCGCCACCCAATCATGCCCGTTATTGCAATCCTGTTACGGAAAGCGTTAGGCGTAAGTTAAAACCGTACGTCGACCGCATAGCAATCACAAAAGACTCATTGGTCTAAGGATATCGTGACAAGCTATCGCATTTGAATATGTTCATGGCTTAATCTATGAAACATTATTCAAAGCGGGTCGTCCGATATCAATCACCTCATGATATCTATGATATGATTCCGGGATCCCACATCCCTATGATAAGCAGAACTACATCATTGAGAACCATCCTCATACTGGTCGCTTCGATTGAAGCGTATATTGACCAGGGACTCGTTAAGTGTGATCCGTACAGATTTATGGTTCTACTACTTTAGTGGTCATAAATCAGATCATGCTTAGCATATTACTTCAACACATAAGTAATACAAAGCCGTTTTATTTATTACAAACGATGATTAATATATATAGACATTTATAGACTACTAGCAATTGGACTAGGGCACAAAAATGCTATCAATCTCCCACTTGCCCCTAGTTCCAATCTAAGTCCCAGTCTATCCCCATTGACCTAACATGTTTATCATGTTTTGCTTGAGGAAGACCCTTGGTCAAGGGGTCGGCTGTGTTATCTTTAAATGCAACGTAGTGGATCTTCACGTCACCTCTAGGAACTATGTCGCGGATGATATGATACTTCCTGAGTACATGCTTGGATCTGTCATGTGCCCTGGGTTCCTTAGCTTGCGCAATGGCCCCGGTGTTGTCACAATATAAGTCTACTGGGTTAGATGGGTTTTGAATTACACCTAACCCAGCCATGAAACTCCTGATCCATACAACCTCCTTTGCTGCTTCCGATGCAGCAATATACTCAGCTTCCGTTGTAGAGTCGGCGATGGTGTCCTGCTTCTTGCTTTTCCAGCTGAATGCTCCACCGTTCAACGTAAACACATATCCCAACTGACTCTTAAAGTCATCAGGGTCTGTCTGGAAACTAGCGTCAACATATCCTTTGACGACTAGATCATCATCACTTCTTCCCCCGTATACAAGAAAAGCGTCTTTGGTTTTTCTCAAATATTTGAGAATTGCCTTGACCGCAATCCAGTGTTCCTCACCGGGTTTGGATTGATGTCTACTGGTACAGCTTAGGGCGAACGAGACATCCGGTCTCGTACATATCATGGCATACATTATGGACCCTATAGCCGAAGCATATGTGATCTCATTCATCCTTTTTAGCTCTTCAGATGACTCAGCACACTGATTCTTACTAAGCTTTATGCCATGACGCATGGGCATCATTCCTTTCTTGAAATTATGCATTGAGAATCTTCTCAACACTTTGTCTATATAGGTGCTTGACTTAAGCCCAAGACCCGCTTGGCATGATCTCTATATATCTTGATCCCCAAGATATAAGATGCCACGCCTAAGTCCTTCATTGCGAAACACTCACCTAACCAAGCCTTTCTCAAGAGCAAGGTAGGGACGTCGTTTCCAATGAGCAATATGTCATCGACATAGAGCACCAAAAAGACTACCTTACTCCTATCTGCCTTTTTATACACGCAAGGTTCATCACCGTTATTGATGAAGCCAAACTGTTTCACAGCTTCATCAAAACGTTGGTTCCAACTCCGAGATGCTTGCTTCAAACCATAAATTGATTTGAGCAACTTGCAAATCTTTCCCTTATTCTTTGGATCCTCAAAACCATCAGGATGGGACATATAAACGTCATCAGCTAACCTCCCATTAAGGAAGGCGGTTTTGACATCCATTTGTCATATCTCATAATTATGATAAGCTGTTATGGCAAGTAGAATGCGAATAGATTTGACCATAACTACTGGAGAAAAGGTTTCCTCATAGTCAATTCTGTGGACTTGTCTATAACCTTTTGCTACCAGTCTTGCTTTATAGGTCTGAGGTTTGCCATCCATGTTTATCTTTATTTTAAAGATCCATTTACACCCAATGACTTTTACGCCAGGGGTTTGATCCACAAAGTCCCACACTTGATTATCTAACATGGATTGCATTTCTTCCCTCATGGCTTCCAGCCATTTCTCAGAATCAGTTCCGTCCATGGCCTCTCGAAATGTAGCTGGATCATTGTTCACTAACACCAAATCATCACCTCCAGTTACTAGGAAACCGTATCTGACAGGTGCATGACTTGACCTTTCATACCGCCTTGGACCGTCCTCATTAACTGTAGCTATTGGTTCTTGCTCAACGACCACTTCTGGCTCTACTTCTACTAAGGGGTCGTCTAGTGGTTCCTGAGCGACTATCTCATCCAGAATTTCATCAAGATGAATAGTCCTCCCACTGACTGTCTTGGAAATAAATTCCCTTTCCAAGAATATCCCATCTCGGGCGACGAATACTTTGTTTTCGCTCGGTTTATAGAAGTAGTATCCCTTTTGTTTCTTTGGGATATCCGACGAAAGTGCACTTATCTGATCTTGGTTTGAGCTTGGTTGCAAGCAACCGTTTTACAAAAGCCTCGCAACCCCATATTTTTAGGAAGGACAAAACGGGTTCTTTCCCGTACCATTTCTTGAATGATGTCCCTTCCACTGCTTTCAACGGAGCCCTATTTATTATGAACGCGACCGTTTGTAGAGCATAACCCCAGAAGGAGATCGGGAGATCAGTGTGACTTAACATCGATCAAACCATATCCAACAATGTCTGATTCCTTCGCTCGGACGCACCATTAAGTTGCGGTGTTCCTGGCGGAGTCCACTGAGATAGTATTCCCCTTTCCGTAAGATGACTAAGAAACTCTTCGGATAAGTATTCTCCACCCCGATCAGAACGGAATGCCTTAATACGTTTTCCGAGTTGGTTTTCTACTTCAGTCCTAAACTCTTTAAATTTATCAAAAGCTTCGGACTTATGCCTCGTGAGATAGACATAACCATATCTACTGAAATCATCAGTAAATGTGATAAAGTATCCTAAACCACCTCTGGCTGGTGTACTCATTGGTCCACATACGTCTGAATGTATTAGACCCAATAGATCACCTTCCCTCTCACCTATACCGGTGAAGGGTGCTATAGTCATCTTGTCCATTAAACAAGCCTCGCACCTTTCAATCGTTTGGAATTCGAATTGACTTAGAAGTCCGTGCTTATGAAGCGCTGAGATGCGTTTCTCATTTATGTGACCTAGACGACAATGCCAGATTAGAGTTTGGTCTAATCATTAGCATTAAACCTCTTAGCATTAACATTATAAAGCATGTTGGATCTCGAGTTTTGCATATTTAATATGTATAAACCTCCAACTGTGTGAGCATTTTCCATAAAACATGTTATTGCACATAATATTAAAAAACCCATTCTTAATATCAAAATAATAACCTTCTTTTTCAAGAAGTGATATTGATACAATATTCCTGCTGAAAGTAGGTACGCAAAACACATCTAGGAGTTCTATTACAAGCCCACTAGGCAAAACAAGATCAACCGAACCCACAGAAGTTGCGGTAACACGCACGTTGTTCCCAACTCTTAGGTCCACCTCGTTTTCCCCCACATCTCTTCTACTACGCAGTACCTGCACATCCGCACAGACATGAGACTCAGCTCCAGTGTCTAGTACTCAAGCATTCATAGTAGAAAGATTTAGCTCTAATGGAATACCTGACGAAGTAGCGGCCCCACCGCCCTTCTTCTGATCTTCCTTCAGCTACTGACAGTCCTTTTTCAATGACCATGCTTTTGGCAGTAGAAACAGACCGACTCCTTTACCTTCCCCTTGCCCTTCATGGGCATGAAAGGTTTAGGAATAAAAGGTCGTCTGTTTTTCCCTGCCAGGTGCATTGGGCCTTTACCCTTATCACCACCAGCTTTGAAGCCGGATCCCTTTTTCACCATAAGAACACCTTTGGGCGCACTGCCCCTTATTCTCTTCTCGGCAGTCACTAACATGCTGTGCAACTCTGATGCGGTCTTGTCTATGTCATGCATGTGATAGTTCATGACGAATCCACCATATGCATGAGGAAGGGATTGCGAAATGAAATCCGCAGCCATCTCCTTTTCCATAGTCATTCCGAGACTAGTTAGATTATCGAGATGTCCTTTCATGCGTAGGACGTGTGGACCTACGGAGCTGCCTGCTGACATTTTGCAGGCAATGAGTTCTCGGAGAACAGTGTATTTTTCAATACGTACTTTCTCCTTGAACATATCCTTGATCTGTGCAAACATTGCAAAAGGATCATGGGATAGCTCCATAAACTGCTTCTGGAGGTCCGCCTCCATGCAGCCCAGCATGACACACACAACGTCGATAGAGTCGCTAAGGTGTTTCTGGTATGCATCCTTAACGACCCTCGTTGCGTTTGCAGCTGGCTCCACCGGGATAGCCTTGTCTAGGACATACTCCCTGCGTTCCAACTTTAACACAAGTCGCAAATTTTTTTCCCAGTCCAGATAATTTGTTCCATTGAGCTTACACTTATCAAGTATAGCCCTCAATGACAAATTAGACAAGTTTGTTGAATTACTAGCCATTTCTACACGAAGAAAGTAATTTTAATTAGAAAAGTTGAATAAATTTACGAAGATCCGAATTAAACACCAACCATCCGATTCTAAGGTTTAGAATCTTTAAACCAAGATCCCTTATTTATCAATTGAAGTACGCTAATTCGCACCGCTCCAATTGACCCATATGGGTAGGACGTCCATCCAATTACAACCTGTGTAATTCTTGGTCAGGGTATGTGCAAAAGCACACGGCTTACCCTTCTGATGCCCCAGCTCGACCTCAGGCCGAGAATCGTGGTCGAGTCAACCAACCTTCACATATGCATCAGTTTTGTGCAGATGCGTCGCTAAGGCGCACGACGTCCCACAAGTTTGACCATTCCATATAGAACTCATTCTATCGATGCTCCGCTAAGGCGCACGACACCGAGAGAATGTTTCTACATGGGTGTGAACTTGGGTGGCATCTCACATGACTCAAATTATGTTGTGATTTGGTTGTGTTTAATAATTCGAAAGTATTTTGGTACAATTACGAACCCGTCATTAACAACCCGTGTTGTGACGTTTCTAATTGTATCATATACTATCTTCTTTTGAAGCTGTCATTTGCAACCCGTGCAAACACGTTTCAAAATTGAACTCATCCATCACAACCCGTGTGATGATGGTTCACAACGCTTTAGACATGCAAACAAATTAAAATCGTTTTTAATCTTTGCATGTGAGATGATGGCTTATAAACTCATAAGCTAAGCATGCAAGCATATAAATTATTATCTAATAATTCAAGCAAGCAAGCATAAAGCGTTTAAAGATGGATCAATAGCCCATCCTATCCTTAAGATTCTACGAGACATAACATCTTCTCGTCTTTCTCATTCGGGCTCCCACTAGCTCTTGGACTTCCTCCAAGACCGTCATTGTGCTCGATTTTCCATCCTTCTCAACTTTGAGTAGAAATTACAATTAATACTCGGTTCGTAGACCGGATAAAAAATAATTACACTTTAAGGGCTCGAATGAAAGAATAATTACACGCTAACACTAACGGTGTGCAAACCGTGAAAGCGATAAAATTCTAATGGGCTATTTAATGCATCATACATCTCATCACACAAATATGTGATCAAATAATATGCAATATACCGGTTTTAATTTTGCCAAGTTGCTTGGTCGGGTTTATCGAAACTAGACCTTTTCGAAAAACGGTTTATCAAACCGATCAAATTTGAAAGCTTTCAAAATATTGGATCGCGGGTTCGTGCCACGGATCAAAAATTACCGTGCACGAACCAAGTCGGGCCCAAGCCCAATGGGCCGAAGCCCATTGGGCCGAGCCCAAGCTCACGGCCAAGAAGGGGGACGGCCCCGGTCACCGCCGGCCTTCCCGGGCCTCCAGTGACCTCCGTCCGGTACCTCCAATTCGGCTCCTTAAGAGTCCCGTCTCGGACCCGACAAATCCAATAAAAATCCGAAAAATTCCAAATTCAATATATTTTCCAAAAATAACATATTTCATGCAATTTACCCAAAAAGCATTAAAACATGTTATCAACAAATATGGCATGCAAATCATTATAAAACCGTAACAAGTTCAACAAGATGAAGATTAAGAGGGTTAACCACGCTCTGATACCACTGTAGGGTTTTGGAGCGTTCAAGATCATCGAGATAGCGGAAGCATAAACAAAAGGAACTCCAAAAACTGTCCAAGAACATGAACCATTAAATCTCAAGGCAAAATCTATTCCACAAGAATTTACCTTTTAGTCTTTGTTGAATCAAAAAAGAAGAACTAGATGATCTTCTTCTCTAGAGCAAGTCTCCTTCACACTTAGCCTACTAGAACTAATGAGTGAAGAACAAGAGAGCAAAGAGAGGAGAGAGAGAGAGAGAGGTTGTCGGCCAAGAGGGTGTGAGTGAGAGAGTGAATGAATTGTTTTCTCTTTTGTCTACTTCATCAACTCATAAGGCATGGGTGATTAAAGAAAAAAATAATGAAAGCATGGGTTAAAGGCAAGTCATCACCTAATCCCCATATGATTAAAGAAACAAATGATTAAAGCATGGGCCTTTATTGGGCCGGCTTGGTGACCTCATGGGCCGAGCCCAATGGACTCGCCCATGCGGTCGCGTGCCGTGTCCAAAAATTACCCGACCCTTTTGTCGTTACTTATCAAACAAAGTCCGACGCGACATCGACGGAAAAACTCAGTTTTCTCAATTCGCTAATTATTCTCACAAACCGAACCCATGGCCCAAAACGTTCAGTTTTGTCAATGTCTTGCTCCTCAAGAAATGTTAATGTTTCCTTGTCTCAAGTTATACATATTGTATGTGTGTGACCCTCCAGGCTCATGTCACCGTTGGCAGATCGGCGCAAGAGATCTCTCTTGCCTGATCCATCATAAGTGGTCGCTAGTAAGACATTATGATTATCCAAGGTGTATGATAATCGATGATTCGATTTAAACTTGTGCGTACAAGTCACTATCCTACTATCTCTAGACATCCCGATTGATCACAAGGCATAGAGTCGTCATCCTTGTTTAATCAATCATTGTTACTTGATATATGAGATGAATGACAACTGATAACCCGTATCACTGGCATGGCCATGCTCTTTCTCTCAGTCACTCTCGATCAAGCGTCCTTAACGGATATCTTTCCCATACCGTAGTACGAGGGATAAATCCCTTAGTCGTCTTTCGTGTCACTCATGCAATCCGTTCTGCCACCCAATCATGCCCGTTATTGCAATCTTGTTACGGAAAGCGTTAGGTGCAAGTTAAAGCTGTACGTCGACCGCATAGCGATCACAAAGACTCCTTGGTCTAAGGATATCGTGACTAGCTATCACATTTGAATATGTTCATGGCTTAATCTATGAAACACTATTCAAAGCGGGTCCTCCGATATCAATCACCTCATGATATCTATGATATGATTCCGGGATCCCACATCCTTATGATAAGCAGAACTACATCATTGAAAACCATCCTCACACTGGTCGCTTCGATTGAAGCGTATATTGACTAGGGACTCGTTAAGTGTGATCCGTACAGATTTATGGTTCTACTACTTTAGTGGTCATAAATCAGATCATGCTTAACATATTACTTCAACACATAAGTAATACAAAGTCGTTTTATTTATTACAAACGATGATTAATATACATAGACATTTATAGACTACTAGCAATTGGACTAGGGCACAAAAATGCTATCAGTTGAACCCTCTTCTGGTTTGAGTACTCATAGGTCTACATACGTCGGAATGTATTAGACCTAACAAGTCTCCTGCCCTTTCACCTAAACCCGTGCATTTGTCATGTTGCCCATGAGATAAGATTCACACATTTCAATTGAAGTGAACTCAAACGGGCTTAGAAGTCCATACTTGTGAAGTGTTTAAATTCGTTTCTCTCCTATGTTCCCTAAACGACAGTGCCAGATAAAAGTATGGTTTAAATCTCCATATTTAAGCCTTTTGTATTTACGTTATATATAGAGCTTGTGTTAGTGTCTTGAGAGTTTAAAACGTATAGACCACCAACCAATGATGTATTGCCATGACAAATATTATTCTTGAAAATATTGAATGTTCCACTCTCAATAGAAAAACAATATCCCTCCCTATCCAAAAGGGAAACCGATATAATATTCCTACGAAATGTAGGTACACAATGAACATTGTTTAAAATTAAAACAAGCCATGTGGGCATATTAATGTTGGAGTTGTGCCCTAGTCCAAAGTAAAAGTTGTTTACAGTTATAATGTTTTATCATCTTTCCGAATAAATAAATCGGGATTATATTACTAATGTGTTGTAGTAATATATTAGATGTAATTTGATCTATATCATTATGTGTGTCATCACTAATAGTAGGACTGTAGATCAGAAAAAAATTACTTTTAATGAGTCCCTGATCAGTTAAGCTTCATTAAGAAGCGATCAGTATGAGGCTAACTCTTTATGATCACGCTCTACTGATCATGACAAGAACCTGCCGGAGTTAGATCATAGATATCATCAGGGGTATGATATTGGACGAGCCGATGGTGAGTATGCAACATAGATGTTGTCATGAGTATACTCACATATCCTAGCTTGTCATTATATCCTTAGACCGAGGAGTCTTTGTGATCACTATGTGAGGAGTAGCTAAGTTTGACCTAGGCTAACGTTACCTGTAAAAAGGTAGCCATAAGGGCTTTGATTGGCTTAGTTATAAATTACATGAGTCTCGAAAGACGGCTAAGTGATTTATCCCTCATACTCCAGTATGGGAAGATATACATTTAGTCCACTTGTAAGTATGACTGAAGGAAATGCATGGTCATGCGGGAGATACTTAGTATCAGTTTTAAGTCATCTCAGGTATCAAGAAACAGTGATTGATAAATAAGGATAACAGATCTATGCCTTTTGATCAATTTGGATATCGAAGGGTAAAAGGATAGTGACATATATGATAGAAGGTTAAATCAAATCATCAATAATCACGGACGTTGAGTAATCATAATGTCTTACTAGAGGCCACTTATGATGGAAAGGGCAAAACAGTAATTTTGCCAGTATGCCAACGGGTCGTGAGACTGCAGGGTCACACACTTTAAGCAAAGTGTATAGCAATAGAGACCTAGATGGAAGATTGGGAGAATTAGCTTTTCGATTTAGTTAAATTGAAAACGAACCGGTTGATTTCCGGCCTAGGTTTATAACCAAATGTTTGAGGAAATCAGATTAAAGGAATTGGATCGGTTTAGCTAAACCGTTTAATTAGAACCAAATTTAAATGGGTTTAATTAAACTTTAACTAAGAGGGCTTTAAGCCCATTCTTAATATTGATTATATTTATAATTATATTAAGATAATTATGAGAATTGTTTGGGATTTAATTTTGAGAAAATCAAATATAATTTTAGGGGTAATGACAGTTGACTACACCGAACTATGTCACGTTTCAAATTTAATACCCCAACTTCCAGATTTTCATTTGGGATATCCAAAGATTAAATAAGCGACACTTAGCCCAACGTCTGTTAAATCTAACTGATTTGGTTTGTCAAAAAGTCTAAAATGCCCTCAATGGTTTTGGTCTGTTAAAATGGTCTGATTGGTTCAATTGATATGATTATGAAATGACTATATTTCCCCTGATTGAATACTCAATTTAACTAATTAATGGAGGGCAAAATTGACTTTTCAATTACAAATATAATTATTATAATTCTTTAATAATTATATATATATATATATTATTAATAATTGATTATTAATCATTAATTATATTATTATTAATCATTAATTAAACCTAAACCTAATTGACCCTAATTGACTGCCGCTTGAACCGTCTCCGACCGTCGCCTCCGACTGCCGCCTGCTCGGTGGGGATCTGGGCGTCGGGCCTCGGCGGAGGAGCGTCCTCGTCGACAACAAGATCCGGAATCGGAGGTGGAGGGAGGCGGAGGGCCGCCGCGATCTGCTCGAGCTCGAGCTCGAGCTCCGATGGCGGAAGCTGGCTGAAGGAGGTGCGCAGCCGATTCGAGGCGCCATGTCCGAAGACCCAAAAGCCTCACGGCGGAGGGTCGGGGTCGAGGCGCCGCCAATTCGAGGTGCCCGACGCGAAGTGGAGGGTCGAGGTCGACGAGGACACTCCTCCGCCGAGGCCCGACGCCGACCGCCGCCTCCTCCCTGACCCTCCTCAACCTCCGCCCACCTCCTTCAGCCCAGCCTCCTCCATCGCCGGAGCTCCTTCGACGCCGACCCTCCACCTCCTCCCCGACCAGCCTAGCCCGACCCCCCTCCTCCCTCCCCTCCTCCAGCCTAGCCCGACCTCCACCTCCGACGACCAGCCCTCCTCCGCCCAGGACGCCGCCGCGCCATGGCCGTGGACTCCTCCACCTCCGGCGAGATCAAACCCTAACCCACACAGAATCAGGAGGTTGAAGATGAACAGATTAGATTTTAATTAATATTTAATTTTATAGTAAAAGTCAAATATGCCCCTGTAATATGAGTTAGCATTGATATTAAATAAGGGGTAAAATAGGTATTTCAAAATCATATTAATAATTATCTAAAATTAGAAAAGTCAAATTTGCCCTCAAACCTCTAGTTAAATTAGTTGTGCAAATAGGGGCAAAATAGTCATTTCATAATCATATCAATTGAACCAATCAGACCAGTTTAACAGACCAAAACCATTGAGGGCATTTTAGACTTTTTGACAAACCAAATCAGTTAGATTTAACAGACGTTGGGCTAAGTGTCGCTTATTTAAACTTAGGGTACCCTAAATGAAAAACTGGAAGTTGGGGTATTAAATTTGAAACGTGACATAGTTCGGTGTAGTCAACTGTCATTACCCCATAATTTTATTTCTTATATTTTCATATTTGAATCCCTAATTATCCTCTAATTTTCGATCTCTCTTCCCCATTGTAGCCGTCCCTCTCTCTCTTCTCCATAGCTAGGGTTTTTGCTTCTTCTTCTCTTAATACTAGCATAGTTGGGTGAAGAAACCTTAGAGCATTAAGGTATCTTACTTGTGTGGACACGATACAAAGCGGAATCTTTTGGTTTTGCTTTGTCAGATTCGAAATCCTCAAAGATGGAACAAATTGGGACAAACCGGAAAATCTGTCCAACACTGACGAGTAAGATATTTTGCTTCAGACAATGGTCTTGCAGTCCGAAATAGGTTTTGTGCAAAACATGAAAGTCATAGAGAACTGGATGAAATTTACTCTTCAATAAGAACCGAGGGATTTGGAGATCTTTAGCTCAAGTTATGGCTTTTAGAAGTTACTTTTTTCTGCAGGCAGATTCACTAAAGCTTCTTTGTGTTGATTTGATTCGGTTTGCAAAGGTAAAATTCCAGAATTTTTCAGATTTATTCTTGCTAAATTAATTCACATGATGATCGTTTTTAGTTTAGTATTCAGGATTCCATGGTTACTTTCGCTTCCGCGTGAAATTAATTGTTTTTGAAACCCATGGAAATCCTTCAATTAAGACTAATTGTTCCTACAGCAGTCGTTGATACGCCATGCCCATCACCAACTCTTAGGTCCACCTCGCCTTTGCCTAAATTCTTTGTATTTTCCAGCACCTGCTTATTCGAACAGATGTGTGATTCAGCTCCAGTACCGACTACCCAGGAATCTGAAATATAATGGTTACGATTAAGCTCAACAACGTAAATACCTAAAGACGGGGATGCCCCACTCTTCTTCAGATCTTCCTTGTACTTCTTGAAATCCCTTTTCCAGTGCCCTGCCTCATTGCAGTGATAGCAGACATCCTCCTTATTCTTAACCTTCACAGCAGCCTTGGGAGCTGCTTGAACCTTTGGACCCTTAGGGTGTCAAATCTTTCCTGCAAGGTGTATCGGGGCCTTACCCTTACCTTCGTCATTTTTTTGAAGCTGACCTTCTTGTTGACCATCAAAACCTCCTTGGTTTTACCCTTGAGATTCTTCTCTACAGTCACAAGCATCCCATAGAGTTCTGTCACTTATTTGTCCATGTCGTGCATATTGTAGTTAACTCGGAAGTCACTATACTTTAGAAAGTGATTGCAGCACAAAGTCTACAGCCATTTCTTTTGAACTTCATAACCAAGCTTGGTTAGATAATCAAGAAGACATTTCATCTTCAATACATGTAGACTGACAGGAGCTCCAGCCTTGAGCCTGCAGGAAACTAGTTCTGTGAAAATATCATATCTTTCGACAGGAGCTTTCTCCTTGAACATCTCTTTGATTTCGACCATTAAAGCACGAGGATCACCAGAGATGTCCATGAACTGTTTTTGTAGCCCTGGCACCATACTGCCCATCATAATGCATGACACGTCAATCTGGTCACTAAGAATTTTTTGGTAAGCGTCCCTTAGTGGCCTAGCGGCGTTCAGTGCTGGCTCAGCGAGTGGGGCCTGGGTAAGGATATATTCCTTGCGTTCATACTTGAGAACTAGTCTCAAGTTTCTGTCCCTATCGACGAAGTTCACGCCATTGAGCTTGTCCTGTTCGACTAAGACCCTCAATGCATTACTTCCGTTTTGTGTTGTGTTTTCCATTTAGATCTACACGAAGAAATGAAATCTAATCAGTATTGCTTAAATTTAAGTTTGGGGACCGAGATTTAAAACAATAGTTTGATTCTAAAGAAGAAAAAAAACTTTCAGAATCCGAACCTGGATCCTTGCATACACTCGATTGAAGTGAAGAGAGGCTCACTGCTCCAACCGAGCTACCAAGGTAGGGTAACCCATCCAATTACATTCGATGTAATTCCTGGCTAGGGTCTGTACATGAATGTACACGGCATACCCTATCTGATATCCTAGGTCAGCCCTAGCTGACAATCGTAGACAAGTTCACCAAGTTTCGACTATGACCCAGAACTGATGTGGCTACTACACGTTGGGTCAACCTGTCTAACTCATCTGTCATTCTCCCTATAAATGCCCCCGCGGAGGCGCACACACTAATAGGTTGAAGTCTTTCTGAGTGTCGAGACTTGGATGGCATCTCGCTTGACTTGTTAGTATTTACGATTCTGTGTTTAGAACTCTGATTGCGTTTAACACAATCTTAATTTGGATTCATCGACTACATTCGATGCAAGGACAACTCAAAGTCCGTATTACATGCATGGGTGATTAATTTTTTATTTTAATCTTTGCATGTGGGTGATAGTCTAAACTACATTCGATGTACTTAAACTAACCATACATTCATAAATATATAAAAACGTAAATAATATGCATAGCTAAGCCCATCCTATAGGATCCTAGGACACTAGCAACACAACAAATCCTAAGTACTAATTCTTCAAGATCTTCGCTTGCTTGCTCTTTGTGGAACTCCCACCATTTTCGGGACTCCTGTTTGCTCCATGTCTTCCTCTATCTTGTGTCGTTCTTCGTTACTTGGATAATATAATTAAAACAACTCACAACACGCATGCCGTATTTAATTACAATCCCAAAATTAGCCATAGTCGTGATGGACTCTAAACCGATATAGGAATCGTCGAGAAACTTACAAATGATGGACTTGTATTCGCTCCAAGATTTTCCAACAAGAGATACCCCTTGTTGTAAGTCCACGGGCTCCCAAACAAAACTTCTCTGTTTCTTCTTTCTTATAGAATTGGAATAAAAAAAAGATTTGATGAGATTTGCTGCATAGATACTCTGTTTCTAGGTCTCCAGAAATTTGCCAAATACTCGTTCATTACCCGAAAATTGCACCTCCTATCCATCAGAAATCTTCTCACAAGACATAACTCATTATCAACCAGGACTTTCTTTGCTTCCTCTTGGGCTACCAGCAGCTCTTGTTCCTCCTCCTCCAGACGGACACTCTCCCACCATCTACGTAACTCCTCAACACCTGCTTCTGTCGCCATGTTATTTGTATAAAACCACCTCGATACCGTCTGTTCCTGGTAGAAACACCCTGCTCCCTTTCCTTCCCTGCTACTGTCGTCAGGCCCAACTCCCTCCCCCCTCCAGCTACGAGAAACCTTGTTATTGGATAGGCCCTATTTACTGAGTTTTTTCTGGCAAGTCCCTCAACCCGGTTCAAAACCAAGCTTAATCCTCCTTGCTTCCCACATGTTCACCTCTTTGTCCCCGTGCTCAGTTTTTTCTTGAAAAATATACTTTCCCGAAGTCAACCCGGGAGTTCATTGGTTGCCTCTTTCCTTCCTTCACTGACCTCCGATTCTTGATTTCGAGAAGCGGAAGCCCCTGCCTGACTGAACCTCCGACCTGGTCTCCTTTCTCTAGTCCCCAATTTGAAGGAATCCATGGGGTCCACAACAATTAAACTCATGCATAGCGAAAGCAAATTTAACCACGGATTCTAAGAAACTTTGAACGGATCATCATGTGAAAATTTTCAGCAGGCATAATATAATTAAAATGTGGAATTTTACCTTATAAAATCGAATCCAATATCACAAATACTTTGTTTGTGATCTCTAGTTGTATCCACACAAGCAAAGCACCTTTTAGAAGGATTTCTACAAAACCAATTACTAGTTAGTTTTGAGAAAATAGCAAAATCAATTGAAGAACAAGAGAGGGAGGGAGGGAGGCGCGGCAATGGGGATTGGTGGCCGAAAATTAGGGTAGAAAACTTGTGTAGGATTATTCCTTAAATCAAATATATGATTTAGCAAATGTCTTCCACTTTCCAAATCCTAATTAACTTCTTATTCAAATATAATTGTAATAAGAATAAGCTTCAAGCCCACTTGACATAAGCTTTGCAAATCATTTATCTGATTTGGGTTCGAGCTTATCGCCTAGCAAGCGCTTGACATAAGCTTTGCATCCCAAAGATCTTAAGGAAAGCTAATAAAGGTTTCTTCCCGCTCTACACTACGCATGAAGTGCTTTCCACTGCCTTTGTCGGAGCCCGGTTCAGAATGATTGCGGCCGTTTCTAGGGCATAACCCCAGAAGAAGATAGGGAGGTCAGCATGACTCATCATTGATCGAACCATGTCAATCAAGGTCCGGTTTCTCCGCTCAGACACACAATTCAATTGAGGTGTTCTTGGCGGAGTCAATTCTGAGACGATCCCACACTCCTTTAGATGACTGTGAAAATCTTGGCCTAAGTATTCAACGCCCCGGTCAGATCGAAGCGCCTTTATACTTTTTCCAAGCTGGTTTTGCACTTCATTCTGGAACTCCTTGAACTTGTCAAAAGTTTCTGACTTATGTCTTATTAAATAGACGTACCCATATCAATTGTTGCCCTTAAACTGATTTCTTGTTTAATCTAATTTGCTCCGATTTTATTAAATCGAAAGACGAATTATCCCGGTTCTCATACTTTTCAAATACTGACTTATACAAGTCCCTTTTGCTATACATTGCTTAAAGTGTGTGACCCTCTAGGCTCACGACCCGTTGGCAGACTGGCAAAATTACCATTTTGCCCTTTCCATCATAAGTGGTCTCTAGCAAGACATTTGATTACCCAACGTCCATGAATATCGATGATTCAATTTAACCTCTTATCGTTCACGTCACTATCTTTTTATCCTCCCGATATCTTGATTGATCATAAGGCATAGAACCGTCATCCTTATTTATAAATCACTGTTTCTTGATATTTGAGATGACTGAAAACTGGTACTAAGTATCTCCCGCATAGCAATGCAATTTCCTTCAGTCATACTCATCAAGTGGCTTAAACGTCTGAGCAGAGGCGGTCGGATGCGACGGTCGGAGCAGGCGGCTGGAGACGGGAGTGGTGGCGGAGGTTAATTAGGTTTTCATTAGTATAAATGTTAATTAAATTAATGATTAATAATATTAATATATATATTTAAATATTAAAGAATTATAATTATTATTTGTGCAAGTGAAAAGTCAGATTTGCCCTCAATTTATTAGTTAAATTAGGTATTCAATTAGGGGTAAAATAGTCATTTCATAATCATATCAATTAAACCAATGAGAACAGTTTAACAGACCAAAACTATTGAGGGCATTTTAGTCTTTTTGACAAACCAAATCAGTTAGATTTAACAGACGTTGGGTTAAGTGTCGTTTATTTAATCTTTGGGTATCCCAAATGAAAATTTGAAAGTTGGGGTATTAAATTTGAAACGTGACATAATTGGGTGTATCATTACCCCTTCTTTTTACTAGTGATTCGGTAAATCTCTAAACCAAGAAATTTCTTTTTTGTTTGCGTTTCACTCGTAATTTCGCTGAACATTTTTATAAAATGTGATTTGAAAAGAAATTAGAAGAAAGTTTACATGTATTTTTTCTAATATATGAGACTTGAAGAATAAAATCAGGGTAAATGAATTTTCACGAATTTTTCAACCCATCATGTTCATCTCACTCTTTCTTATAATTTTGTGATATATATCAATTAGGATCATGTTTTGGTTTTAAGGCAAGGAGGAGGCGAGGTTGGAGGCAAAAAAGAGATTAGATTTAAGAGTGAGTGGTGATTAAGGATTAGGTCAAAGAGTGAGATTAAATTTTCTAAGAATATAAATATATATTTTAAAATGTTGTAGTGCGGGTCGAAATCAGACCGGATATAGATCGATTTGTACTTGCTCAAAAACTCAAACCCGGTATAAACTTAAATTTTCAAGTTTGCTTATTCTAGGCGGGCGGATACTTTGGATTTCCGTCATGTTCAAATTTTTTTGGTCATCCCTAGACTAAGGTTGTGGGTGAAGTCATTTCAAATACATTAGCCAAACACTAAATGCAAAAGATACTCAAAAAATGGAAAAAGTTCAAAATTGATTTGAACCCAACGGAACGGATGAAACAAAACAAGTATAGGAACAGAGCGGCGCGTAAATTTTGAATAAATGGAGAGTGGAGTGGGCCCATAGATTACACCGCTCCATGGTACAGACAAACTGACCCACCAAACCCCATACAACGCACACGTCTCATCGGACAGAAAATATATGATGACACGCTCGAATTTAAAGCCCAACACCACAAATGATTTCTCCACGATTCTACAACGCTCTTCCCCAAGCGCGTGGCCATATCTATGTTCATTTTTGTTGTTGCTTATTTTACTAATACTTGATAATAATTAACCATTAAATCATTTCATAAAAACAATGCCAACTCAAAGACAGTGAAGGAAACCAGGATAGTCAACCATATAGTTAAGAGATGAGATTCCTTCTATTAAGGTATATCAAATCATCCGCATCTTTAAGTGCTGTAAATAATAATAATATTATTACTATCATTAATTTAAATACAACACTAAATTTATAATTTTTAAGAGTTTTTAAGATTACTGTATCAATAGCGGGCTTAAAGCACACATTTATGTAGAAGAAGACTCAGTATTGCTACTTAACTCTTATAAAGGGAGACCCAACAAAAATTAGAAACAAAAACGAAATACCGCGGTGTGATTCGAACTCGTCAAAACCCTTGAATCCATATTCAAGTGTTTAATCAATTAATAAAACAAGAGTTGATGTTGAATGTAGGCTTACATAGCTCAAAGTTGGTTGATTTAGTTAGAGAAACTCCAACCCAAATCTCTTATTTCAAAATTAAAATATCACTATATTCATTAAAATTCAATAATGTCAATAGCCCACTCTTTCTCATCTAACTCCACCAAAATCTTTAAAACATATTTAAAATACCACATCAATACAATATTTTAATGATAAAAGTAATTTTGCATATTTATTTTATTCATTTGTTCTAATTATAATGTCTAAGAAAAATTTTATGTTAAATAAATTATTTTTAAAATATTATTATTTATAAAAATATTAAATTAAAATACTTATTTAATTGAACATAAAAATTAAATAATGATAAATATTATGAAGGAAGTAAATCTTGGCACGCCAAGATCTCCTCACTCCCAATTGCATGACAAATGCACCAGTCGTCAAATAGAAACAGGATTAATTCGCCCAAGTTATCGAACCCACGTGAAGTTGTGGTTTATTACCCTGATGATGAGCGGTGGGCGCTAATGATGTGCAATGTCATCTCAGGTATGGTCAGTCAAGAGTGGGGGGTTTTGTAAATAGTAACAAATCGGCATACTCAAAAATGTCACTAATCGAACCAAACACGAAACAATCCAACGAAAAATAAAGTGTGGTGTGTGATCAAGAATAAAAAGCAAATGAGGCGTGCGGAATCTCATAAATTGCTTTCAAATCATTACATTTCTAATTTAGGTTTTATGAGAAGGTTATTAAGTGAGAATTATTCAGGGCATTCAAAATTCCATTCATTGCTCAATTCTCATCCATCTCCAACTCGATGGTCCTAAAACTCCAACATCTTTACCCAATTATAAAGAAATTTTAAATTTCATCCCTATCCAACTCCAACCTAGGTCTCTAAAAATGTCTCTCATTGTCACATCAATACTATTTTTCAATATTTTAATATTAAAATGATTTAAAACTTTTATTTCATTCATTTGAAAAAGGACTTGCTTTAGTGGGTCCCTATATTTGGGAACTCACTTTAGAAGAGCCCTAAAAATGAGGCTGGGGATATGGTTTTGGAGATTGAGTTGGAATTCAAAATCCCTAAACCTCAAAAATATGGGGTTAGTTGGAGTTGTTCTAAATCTTTAAAAATTATCCCAGATATCACATCAATATTATTTCAAAAAAATTAAAATTAAAATAGCTTAGTCTACCAAAAATAAATGGTATATGATGATAAAAATTATATTTGTTAACTTATTAAATTAACAATAAATGTATTAATTTTTTTATTTGTATGTCTTTGTTTTTTGTTGCATGTTTAGTGAATTTGATTATTTACGTTTTAACTCGGTAATTTTTATCATTAATATTTGTATTATTTATAGTTGTTAGAATAAATGGGAAACATACCCTAAACTAGTGCATATACAAAGGGCTTTATTCTTATTGTAATACACAAAATCAATTTAATACAATAATATTACTTCTATCAAGGTATTAGAGTGTGCTGATTTGAGCATGTGTTGGTAAGTTGCATGTGCCTACGCCCCTTATGGACTCCAACCCATATGCAGAACACCAGTCCTGCTATAGCCCATGTGAAAACAAGACTACCCATGAGGTGTTGAAATAAAGGCTCTTGCATACACGAGCGTGAAAGGGAAATAAGTCTCACGCGTATACGAGCATGTGAGGGGGAAGTTAAGTTAATCATGCACGAAAAGAATTGAAATCAAAATAGGTGTACATAAAGGGAACAGTCAAATCTGACTAATAAATTTGAGTTTTTAGCAGTGAAGTCCAACATGATATGTACATTTCAGTTTCTTCAATTATATGTAATTCTCAATTTAAAGCAAAAATCAATTGACCTTTAAATTTTAATGATATAAAACAATCTATTGATTTAGTGTGCCTGTTACTTTTGAAGAAAAAGATTCATATAATAATATTAATTTAAAATTGAGTTTACTAAAACAAAATAATATAAAGTTATGCAGACTTTCCCCATATATATATATAGGCGTGATCTGGTACGAACCAGACCAAGCTGTGCGAATCTGTGCGAACCAGCTAGGTGGTGACACATGCACGTGTGTTTCCATTATTAAATTATGTATTTTCATAAAATAGTCAGCCGGTGTTTTCATTATTATGATATGTATTTTCATAACTCGTTATAACCACTTGTTACACCCCGGGGACCCCTTTACACCTAGGGACCCCCCGTTACACAATTTTCCCGACATGGTTCACTAATTGGGTATAGAAAAATAAATGTCCCCCTCGTTACACCCGGGGATCTCTCGTCACACAATTCTCCCGATGCTATGGAAATACATATCATAATGATGGAAAGACATAACTTAATAAAGTAAATACGTGCGAGCAGCAGTTCGCACCAGTCTCCTGGTTCGCACTTGAATATGACCCTATATATATATATAAGAGAAAAATCAGGTGAGAACCAAACACTTTAGTGAGAACATGAGAACTGACATTGTTCATTAAAAATAAGTGAATGTTCAATAAAAATGGTGATATCCAATGAAAGTGAATGTCCATCGAAAATAAGTGAATGTCCAACAAAAAGACTTTGGTCATTGAAAATAAATGAATGTCCAATAAAAATAAGTGATTGTTCAGTGGTTCTCATGTTCTCACACCACAATTGGTTCTCAGCCGAATGCTTCCATGTATGTATATATATAGTAGGTATCAAATACAAACTAGGGGAAATGTCCAAGCGTCCAAATTGTATAACATGTAGTGGAATGTTGTATAACATGTTGGACCTGTGCAAAATTAAAGCAATGTATAACATGTAGTGAAATGTTGTATAACTGCCACGTGTCGCAATCTAAAATAACACGCGTCTCAAATCTGACGGTTATACATTGGTTTGGACGTTTGGACATTTGAGTGAGTTTGTATTGGAATGCATCCATATATATATATATATATATATGTTTGGACATGTAGTGCAATATATATATATATATATATATATATATATATATATGGGAGCACTCCACTGCAAATATCCTAGACGTCCAAACCCAACGAATCCATCCCAGCTATCCAATCCCCTCAATCTCACCAACCCTAAACTTACAGAAATTACAACCTAACGCGCTTTGTGTGTGTGTGTGTGTGTGTGTGTGTGTGTGTGTGTGTGTGTGTGTGTGTGTGTGTGTGTGTGTGTGTGTGTGTGGAGCACTCTACTATAAATCTCCTAGACGTCCAAACCCAACAAATCCATCCCAGCTGCCCAATCCCCTCAATCTCACAAACCTCAAACTGATAGAAATCCCCACCTAACGCGCTTCGTGTGGGTATTTTGGGAATTTCCCCCCAATTTTTGCGTTGATTGTCGTCCATTCGTTTATATTGGGCGTTTTTCGTGTTGATTGTCGTCCATTCGTTTATATTGGGTTAATGTCGCGATTCTGAATATAATGTTGACCCAACCTAAACCAAATTAAATTTATTGGGTGTAATGTCGCGATTCTGAGTATAATGTCGACCTTTTCCTTTTTCCAAAAGGTTGGTTTGCTCGCACCGCAGGTGCTCTACCGGAACCCGGCCCGTGCCATCCTGAGCCGGCCAGACAGACGGCGGCGGGGCGTGTGTGGGTTTAGCCGTAGCCGCAGGTTACCACTAAAAGATCCACACACAACTGATAGAGGAAGAGAGACAAACCAATATAAACAACAAAAAAGTTTCACATCTAAGCAATGTAGGATTTCAAGTGTAAGAGAAACCAAACTTATGAGTATATAGTCTAAACTTGTGAGTGTATAGTCTAATGTGAGTGTATAGTATAAACTTGTGGTGTATAGTATAATGTGAGTGTATAGTCTAGCAAATACGCGCTCTGGGCTCAGACCGGCTCGGAAATACGTGCAAGAAAAAGTGAGTTTTCTATTCTATCTAATATCTAATAATAGAAAGGATTAAATATCCCTAAGAAGGAAAAATCTGATCGGTAGCATGCTTTCAAATAGAAAACTATATCATTTTTTCTACAAGGACTATTCTCATTATAAGTCGACAACCTCTAAGTTCGAATACCTAGCACCGAAAAAGTTCAGGTAGAAAATCCTTGACTCGCCTAGAAATCCTAAAACCAACCAAAAAAACGATATGCAGAATCGACCAATCCATCGAGTACGAAGCAGAGGTCACAATAAAAACGCTTAAATATTCCACCACCTTTAGGAAATCTTCAACCCTTTACCTGAGAACTTAACAGCTCCGATTAGCAAGGAAGAGATAAAGCACATCGAGGGGAGCTTCGCCTGAAATCACGAACCAAGCCTCTACCACCTCAAGAGAAATCTGATCCTCTACCTACGAATAGGACAAACTGAAGACAAATGGAAAATCATAGAAAAAAACGGATGCTCTCATTTATGATTCTAATACTCTACTTATGGAACCTAGAATTGACTTCTAAGACCAAAGCTTTTACTTAAAAGTGGAGAAATATGTGGTGTCCACTTAGTGGATTACAACAATCTCCCTTGAACACCACATATATACAAATAATTACATTTAATTTCACAAAAAAATTGAAGAGATAAAAATCGAGTAAATTAGTAACTTGGGTGATGTCGGACGTGTATCAAGTTGTTTTTGTAATAATTTTCCAGGAAAATCCGATGGGACAAACTTTGAATAAGGGAAAAAGAGTGCATCGCACCTTTGTCTAAAGTGTGAACAACTTTATAATTTATGCCTCCCTAATTCATAAGTGGCAATGTTATTTTTCTTTTCTTGCATAGTCGAGTCAATCTCTTACATAAGTTTCTTAATAGATGTCGAGCCTGAGTGAAAAAATCTACATACTTTCTTGATATCAATCTCATGACTCTTCTAGAGTTTATGAGCATAAATTGTTGTTAGTGATCTGATCTCGGACCTATCTTTTTTAATGTATCCTCGTACAAGTTGCATCGTAGCTAGCTTCATGTAGTGCAAAATTTCTAAATGATCGGAGAACATTGCAACCAACGTATGTTCGATAAAGAATCAGGATATTGCTATCTCATTACACGTAATCACGTACTCTTTTTGGGAGCAAGATTTATGGGGATCTGAAATATATTATGCATCCGTATGTTCAAGAAAGCCAACATTCTCCTACAGATTTTGAGTATAACAACCCATATTTTTAGTTTACTCAAATAACAAAATATATACTTGATCTCGCCTAAATTTGGCTCCAATACTTTATTCTGAATGTCATAACTTGTCTTGGGATGATGTGTCAGTTATAATAAAAACCCAAACAATTATATACGGTACTTCTGAGCCAAGTAGTTTTTCATATATTTTTATGGGGAGAAAAGTATCTTTCTTAGGATCAAGAGGACCGAACAATCATTTGATTGTTAAGTGAATGAGCATTATCCATGTAGAAACGAATCATGAGTTTATCAATATATTTATATTGATAAATTAAAATTTCAACGAAAATTTGCTCTATTTGCATGTCTTGCGAGATCTTTCATCTCAAATTCCCTTTTCTGATATTCTGCAGATTATGATCTCTTTAGGAGTCTAAGTTAAGTCCATTGACATACATTATATACGATTTTGTTTCGGGCAATACAATGACCCTATAATTATATCAAATATCGTTTTTTCAATTACTTCTCATAGCTTCAGGTAATACAACTTATTCTAGGAGGCTCGTATAAATGTTGATATAGTTGTATCATACAAATAAGCATTTGACCACATTCATCATGTACATATCTAGTTCTCCATGAACTTTTAAACTAACGAATATTTGAAATGATCATAATAGTTACATACAAAAGTGTTTCATCAAAATCCACTTCAGGTCATTGAGAAATATCTCAGTACGTAAGCATCAAATTATATTGATTAATTTTTCAATTCTTTTCTTAGTTAATACCCATTTTATATTCAACTGGTCGAATAGCTTCCAGTGTTCGATTTGTGGGCCTAAATATTAGGCGTTTTGTCGATGAAGTCAATTTTGCTTGAACTGATTCTTTCCACTTTGGCCAATTGTGTCTTTTACGACATTCATTAATAGTATGTGGCTCAAAGTCTATATCATTTATCGATTCGTTTGATATTACGAATGCAAAAAATTTGTCAATTATATTCAATTTCTGATTGTTATTCTAGGACTGATTGTTATATGGGAACCATTGAATTTTCGGGATCTGATTGTTCTACTGGAATCGATTATTCTACTATAACCGATTATTCTAATAGAGTCAATGACCTTTCAAAAACTGATGGATCCTTATAATTCAGTGTTCTTCGAGAATGAATGATTTTTCTTTGAATTAATGATTCTTTCGAAATTAGTAGTTCTTTTGAAACTATTTCTCTATTCGTCTGATTCTTTTATTCACGAGTAACAATATTTATTACTTTTTCTTGCCTCTTACAATTCCGGTGTGTACCAAAAAATTTAATTGATTCCTTTATATTATCATTATTTACTTTACTTCTAACGTGCATGTTCTATAAATACTGAAGACATTTAGTTTGCAAAATTTTGTAAATGAATTATCATATGCATTTTCTTTCATGTTGTGGCGTGTGTGGATCGGTAGTGGGAATTAATATATTTTTTTCATCAATAAAATACACAACACTCTTTTGTAAGAGTCTCATTATTCTACTTTATGGATAGCATGAGTAGTATATTAATTTTATTATCTGACAGAATAAGAAGGGAATAACTTGCACAATTTAATTTTATACAAGTCCCGGACATTAGAAATATAAGTTCATGGGTAATGATTATTTTGGAGTGAATTCATCACTAATTTGTTAATTATAATTGACTTAATAATATATTTATAGTGTTTGTACACTATTCATTAAATCTTAAAAAAAGATTTACCACCGTGAGTTGGCTTAGTGGTTAAGGGTACTGTTAAAATTTGCTCTCTGAACTGACACTTTCATACCTTAATTACTTCTCTATTTTTAGTACCCTAACAATTTTTTGTGACAACTACCTTGTAAATGGATAAAATGCCTAAAATACCCTTGGATTAAGAAATCGGAATTGAACTAGTTCAACTTGGTTTAGAAATCCAAAATTGAACCAGTTTAATTTAATTACAATAAAATTTAAACTAAAATTGGTGAAATTACATTGGTGTCCTCTTCTTCAACCTCTCGCTCCTCTCCTTCGATCCTCTTCACTACAACACAAGTTCCATCGATCAACACTTTCTTGAATATGCATCCAGAGGACCCTTAACCCAAACTCGTCCTGAAATTGTCCATAGCTTCCATGAGCTCCTTGAATATGAACTTCATGGGAACGCTAGCAACTTTTCGCAAGAAAATGTACTCGATTTTGAGCTCTTTATCTTCTGAGACGAGCTGGGCCTCCAGAACCTTCCTCCTCCGATTGTAGCGCCACCGGATCGAAACCCATATCAAGATTACTAAGATCAGGGCGATTTCGACGCCGATCATGAGGAAAAAGGGCTTCGAGAGGTTTAGCGTTTGGTGAGCGATGATGTACTTGTTGATGAGGAAAAGGGAAGAGAGGCTCATGATTCCTGTGGCCATGGCTACGATGAGAAGCCGTTTTCTATCTCTAAAAAACAGAAGATTGGTTGGTGGAGAAGAAGCATGTTCATCTAATACACATTTCAATCGAAAAACCCAGAAAATGAAGGAGAAACTCATTTCACAAATTAAAATTAAAATTTTTTGTAATTAAATTGAACCGATTCAATTTTGGGTTTATAAATCACATTGAACCAGTTTAATTCTGATTTCTTAATCTAGGGGCATTTTAGAGGTAGGTTATCACAAAAAAATTGTTAGGGTATCAAAAAGAAGAGAAAAGTAGTTAGGGTATGAAAGTGTCATTTCGCTATAGTTAGGTGTAACAAAGTGACATTATCCTTTTGAAATATAATATAGTATCAAGGGATAATGTCACCTGACTACCCCTAAAGTTGACGTTTTTTTCATCTGGGTACCCTAAATTGTTTTTTGGCATTGTAGGTGCCATAAATTTGCAAAATTGTCACCATTAGTACCCAAAGCTATTTCCGTCCATTTCTTTTTTCAAAATCTATTAACTTTTGAGGTGAAAAGACTAAAATGCCCAACATGCCTTTTAAAATTTTAAAATGTGTCATTGACCTATTTTTTCTCACCTTCTCTCTTTTATCAATTCTCACTTCTATTTCTCTCACAAAATAAAAATGGAGATGAGTTTTGCACCGGCAAGGAGAGGTCGGAGTTGGGCGGAGAGGCGAAGCTGGGCGGAGGAGGGGAGGCGGAGGGGTGTCGACCCTCCGCCCAACTCTGCTGACCACCTCGACCCTCCCTCCGACCTCCTCTCCTCTGACCACCTCCTCCTCCGTCAGACCCTCCCTCCCCCGACCACCTCCTCTGCAAATTAATCCAAACCCATCACATAAATCTACCAAATTAACAAAGGGAGGGTGTTTATTAGCTGATTTTGGAGCAACCATAATAATGAAGAATGTAGCTTATTTTGTATAAAAAAGAGAGAGGGATGAAGGAGAGAGAGAAGTATGGAGGAAGAAGAAGGATTGAGAGTAGAATGATATATTTTGAAAATTTAAAACACTAATAGGGGCATTTTAGTCTTTTGATCTCAAAAGTTAATAGATTTTTGAAAAAAAATGGACAGAAATGGCTTTGAGTACCAACGGTGACAATTTTACAAATTTAAAGTACCCACAATGTCAAAAAAAATTTAGAACACCTAAGTGAAAGAAACAGAAACGTCAACTTTAAGTATAGTCTGGTGATATTATTCCTAGTATCAAAATTAACGCCTATGTTAAATTGAAAAAACAAAATGGTAAGAAATGTAATTTCTATAAAAGTGAAGGGCACGAAAATGAAATGGTACTGTACACTCTTCTTCTATTTGCAGCTAGTTTTGAAAGGTAGCGGCAATTGAGAGAGAGAGAGAGAGTTGGGGGCGAGATAAGCGTGACTCAGACACCATAGAGACCTCTATCTAAGCTCATCATCATCTGGTAAGATTTCAGTTTTGCTCTTCTCTTTCTCCGATCTTTCTATTTACTGTAAATCCCTATTTTGTTGTTTTTGTAATTATAATTTTTATTTGGGGAAATCGGGAAATTTGATTTCACAGAGCAGAGAATATGAATTTCGTCGAGTAATTAGGTTTTCTGGGTTGTGCTTCTCAGACAGCCGATTTCTGGGTCCTATTTGTTTTATGCGATATGTGATTCCATCATCCTGCTTACTACAATCTTGGATTGTTCAATTTCACAGTATGTCCATAGCTGCATTAGGTTTCATGGAAGTTATATTGTGTTATCTATTGATTTATTTTCTATTAGTTGAATTCAGTAAGTGAAGAACATAGAAAGGCCAGCATATCTGAAATTTTGGATGTCTAGGACTTGGTGGTATAATTTTTGGTGAATGTTGACTTCTGTGAATTTTTGTAAATTTGAATTTTTGAACTTTTTTTTTTCTGTAAATTTGTTTGTAGAGGATGCTGTCAAGAGTGGAAGCTGGGAAGAAGGGCCGTGGGGATTCAAATAGTAAGAAGTTGTTAAATGAGATTGATACTATAAACAAAGCCCTTTATTTGGATAAGAACTCTTCCAAGAGTTTGGTTTCTTCGTCCATTGGTCGTTCCAAATCACTGGCAAAAACCCAGTTTCCCGATCCAAAATTGAAGCAAAAATCTGGATTTGGTGTGGAAGACACTTTGCAGAAGGACAAGAAGTCCATTTGGAACTGGAGGCCTTTGAAGGCTTTTTCTCGAAGCCGGAGGTTTGAGTGTTCTTTCTATCTCCAAGTACATTCCATTGAAGGGTTGCCCTCTAGCTTGAATGGTGCCAGTCTTAGGGTGCATTGGAAGAGGCGTGATGGGGAGTTGGTAACTACCCCTGCAAAGGTTTTCCAGGGAGCAGCTAAGCTGGAAGAGAAATTGGTGCATGGTTGTCAGGTTTATGGTAGTAGAAGTGGACCCCACCATTCGGCTAACTATGAAGCTAAACATTTTTTACTCTATGCTACGGTGCTTGCTTCGCCGGAGCTTGATTTGGGGAAGCATAGGGTGGATCTCACGAGGTTACTCCCTCCTACGTTGGAGGAATTGGAAGGGGAGAAGAGCTCAGGGAAGTGGGCAACGAGTTATAAGTTGTCGGGAAAGGCTGCAGGCGCAATAATGAATGTTAGTTTTGGATACTCTGTTATTGGGAATAATTTGGGTGTGCCTAAAATTGATCAGGGCATTCCTCATCTGCAGAATAATCTGAAACAATGTGATGGAAAGAGCAAAATGCGGCGTAGTGAAAGTCTAAACCGGCACTCAAGAGCCCCATCTCAATCAATGGAGAATATAAAAGATCTTCATGAGGTATTGCCAACTTCAAATTCAGATCTTGTCAGTTCGGTGATCACGCTCTATCAGAAATTGGACGAAGATAAATCGGAAGGTCCGGTTGATAATAAAGTAGATATCTCCACAGATCATATAGAGTCCATCAAACCAAATTCTTACCCTTCAATGGATTCTAGTGTTGATAATGCTGAAGATGGACATGAGGATGACGAATTTTCTGTAACTGAACGAGGAATAGAATTTTCACTGAAGGCAGAAGAGAAATCGGAGGATGGTACCACAGAGAATGCTGATGTTTCTGTGGTAGAGCATGGTGATGCTACACCAACAAGGGTTGAAACTGGCAGTGGCACACATGAAGTTCTTAATGACCAGCATGGACATGATGATGATGTTTCCGTGGTAGAATGTTGTGATGTTACCCCAACAAGGGTTGAAACTGGCAGTGGCATACAGGGAGCTTTTGATGATCAGCCCGCGTTCCATGATGATGATGATGATTTCAATGGCAATGACTCATGTACCAAAGACTCACTCATGAAAGAATTGGAGTCAGCCTTAAAAAAAGTAGCAAATTTGGAGATGGAGTCGTTAGATTCTCTAGATGACGAGGAGAATAATTTGGATGTCCAATCAGATAATGTATTGAATAAGAATGGGAAATCACCTAGTCTCAATGATGTGACCGAATCTGAGTTCTTAAATTTGCTGGGTCTTGAGAATAGTCCAATTGGCTTCAGTTCTGAAAGTGAATCAGAGTCTCCTAGAGAGCGTTTGCTAAAACAGTTTGAGAAGGATACCCTGGCTAGCGGTAGCTCTCTATTTGGTTTTGAAACAAACTATGGGGACCTTGAGGAATGTGTTCACGAAGATTCATCCGAGTCTGGCTGGGAGACCCTGGCTGAGAGTTTTGGATTGCCAGCAGCTGAAGAGCAACAGAATGTAGCAACAGAGGAGGGGAACCATAAAAGGAGAGCTACAATATTGGAAGATTTGGAGACGGAAGCCTTAATGCGTGAATGGGGCATGAGTGAGGAGGCTTTCCAATATTCACCACCAAAGGGCTCTGGTGGGTTTGGAAGTCCAATTGATTTAATGCCCGAGGAGCCTCTTGAATTGCCTCCTCTTGGGGAAGGCTTAGGTCCATTTCTCCAAACAAAGAGTGGGGGATTTGTGCGATCTATGAACCCCTCTCTTTTCAAGAATGCCAAAAGTGGTGGAAGCTTAGTCATGCAGGTTTCCAGTCCAGTTGTAGTTCCTGCTGAAATGGGCTCTGGTGTAATGGAGATATTACAAGGATTGGCCTCAGTTGGTATTGAAAAGCTCTCCATGCAAGCAAGTAAATTAATGCCTTTAGAAGATATCACTGGGAAGACAATGCAGCAAGTAGCATGGGAAGCTTTGCCGGCTCTAGAAGGGCATGAGAGGTTTGTCTACCAGTTTAATTTCTACTCTGGATGATTATAATTTCTTTTATATTAACGAAACCACTAAAAATAAAATATTAAGAACTAGGAAACATTAATTCAAAACCTTAGGCTGCTTTTAGAAATATTTGAGCTTTGCCCCTTCTTTTTTACTAATGTTAGGTAGATTAAAATAGTCAACTGGGCTCTAATAGGACCGTATTCAAAAATCTTACCCATGTAAATAAGTTGAATTTTGACTTCAAGAATTCAAGATAAAAATGGGGCATTCTGTATTCATAAGTGATTAAAACCAGATGCTGACTCTGCTCCATAAAAACATGTGAAATAATTTTGAACATTTTCATTTCATCTGCAGGTATATTTTTAGTACTTCAAAAATTGTGCTTTCAAACACAATGTAAAGGCTGCTTGTTCATACTCTTATTGTGTGTATATCTGTCTTTGGCACAGGCAATGCTTATCAGAACAGGAATATAAGTCTGGACAAAGTGCATCTCATGGAAAGAAGAGGGACAATGAAAGACTATCTAGACCCGGGACAAACAAGTCTAGTTCAAGCTCAGCGAGCAGTGAAATGGGTTCTGAATATGTATCTCTGGAAGATCTTGCGCCCTTAGCTATGGATAAGATGGAAGCCCTTTCAATTGAGGGATTAAGAATACAATCTGGCGTGTCAGATATTGAAGCACCTTCAAACATCAGCGCAAAGTCCATTGGGGAAATTTCAGCACTGCAAGGCAAGGGTAGCGACACGAATGGATCCCTTGGCTTAGAAGGAGCTGCTGGGTTGCAGTTGTTAGATGTAAAAGATGGTGGGGAGGATGTTGATGGGTTAATGGGCCTTTCACTGACTCTTGATGAATGGATGAGGCTGGATTCCGGCGAAATAGGTGACGAAGAGGAAATCAGTGAGAAAACAACTAAAATTCTTGCAGCCCATCATGCCAACTCTTTGAATACGATTCGTGGACAGTCAAAAGGAGAGAAAAGACGAGGCAAAAGAAAGTGCGGTTTGTTGGGGAATAATTTTACCGTAGCATTGATGGTGCAACTTCGTGACCCACTGCGAAACTATGAGCCAGTAGGTGCACCAATGCTTTCTCTTATTCAGGTGGAAAGAGTATTTGTCCCACCCAAACCGAAGATGTACCACACAGTTTCAATGAAAAGGAACCATGGTGAAGAAGATGAATCCAACTCAACAGTGAAGGAGGAAATAAAGGAGACCAAAGAGACATTAGAGGAAGAGGCAGTCATTCCTCTGTTCAAAATAACCGAAGTCCATGTTGCGGGTTTGAAGACTGAGCCTGACAAGAAAAAGCTTTGGGGTAATTCAAAACAGCAACAATCTGGTTCCCGCTGGCTAGTTGCTAATGGCATGGGGAAGAACAGTAAGAATCCGTTTATGAAGTCGAAGGCTGTTACTAAACCAACTAACCCTGCGACTACAAAGGTACAACCGGGAGAATCTTTATGGAGCATCTCATCTCGTATTCATGGTACTGGGGCAAAATGGAAGGAACTGGCTGCCCTTAATCCACATATACGCAACCCCAATGTTATTTTCCCTAATGAAACCATAAAGTTGCGCTGAGTTGAGCTATCAATTGAAATACAGGCTTTAGCTTTGAAGAGCATGGATTGAAGTAGAAATAGAGTGGTCTCAATGTAGTCTGTCCCATAAATGGGATAAATTATGATGAATATGGTGGGATTGATGGTGCAGTCTCACAGCACACAAGAGGGAAGATACAGAAGTGAATGAGGTGTTGATGGAGGTCTTGTCTTGTATTTACTTTAGGCAATGGTCAATGCATGTTAAAAGATAAATGGTTTTGCTTTATCTGCCTGTTCTTTTGTACATTATGCTTTTGTTGAGTCTGCAAATGGGTTGTTATTAACTGTTTGGTCTGATGAAAATAAATTGTGTTTGCATTATTTAGAATTACATACATAATGAAGTTTAGGGCTGCAGGTGGAAGGAAACCGGTGCTCTGATGGTTTTACTTTAGATAGGTGCAGGTCCTAGGAAGCAGAACAACATAATACTGGTGCATGGGATTGTGATTTGCTGCTGCTGAGATTCGACTTCCCCTATTCCGGATTATTGTCTCCAATTTCAGACTTAACAAAAGACAATAGAGCAACATATGATTGAAACTAAAGTAAAACTTGAGAGGCAGTATAGAGCCCACCACAAATACAATATGCAGTAGGATAGAAATAACATTTGTTCAAGAAGCAATGGAAGGTGCTCTCCAATCCAATAAACAATTCCACTAAACATGTCTTGTTAACAAAAGAAACACTAGTAGTATTTGTAGTATGCAACAGCAGAGAGCAGAGCATGAAAGTAAAGTAACACAGCCAAGGATGATTTGCCAAGCAAGCCCCTGATATTGATAATCACAGGGCTATGCTATAGAAGAAGAAGCGGCAGCTCCACTTCCACTGCACAGGAGGTCAAGTTGCTGGAAAATGAAACTGTTGTTATTGTTAACACACACACTTGTGATGTCCGAGCAGCTTGTCACTGTACCACTTATGGAACCCGGGCTGTTCAACTCCGACTCATCTTTGTTTTCTTGCACCTTCTTTGTGCTCAGAAAGCGGCCACCCGATCCTCTAACCCTCTTAACCGCATGAAGATGCCTAGACTCGTGAAGGTATGGCTGCACTCAATCATAAAATACGTGTTTAATTACTTATAAAGCCCAACAGTAGCTCCAATCAGTTGCAAACATTTGACTCCAAGTCAAATGACTAGTTTCAAGGCATGCTCTTAGTAGCAAAATACAAACCAACGGTTTCAATGAAATTATACCTTCCGACTTTTGATAAGTTTGTTTTGAGCCTCAAGCTTTGCTCGCGATTGTCTTCTTCTGAGGATCCCATGGTACTGTTTTGCATTGACATAAATGCGCCCATCTTCTGCTAGATCAAGAGGCAATGGAGCACAAGCAGGTGCTATCCCATTCCCAATCATCTGGGAGGAACTTATTTATTAGTGTCAGGTCACAAGTGAAATAAACATCCAAAATCTTCAAAATGCAGCATAAACTGAAGCCTTATCATCAGACTCACACTTATTGAAGACAGTATGTCCTTAACAAAGCAACTTGCAAAATTTATCATCGAATAGGAAAAGTATTATGGTGACAATGAAGATTACATCATGAACCATTAGTAAAATTTATGAATAGTTCTTTCAAGTGGTTCGTAAAGACCACAGAGCATTTTCCTAACAAAGTAAAATGTGAAAACACTAGCATGTATAAAAGATTCTAACTGTTACATTAACATCTCATGCCAGGAAATGACGAAGCAGTCAATAAAACTTACCATAGTCTGTAATCCACATGTAAACAATGGCCCAATGTGAGGATCAACATAAGGATTGGGATGGTGAGCCTGAATCTGACATAAGGAATAGAAACATCACTTAAATCAACCCACAAAACAGAAATAAACAATTAACCTACCATTGCATGGTTGTGATCAATTTGAGGCAGACTGAACACATTGTCTGGGCTACTTAACAAGAACATAGGCTTGATTTGACCTCCCACATCCTTGCCATATTTTTCACCTTCACCTTAGTACATCATAGAGAACTTACTTGATGTTAGCTTCATGTATCAAATTCATTGTTGACAGTGATTAAATTTTAAAAGTATTATATCAAATCAGTGTGATCCAAGTGAAAGTACGAATACCAGATTCTATTGAAATGCATTGATCTTGAGAAGTGGCTCCTGCCGTAGCCCCCACGTCATGGTGAGATTGACCATATGACTGATTTGAGGATGATTCCTGATCTGGCAGTTGAAGACCTGAATGCTTTGACTCTTGACAAAGTTGAGGTGAAGAATCCACTTTAAAGCCTAAATTCTTTGATAGACACTGCTGCATTTGCTGTTCCTTTGAATTCCACCATGTTGGGCAATTTATAGCAATATGAGGCATTGCACGGTCAGATACTTGATCAGGACTTCTCTTGGGTGAGTTCTGAACTCGTACAGACATCAAATTTATCATTGCACTTAAATGGTTCAATTTGTCGCAAATCCACAAAAGCTTTCAGAGCAAACAGTCTTCTTTCTAGGGTTACTTTGATTTAGATACTACACAAAGGAAACACAAAATTTAGTAAGCTATGAATCTCCTAATTGTCCTGATGCGTAAAAGAAAATCTGTACACAAATAAAATGAAGATGCTACACCAGAAACTCGAGATGGATTGATTCAGTATACAATATTATATAAATTAGTCAACAGGTCCAAAACAAGTGGTATCTGAAGAGGAGCTGCATGCCATAGTTTTCAGGGATAAAAGTCATTAAGCAGGTGCTTTTAGTGATATCAAATATAGTAAAAGCAGAAAATAAAGGCCTCAAAAACCACTACTGTTTGCTAAAGTGGGTTTACCTAAAGGACCATAAGCCCAATAAAAAAGCAAGTCAGCCTGAGGAACTGTTCAAGTTTTTAGCAGACTAGAAAATATGGGATTCTCTTTTGTGCTCCCAATAGAACACATGGGAATACAAATATGCTAGTCTATGAAACAAAGCAGTGAAGTTGTAAGCCTGAGATATCAAGGACAAAATTTTCCTGCAAGATGGGGAGGTCATTAATGTGTGCAACCTTACTAGAAAATTTTATGCTAGTCTGTAAACAAAGGATTAAATTTGTAAGTCTTAATATCAAGGAGAGACTCTTCTCTCTTTATGCAGTAAAATATAATTATGTTATTCATTCCCATTAGTGGTGGAAAAATTGCTGAAGTCAAGTACCATTTCCTAGCAAATTATGGTAACCAACAAGCATTACCTCAAATATGATCCACATGCATCCTGAGAACAGATCAAAGTACAATTGAAATGCCACTCACAACATAGCCATTTTGCTTACAAATTTAGCAAGTTCTAACCCAATATTCTATTCAAACCAATTCCTGGAAAATTATGGTAACCAGCAAGCTTCACTCAGATAGCATAACAACCGCCAATCAAGATCAAACATCAAGCTCTGCATGCTTCATCATGAGAGAGCACAACAAAGCAGGAATGTGACTTACAATATTAGCAACTTCCAATCCAGCAAAAATCCATATGACTGGAGAAAGGTGTAATTCAACAAACCAAAACAATAAGACTCAAAAAAAGGGGTGAATGAGAAGAATAAAGATCAAGTGTTAAAGCTCCTAGACCAATCATGCAAGCCTCTCATTGATTCCCAAACCCCAACCAATCAGAATCAAAAGGGTCATCCTCAACAGCACCAAATTAATAAATCCAACTATTGAAGAAGCCAATAAGTACCATTTCCCAAATTGGTCAAACAACAAAAGAGAGAAGGAATATATATACACATGAATCTGAAAATCCCTCCACACACAAGCATAAACTGATAAGGCAAATAGCCAAAACAGCAAACAAAGTAGCAAAAACAACAAAAACAAAAGCATCATCAGAGCCATGACCTAAAAGCTACATGCAGATACAAAAAAGAAACCAACCCATAATTTCATTTCCCCTAAATGACCCACAAACAACAGAGAAGAAGAGAAAATAACCCATTAAGGACAAGTGAAGAGGAAGAAATGTAAAACCTTTGGGTCTGATTCTGATATGGTGATGGAGGTTAAGCAGAAACGAATAACAATAAGGGTGTTGGGTAGAGCTCGGACATGTCCCCTCCCTTGAAACCCACTCCCTCTTCTTCTGCTTCTTCTTCTCTCTCTCTAGAACTCGCTTTCTCTCTCTCTCTGTCTCTACCTTCCCAATTGATTTATTTTATACATATATTGATGAGCTGTTGCCATTTGTGACCGTCCTCCGCCACAGCCAGAGCCAGAGCCAGAGCCACCACCACAACTCCACCACCACTTTTGTTCATTTAATCCATATTTTGTCGTTACCTGCTCAGCCGCCCTGGCTGTCCTCCACGCGCTTTAGTCGCGCGTGGTTTAGTAGTAATGATTTAGAAAATTGTAGCTCAAGTTACTTTGAATATAGGCGACGTGGTCCACTTATTTACGAGAATGCCCCTACTGTAGATCCTCATCAACCCCGATGACACGCAAGAGGAGGGAAAGCGACTGTGTGACATATATTTGGTCACGGAATGGCCATTTATTTACGGAAGTACCATTCTCGTTCGCTGGGACTTGAAATTGATTTGACTGAGACCAAGGAGGTCTCTTTTCAACTCGTTGCAGCAATTATATATCGGGGGGTTAAATAATGCAAACCATAAACCATTTTCCAAGTAAATAATATTTGATTACACTTAATTATGTCACGTTTTAAATCTAATAATTTGAGTATAAGAGTTTGAAGTTTATCATGTGATATTACATGGGTAGATGGACATTTGATTTTCGACTAACTTGTAGGAATTTGAAACGTGAACAGTTGATAATGTAGCCACAGGACACACATAATTTATTTTGAACCTATTTTGTAAGTGGACAGTTGATATTGTATTCACGTGACAAAAATAAATTGGGGATAATCTCAGGTAACCCCTCTTAAGTATGTAACTTTTCACTTAACAAAAAATGTGTCTTTTAATGTGCTTCCATCTGACAAATTTTAATGTAGACAAAATTTATATTATTTAAATTTACGATGAACATTTTTCGATTAAATTAGAAATGAGTTTCTACTAAATTGTGAATGAGTTTCCAACTAGTCTTGAATCAAATTTTTATTTAGGGATAAATACAAATAACTACATATACTATGTCACGATTTACAACTTACTACATATGTTATCAAAATTTATTCTGAACTCCCTTAATTACAAAAAATTTACACGTTACTCATTTTCGTTTGTTTCAAGGAGTAACATTGACAAATGTATGAGCTCCTAACCCCCTCTTGGGAAGTTGATTCACCTTCTCTTGATGTTTCGATGCCAGCCATCTCTCAATCAAGACCGGAGATATAGAAATTAAGTATTTAGAGGGAGAAAATAAAAAAAAAATCATAAATTTAAAGAGATGACACTCATATGAAATAATGTAAACACACACGCCTTGAAAACACATCAAGTTTATTATGGAAAGTCTACACATATGGTAAATAATGCGTTTCACGATAAATTAATCTGTCAGGCGTCGTGTAGTTATTGGTATTTTAAAGAGTACATAAGTTTACGACAATTTTTGTAATAATATAATATATGATAATCTCTTACAAAAGTTAGATCCAAACAACGAAAATAATATATTTTTTCACTTCACTTTCATTTCTAAAAAGCAAGTCATCATTATATGTAGTTTCAAGATCTTTTTGAGATGGTCCTAGTCGGTGTTGTAAAAGTTGGTCATGGCGGCCGCCGTGGTGGCGCCTTGGCGCCCAAATCTTCTTCACCGACACGATATCCTCGTATGATGGCGTGTATGACGAGGAGACGTCGTGGCGGTTCGAGATGGCCGCTGTGGCGGGTCAAACGGTCAGTCGGCAATTCAACGCTGGGTTTACCAGATTTGTTGTTGACGATGAGTTGTGTGTGTCGGCACTCTATCATGTGTGTATCAATTCTAGCCTTCTAGGGTAAGATTTTTTGTTGGCATTATGGGCTTTTATGTAAACATTTAAGAAACCGTGGAGAATTATGAAGTGAAGTAGGCTTTTAATATTAATGAAAAATCAAGTTGTTAAAAAGTTGTTAAAAGAGGATTCATGACTTGCTTTTTTATATTTCATATATATGATGCACACATGATTCAAATTATCGTTCAAACAAAAAGTATCAAGAATTTTTATTTTATAGAATCTACCAAGAAATTATTGAGCAGAGTTATTATAAATGGATAGAATGATGAGAAATGATAGAGGCGATATCTTCTAAAATTAATATATACTTTTAATAAATAAGTATATAAAATAAATGAATAAAAATACAAAATCGATTATAAATTTTGAACTTTTGGTAATTCATTGTGAATTTTAGTAATTGGCTATGAATAAGTATATTAATTTATATTAAAACAAATAAAATATAACAAAAATAGAAATCCACCGTGACCCTGCCATGGCCACGAAAGCCCCTGTCCGCCATTATAGCGTCGTGCGACATTTACAACATTAGTCCTAGTGCACCCATTGGCACTCTGTGAAGGGCAATAAATTAGTGACAGGGCAAGGAACAAGACAAGCTTGTGTAAAGAAAACAAGCTCCTGCATAGTCTTGAATACTGAATCTACCCAATTCAGTAACTTATGAAATAAATTAATTGCATATCCAAAATTCCAAGTGACTATGAACAGTTTGGGAGTTGGGCACATCTATCTAAATATAGAAGCTTGGTGCAACATGGGACCTATGAATTGTACAAGTACATAATATCACACTTGTATTGTATTTTCACCAACCAAATAAGTTGACGACGATTCACTGGCTGCAGTGTGCCAAGAGCTAATGCTGCGGTCTCTTCAGTTCCTGAACAAAAAGGTGAAAACACACTCGTCAATCAGCTGTTAAACAAAGTGTGCCAAGAATGATTGGCGAGCAACAGAAAAAAGTATTGTAGAACCCGAAACATCACTACATAAAACCAATAAATATGTTGTCATGTGGTTTAAATGCATAACTCAGAGCCTAAGAACTCGAGAACTGAAGAGCTTAGGACTTCAATAATAGAGACTTAAAATAAACCAGGCTTTACATAACAGTTGCTAATATGGAAATCTTAATTTAAACCGAGTAATAGCTTGTTAGAACATGGGTTCTTCAGGTGAGATTTTGCCTTGGAGATCTGGTAAACTATAAAATATGGAAAGATCTCCATCATGAAAGGATTTGAAATTTGATGATCTTAATCCAATTTTAACCATTGCATTTGCGCAAACCATACGGGCCAAATATAACTGATTGCTAGAAATAGTACGGCGAGTAAATGTTTAAAAAATATAATACTCACATACATGTTACAGTTGTAGGTTGATGTTTTCTGACCATTCGAATATATCGGAGTGAACCTTATCCCCACTCAAGTCCTCTCCCGTAGCTCCAGCTGCCACTCTTATAATATCCTCAATCAGAGCAAAATTCCCCATTATATCGACATGAGCACCACTTTGGGTTCCCCGTCCTTCTAGAAGAGTAGCTGGAGGGGCATGATCATACTCCCTTATATACGTACGAATACCAGAAGGATTGAATCGTGTTTTCCCTCTCCAACCTTTTGCACACATGAACCCCGAACTCAAAACAGGTACAGTTTCATCTCCATCAACGGAAAATACTCCACCTTTTAAACACGACTCGTCACTTCCTCCATCCGCAGACGTATCTATCTGAAAGGGGATGCAACATTCAGACTGAGGAGTTTGCTTGTAGACATATGCTCTTTCGGTTGGAATTCCAACCCCATACAAAGAGTAAATTTCCATGTCTGGAGCATTTGGTAATCTGCAAAAGTAACACAAGAAGATGAAGTGGTTTTCTAAACAATCATCTGCAAAAAGCATTCTAGTTTAAAAGAGAATAGTGCTTAACTAAGTCTAATTATCGCAGTTACATCTCAAATCTCAAACAGAACAATGAAGAACAAATAGTATTCAATTCAATTACATCTCAAATCTCAAACAGAACAATGAAGAACAAATAGTACTCAATTCATTGGCCATTCAAACGTTTCAGAACACTTGATGAACAAAAGTTGAACAACTCACTTTGTTTCTAATGGGTTTGACCAATATTTGTAGTGTTGGTACTTTGGATCATCCAAATTGTCAGCAATTCCATATGAAAAATGAGCATCGCCTCGTGCCATCAGCCTGGGAGCAACATAATGGAACAGATCCAAAATTGACCCAGTTGTGTAAGCCTTGTAATCTGCAACAGCCTTGATACCACTAATACCCATTTCATGATATTCTGTCCATACATCACAGTAGGTGGTGTTTGCAAGGCTCTTACCATTAACAGCACCCTGCTAATTATTAAAATATTAAAAAAATGAAGTTTGAGAGAGGTATTGGGTGCTAGAAATAAATACAAAGATAACTGGTCATTCATATGATTACTTGTGAAGTCTCTACCACACCCAGGGTTGTACATAGTTGTGCAATATACAAAACAAAAGCTTCTTTTTTCATTTAGGGCATGTTAAAGGAAATGCAACACTCAGTATCTATACTATTTTACACAGTAATGGTATAGTGCTCATGACCACAAAAAAGATAACATCTACACCTTGCACTATCCTCAATATGTTTTTTTTTAAATAACTTAATCAAGCTAATCATTGGAAAAACACTTCTGTGAAATACTACTCTATACATGATCTTTAATAAACTCCCACATGAAACTGAAGATACCCTATCACAATAGAAGATTACGTGCATTTGTGTGTCTGAGAGGTGGGGAAAGTTGAGAAGGGTATATATATACTTTCATTTAAAATCTAAGAACTTTTTTAAGCTACAACAATAACCAAATCATAAATTTGAAGTAGGGAAATTACCCTGAAATCTATCCTCTCCAATTTGGAAGAGTGTGCATCAGCTACATCTTTCCCAAAAGATATGAGTCGCCCATAGTTTACCCCTTTTGCAAAAGTTGAATTATTTCCATTTTCACGAGCAGTATTAGTACCATTATTCTTATATTTTTTCACACTACAGTTATAGTATCCTTCAGGTGACCAATCAAGGCCACCCCAAATGGTGTCTCCACCTTTTGGTATCATTGACAAGGTTGAATCCCATGTACGGGTCATCCGCATTAAGTGTTGCAAAGTCTGGAGACCAAATACATCCTTGTCCAAAAATCCTGGTGCAAAAGCCCTGTATTAGGATTAGCAGTTCGTCAGAGGTCCAAATTGAAACAGAACATGTAAAACTGGATATGTGTATAAACCTTTTGGTATCAGCAAGAATTTCGTAAGAAACAATAAGCACAAAATTGAGATTCTCGAAAATGGGCTCATAAACAGCAGGTTGGAAGAAAAAAATACAACATTGAAACACAACTTGTGCATAAGAATGGGGGATTGATCCACAAAACTTCAAATTTAAGAAAAGAGTTTTCCCTAAACTAAAACAGGGTCACATCAAATAACAGACCCCAGGAAGAGTTTATATACAGGGCATAACAATGGATGCAAATAAAGAAGCAAATCCGCACCAGCAGCAGCTAGAAGAAATTAAAAACGAAATGCACTATCCAAACCAGAACACAACTTATATTAACTATAACAAAATCATTGGGAAAGCCTAAACGATAATAACCAGAACTCTACTTGATATGTTAAATAGTGACCTGGCAACAGCAACATCCTTGCCTTCAATGGAGAAAATTCCTGACACTGCTTTAGGAACGCCTAAGAAGGGACCTCCAATGTTCATCACCGACTTTATATGCTTAGCGCACCAATCTGGTCCACCCTGACCACCAAATGGACCTGGTGCCTCAACCCATTTCATAAAATGCAGAAAGTACAAAACTCCCATTGAATGTGGAATAACAACCACCTTCTTTCCACCACTTGTAGCCACCATGAGTTCTATATTACTTTTCATTCTACTCAAAGATTGGTCCCTGACCTGATCAATTCAATTTGGTGAAAAATGAGAGCTGTGTTGACAGAACGCAATATATGACAATGTTTTATCAAATTCTTCCAGGGGTCAGACTGCAAACTTGTTCCTGTTGCAAAAAGATGGGACATGAAGCCTCCGTGTTCTCTCCTCTTCCCTATCATTGTGCATTCCTACAGACACAGTGGGAAGGACACATCTGATGTGTAAGCTTCATGTTCCACCAGGTTGCAACAGGGACATGGGTGAAACCACACCTTTCCCCAAGCACAGAATAATCTACTAGAATAAATGTTAAGAGAAACAACTTATTAACACAAAAATATACCTCTGTGTTTTGGAATGACAATCTCCAATCATATGCAGCCATATACATGTTTTTCTCCTCATACCCAATGCGAGCTAAATTGGCAATCAAAACTGCCCAAACAAAATAACCAGCTGCGAAGTAATCAGCTGCCACAAGTCCAGATACAGGCCTAACCCTAATGCCAGAAGGATCCAATCCAGTTTCATTATCCAGTGACATGTGCTCAGCCCAGCATAATGGCCTGCAAGAGACTTAGAAAATGAAGGGGAAACGCCCTATAAAGCTTCACATCCATAATACAGAAAGAGAAGCCTTGTGTTGGTTAGTGAAATACCTTTTATACAAATCCCCAAAGGAACCGCCCCAGAGCCTCTTTCTGAACAAACCCTGGGCGCAGTGATGGCCCTCCCACAACTCGAGGCCGCCGGTGACGATACCGGGCACGAAGACCACGGGATGGTTGGCCGTGAGGCCCTCCTTGCGGAGCTTGAGGCCGGGCGGGTCCGGCGCTGGACCGGTCACGTACTGAGGGAACCAAGCGGCGGGCACTGCGCTGTACAGGAAGAGCAGAAACCACCAAATCGAGCAGATGAAGCCGATGAACCAGCAGCAGCTGTCGATGCACGAATACTTCTTCGCACTCACGCTCACGCTCTCCTTCTGCTTCGCCGTCTCTCTGCCTTTCTCCTCCGGTTCTCTCCAACCCTTCCTGCGCCGCAGAAACGACATCGTTTGAGCCTTTGTCTTGTCTCAGAGGAGAGCACGCCGAGAGCGTTGACTACGGGAGTGGCACCATTTCTGGGTGTGATTTATTGCACCGGTGGCGGCTGGTTCAGATTAAATCATTCATGGGGTGCGATCCAGTGGAGTGGAGTAGAGTTTTAATGGTCAATATACTAACCGCTGTTGCACGACTGTGTTGTCGTTTTGGATTTGGAAAGGGTTCACCGCTCAATCCGTGTCTCCTAGTAATTATTCGGAAAGGCTTCACTTACAACTAGGGCAGTCCATCGAGTCGGGCCGGGTAAACTCCGCTCGGGTCGAACCTGACTCGATTTAAGTCGGATTCAGGTAGATTAGGGTCTCGTGTGAGTCGGGTAGAACTAACAGACCCGAATACAAAATCCCCAATCTATATTGAACTCGAAATTAAAATTAAAATCAGACTTTTTCAATTGAATCCGAATCCTAACCTTAATCCTCAAATCAAAATCCCCAATTTGTAACCCTAACCATAGCCCCCAAATCAAAACCCCCAATTTAAAATCTCAAATTGAAATTGAATTAATTCGGAAATGAAAATTAAAATAAAACCCCCAAATTACAACATCAAACCAAAATTAACATTGAAATCAGACTTTTAAGTAAACCCTAACCCCCAAATCAATTTCCCAATTTCAATCCCCAATTTTAAACCCAAACCGAACCCTAACCCTCAAATCAGAACCCCCTATTTGTATTGTGAAATCTTCAATTTGTAACCCAAACCCGAACCCTAACCCCCAATTTTTAATCCTAAAATAGAATTCAATCATAACCCTAAATTACAACAACAAACTAAATTGAAATCTAGACTTAATTGAACCCTAAGTCTAGAGCCCTAACCCCCAAAATAAAACCCCAAATTGAAAACTAAAATTCAAATGGTCAGTGTTGTGTACTTACCTGATTTGCAGACATGTGGTCGGTGTTGTGTGCGTGAAGCTTCAATCTCCAGCTCCACTAGAGAATCGAGATGTTGATAAGTCTCCTCTTCACCGTTGCTTGATTTATAGTGGTGGAGATGAGACTCACCAACGGTCGATTCACAATGGTTCATGCTTGAAGACGGCCTGACTCAGACCGCCTGAGACGACGAGGAAGGAGATGAGAGGACGAGACGAGACAGTTAGGGCTTCAGAGAGAGAGAGAGGAGAGGGGAGGGTCGAATTAGAGGACGTGACAACAAGGAGATGAGAGGAAGGCGAGGACGAGTCGAGTCGACAGATAGAGGAGGAGATTTGGTTATTCATGTGAGAGGGACGATAGAGAGAAGGCGAGAGGTTAGGTTTCAGAAGAGTGGTTCAGTTCAGTGAATTGAATTAAACGCGAGAGATAAGAAGAGACACGAGTGAGAGATGTGGGTGGAAGAGAGAGCGTCGCGTTCATTTATAATAGAGGGTCAGGATGAGTTAATCGACGTGAGATCGGAGGAGGGTGTGCCACGTCGCTGAGTTGTGAGCCTGAAGGAGAAGAGAGATTATAAACTCTCATTGAGTCCCACATCGGAAGCATATGGGACTGAATGAGTGTTTGTAACCTCCTTTATATCTGCTTCATACATCAAACACGAGTGGGTTGGGCTGGACTTGTTGCTGGGTTGGGAGGTCACTGGTGGGCCGGTGGTTGTTGGGATGGGCTAAGTTGGGCTTAATGATTTATAATAATCATATATTTTATACATATTGTCGGGTAGTCGGGTACCCGACGGGTTTGACAATTGGACCCAATAATGGACTCGGTTGTATTGTCGGGTGGTCGGGTATCGGGTCAATCGGGTATCCGGTCAGTCGGGTATTGGGTCAGTCGAATCGGGTGTCGGGTAAGTCGTCGAGTGAGTTGAGTTACCGGGTAAAATGGACAGCCCTACTTTCAACCCAATAGGAGAATCTCTTCACGCAACTCTTACGCAGGCAGGGGAGATAACTAATTTTCACTTAATTGTCCTTGTAAAAAAGAAGATAATGTGGCTTACCACTCCAAAATTAGATACATCTTGACTTGACTACCCTTAAAAAATTTTTTGCCATTATGAGTACCCTGAATTTGCAAAATTGTCACCGTTAGTACTTAATACCCATTTTCGTCCATTTTTGCAAAACTCTGTTAAATTTTAAAGTTAAAAGACCAAAATGCCCCTATAAGTGTTCTAAATTAAATTTTAAAGTTAAAAGACCAAAATGCCCCTATAAGTGTTTTAAATTATCAAAATGTACCCTTTTACCTCTCTATCTTTCCCTTCATCCCGCTCTCATTCATCAACCTTATCAAAAAAATTTTTCAGTGAGCTTAAGTGTTGCTGCAATTTGTGTTCATTCCTAATCGAGCAAGAAGCCAAATCCAATTGCATTGTATCCAAACATTACAGGATCCAAGCACATTTATAAACCTTAAACCCACCAAATCATTGTTAAAACACCATAATTCAAAAATATTCACACCAAAACCATCCCAAACTGCAGAAAATAAGACCCCAAATTCCATATTTGAAAACGAACTCTAATTGTCTCGAGGAAGAAGAAATCGCTGCCAAGCTGAGCGGCCCTCTAGTCTCCGTAATCAAACGACTTCGTTTTTCTAGAGCCAAAGTGAGCGAATGGTCTGGAGAATTGGGCATCGGTGTCGGTGGGCGTTGCTAGTCTCTCCGCCCAATGTTCTCTCTGGCGGCCTTGGTCTGGCTTGTGAAGAAAAGCCCCAATTGCGAATGGAAATCGAAAACCAAGAATATTTGAATCAAATTTAAGAATATGCGAGCAATCAACCTCAACAACTCGAGCTCACGCCAGCCTCTGGCCATAACTCCAGAGGGTCGACTTCCACAACCTTCGCCATCGTCATCCGCTGTTCCTCGTTGTTGAATCTGTCACTTGTCTCGAATCCATCACCGGTCTCGTGACAGTAGCGGCATATCTGGTGGTGAGGCCTTCCTCGGTCACATTCCGAAGAAGGAGAAGGGGGATTAGAGCTCCTTACAGGTTGATGAATGGGAGAGGGGTGAAGGGAAAAATAGAGAAGTAAAAGGGCACATTCTAAAATTTTAAAACACTTACAGGGGTATTTTAGTCTTTTCAACTCAAAATTTAACAGAATTTTGAAAAAAATGGACGGAAATAGGTATTGGGTACTAACGGTGACAATTTTGCAAATTTAAGGAACCCACAATGCCAAAAAAAGTTCTATGGATAGTCAGGTGAAAAAACGTTAAATTTTTGGGTAGTCAAGTGAAATTATCCCTAAAAAAATTCTCACCTTAAATTGACATTTTTCTCACTTTAATTTTTTACGTTTAGTTTTGTTAAATTATGTTAAACTTTAAGGTTATAAACCCAAGTCACGACAGGGTGTCGTGACTCTTCTCCTTTCATCTCCGAGAGCTTCAGTCCTCAAATCTTCGGCTCACGACACCACCAATCACGATAGGTTTTCGTGACTCTAGGTGTCGTGACTTGCACTCCAACTCTTGCTTTGGTCTCTCTGATGCTCAATTGACGATAGCACGAGCCACAACATGGTGTCGTGACTCTAGGTGTCGTGAGTTGCCTGTTGCTGCTACTTTTAGCTCCAAGTCTTCTCGGCGTGTCCTGTTTTTGCTCCCAAGCTTCTTTTTTCGCTCCAAAACACCTCGAAATGACTTGTTTTCTAGCAAAATCAGCTTATGCACACATCAAGCTCAAATGGTATATAATATCTATAAAATTTACAAAAAGTGGACGAAATCGAGTTAATTATGAGGATATTTGGGTTGAGTGGAGTGTTGTGGGGTAAAAAGGTCTCGTTTCAAGACCGTTTAACCACATAATTCGGTGTGTTTTTGTCTCGTAGTGGTCAATTAAGGCCCGTGAGTATGCATTTTATGCTTTTTGGGGTTTTGAGGTGCGTACGCAAGAACGAAAGGAAAAATGGCCTAAAACAAGAAACCGAGCAAAAATCTTGGCGAGAAGACCAAAGGGCCGGACAGAGCCCTTTAGGCACGATCGTCCCTCCCGCCAGTCACGATCGTGCCCCATTAGGCACCATCGTCCCTCCCACCAGTCACGATCACGCCCCCTTGAATATTAAATAGGAGCATTTTATGCCAACTTACAGAGGGCTCCCCCGATTTCAGTCGTGACGGAGACACGATCGTCACCCAGAGAGAGTCACGATCGTCCCTACATCAGTCACGATCGTGGCTTCAACGACACAAAGGCGCGATCGTCCCCGAGGAGATTTGAAAATATCTTACCAACTCCGAGTTACGATCGTGTCATCCCAGCGCACGATCGCCACCATGACAGAGGCACGATCGTGCCATCCCAGCAAACGATCGTGACCATCACTGAGGCACGATCGTGCCACACCAATCACGATCGTGACCTTAGCCGGATTGATAAAACTATAAAAGGGGTTTCACTCATATTTTGAAAAGAAGAGGGAGAAAATGAGACACCAAGCTTCTCCAGCAATCCTTGAAGCGTTTTTGAGCGTTCTTCATCATTTCTCGAGTGTTCTTCATCTTTCTCAACATCAAGAGGCAAAAGGGTTCCATCGTTCTTCATCAAACTTGAAGAAGCACCTTGCTCGATCATCCAAGAGCATTTCTATCCGTTTGTTTTGTATTTAATATGTTGTTTATGTGTGTTCTTGCTTTAACCATGATGTTGCTAGACTTGAGCACCATGGTTGAGGGCTAAATCCCTTAGCCATGGGTGCTAGACAATATGAAATGTGATTATAAAGTTTATTGAGAATTATTTTTATGAATGATCAATTTGTTGTGTGGATTGTTGTTTGAATGCATGTATTGTTTAATTGACGCTTTAGAATATGTGTTTGAGGAGTTCTATCCGATACCGAAAGGGAAGGAATAGACTTTGGACCTAGCATCCACCGAGGGTTGTAGGCTCAAGACCGTGTTTTGGCACCTTATAGTAACCCTTAGCTTATTATTGTCGATTGTATGCGGTCTCGAGTTGTTCTCAATACCGAAACCGCACGAGGAGACTCGGGATTAGGCTAACCTCAATACCGAAAGGCGAGGTCGGCACTTAAGACATAGGCTCAACATACCTTTCATTCCATATAACTTAAGTCTCTCGGACTATTTCACTTGATGATTGTCTAGCACCCTATGCGTTTTAAACCATTCGATATCACTTTCGCAAATTGTTATCTTTGTCTTAACCGCAAGCACTTTCATTGTTTAATCGTAAACCCCAATTTAATTCCTATGGACCGACTCGGTATCTTACCGGATCTTATAAATTATATTACTTGCGAACCGTGTGCCCTTGCACGTGGAAACCATTGCGCGACGTTTTTCCGTCACATTTTGGCCCAACAAGTTTTTGGCGCCGTTGCCGGGGAGTAATCGGTATACGATTGGTAAATGCTTGTGTATGCTTTGTTTTGATATTGATAATGTTCCGTGTGTTTGAAGGTACTTGTTTGGTACATGACCCGAAGCTCGGGAGTGCCAGAATTTAATTACAATCCAGAGATCGAGACTTTGTGTTAGAGAAACAACGCTTTGAAAAAGCGTATCAGTGAAAGTTTAGTGCAACAAAAAAGCATGGACGCTACTCCTGCTAGAGTGGACCAACGACCACCCATTCTGGGAAGGGATCGGGATGAGAATCCCGCTGAGGGAAACAATAATGAAAGGTCACAATTTGGATCCGATGATCACAAAGACTACTATGCTGAGGATGATGACATGCCTCCTCTGTCCCCGCTTCCCCCTAGAGGACCGCGCGGCAAGAGGGGAAGAGGAATTCAACGACCCTGTCAACCACGACATAGAAGAAGGGCAGACTATAACTACCAAGCCCCGGATTTTGAGCTTACATCAGTGATGCTGAGTCTATTAAGGACAAACCCGCAGTTCGTGGGCAACAATGTCGATGCCCACAATCATCTAAAGCTTCTTGAAGACGTCGTGGAAACTATGGTCAGTGGGTATCCTGAAGATCTAGTCAAGACCAAGCTACTCCCCATCTCTTTGGGAGGAGCGGTAAAAGCATGGTACATGACGTTACCTCTTCGCGAGAAGAGAGATTGGGCAAGTTTAGAATGGGCATTCCTTTCAAAATATGTACCTCCCCGTAAAGAGGGCCTACTTCGGAAGGACATCAACAACTATACCCAACTCTGGGGTGAAACTCTTGGAGAGACTTGGGAAAGGTTCAAACAGTTGCTGAGAAAGTGTCCGGATCACCTAATCTGCGATGGGGTGTTAAACAAGACATTTTACTGGGGGCTTAACCAAGAGTCTCAGATGGCTGTGAACGTCGGGGCAGGAGGATCTCTTCTATATATAGCCCTGGATGAAGTATTTGATGTGGTGGAGTAAGTTGCTCTCTAAAGCTACGAGTACAATGAAGTTGATGCGGTCCAGAATAACCAAGGAGCGTCCTTTGCATGAAAAGGGGAAGAATGGGAGAAAATGAAAAGTCTCTCAGACAAGATGAATAGGCTTCTTAACATGGCACAAGGAGACCACAGAAGGAACTCGAGGCCCCAAGTGGGGGTAAATCGCTTAGACTACTACAACAACAACCACAAAAGGGTAACTTTGGTGGATATGGCAATGCACGAGGGTACCAAGATCGTCCGGTGTAAAGCCATCCCCAAGGATATGGAAACAATTACAAAGCGAGACCACAAGCCAATGCGAGTAGTTATGGCAAAGTGTATCCCGATTGTCCCCAAGGAGGGAGCAATGGCCAGAACAACCATCCGTCAAGCTACGACGAGGGTCAACATTCCAATTCTAAGAGTTGTTCTAGAGGCTTTCATAAAAAGCCAAACGGCAGTCACCGATGAACTGAGAAGAAACCAGAGGAACAATGACGCTCGATGTGAGCAAAGTAGTGCTCCTAGACAAATAGGAACTCTTCCGTCAAACACAGAGGTGCCGAAAGGTCATGGCAAGGAGCATGTTAAAGCGATCACATTGAGAAGCAGAAACACATTACCAGGGCCATCTACCCCGGTGGATTATGAGTCGGAAGTGGAAGAGACCGTTGTTGAGGATTTAGGGTTTGGGGATGAAGACCTCGGGGATGAGGAAGGAGAACTAGAAGCACCTCGAGAAAGGCATGACAAGCCCCAAGAGGACCCCAAGGTGATCTCACTTATGTCAAGCCACCTAATCCCGTTCTTAAACTTCCGTTCCCTCAAAGGATGAAAAGAAAGGCAAAATGCAACGATGTTCAATTTTCCCATTGCCTTGATGTGCTTAGGCAAGTCTCGATCAACATCCCTCTTATCGAGGCGTTTGATGAAATGCCTAAATATCACAAGTTTTTCAAGGAGATCCTCTCCAACCGTCAGCGTTTGCAAGAGTGTTCTAAGATAACATTGAATGAGGAATGCAGTGCATTGGTGCTTAAAAAATTGCCTCCAAAAGAGAAATATCCAGGAAGCTTCACAGTTCTAGTCGGGATAGGAAGAGCAAAGGAAATGATGTCCTTATGCGATTTGGGAGCCGACATTAACCTTATGCCGCTTTCCGTCTTTAATTCACTTCAAATTGGCTACATGAAGAAAACATCAGTTTATTTGAATTTGGCTAATCGGCAAGTGGTTTACCCCGAGGGGGGTAGTGGAAGACGTGTTGGTGCGCATTGGAAAATTTATCTTGCCGGCCGATTTCATCATTCTTGACTTTCCGGTAGATCATGCAGTTCCCCTAATCTTAGGGCGACCTTTTCTCGCAACCGTCGACACGGTAATCCGAGTTAAACAAGGCGTATTGGAGATGACGGTGGGAGGTGAAACTATCATCTTTGACATTCTAAAAGGGATTAAAGCGCCTGATATGGATTATTCGAAATTAGCTGCCATCTTCTTGATTGATCAAGAGGTACAACATGTTCTCCCCTCAATTTGTTTAAGTACTAATGATTTTTCTAGTGCTTTCTTTGAACAATTAGATCTTGAAGAAAAAGAGGAATTGAATGAGCAAAGTGAGTTATGCGCCCTCGATTTTGTGGAAAGAAGAGAAGGATACAGGGGCACAGAGCCATTGTTTACGGGAGAGAATCGTTCCCCACACTAAGCCTTCGCTTGAGGAAGCTCCAAGGCTTGAACTAAAGGTGCTTCCCCAGCATTTGAAGTATGAATATTTGGGGCCAGATTCTACGCTTCTAGTTGTCATTTCCTCTGCCCTATGTCCAGATCAAGAAGCAAGGTTGATGAGTGTATTGCAGAAACATAAGGGGGCGTTGGGTTGGACTATCGCCGACATCAAAGGGATAGACCCAGCTTTTTGCACCCACAAACTTATTCTGAAACAGGAATGCCGAGGCTCCGTCGAACATCAAAGACGGCTCAATCCGGTTATGAAGGAAGTGGTGAAGAAGGAAATCTTGAAATGGTTAGATATAGGGGTGATATACCCTATTTCAGACAGCAAGTGGGTTAGTCTAGTTCAATGTGTTTCGAAGAAGGGAGGCCTAACGGTAGTTGCAAATACTAACAATGAGTTGATTCCTCAACGCACAGTGATCGGGTGGCGTATATGCATGGACTACCGCAAGTTGCATAAAGCGACAAGGAAAGATCATTTCCCGCTACCCTTCATAGACCAAATGTTGGATCGACTAGCCGGAAATGAATTCTATTGCTTCCTAGACTGCTACAATGGTTATAATCAAATCCGCATAACCGTGGAAGATCAAGAAAATACAACATTCACTTGTCCTTACGGGACGTTTGCTTTCCGACAAATGCCTTTTGGGCTTTGGAATGCCCCAACGACCTTCCAAAGGGTGCATGATGGCTATATTTTTAGACATGGCCGAGAATTACGTGGAGGTTTTCATGGACGACTTCTCAGTTTTTGGAAGGTCATTTGACGAGTGTTTGGAGCATCTGGAAAACGTGTTGAAAAGATGCGAGAAAACCAACTTGGTGCTTAATTGGGAGAAGTGCCACTTCATGGTACGTAAAGGAATCATTTTGGGCCACACGATCTCGAAAGAAGGTATTGAAGTCGATCGGGTCAAAGTTAGTGTCATTGAGACTCTTCCATATCCGTCTTCTGTGAGATTGGTGAGAAGTTTTCTTAGTCATGCTGGTTTTTACAGACGTTTTATCCAAGATTTCTCAAAAGTAGCCAAGTCGTTGTGTAAATTGCTCGAGAATGAGGTAAAGTTTGAATTTACAAGGGAGTGCAAAGTTGCCTTTAATGGGTTGAGAGCAAGACTGGTAAAGGCTCCAATAGTAGCAGCCTCGGATTGGGGTCGGCCTTTCGAGATCAAGTGTGACGCAAACGACTATGCTTTGGGTGCGGTTCTAGACCAAAAGCACGAAAAGATCTTCTGTGTCATATCTTATGCGAGTAGAACTCTAAATGACGCCCAAGAGAACTGTACAATTACTGAGAAGAAATTTCTGGCAGTGGTATTTGCATTCGAGAAGTTCCGTCAGTACGTGATAGGGTCGAAAACTGTGGTGCACACGGATCATGCGGCCTTGAAGTATTTATTGACCAAGAAAGAGGCAAAGGGTCGACTAATCCGATGGGTCCTTTTGTTGCAAGAATTTGAGCTTGAGATAATGGATCGCAAGGGAGCTAAAAATCAAGTAGCCGATCACCTTTCTCGAGTGAAAAATGGCGAGAAGGAATGTGAAGAGGAAATCAGGGACGTATTTCCCGATAAACATGTCTTGGCGGTGGAAAGCGCAGTACCATGGTACGCCGACATCGCAAACTATGTTTCATGTGGGATCGTGCCCTTAGGGATTAATTCCCAACAAAAGAAAAGGTTCCTTCATTCTTGCAACAGATACTATTGGGACGAGTCTTATTTGTTTAGGCAAAGGAATGATCAAATTTTCCGCCGGTGTGTAGCAGAGAATGAAATTCCTGGAATTCTGGAGGCTTGCCATAATTTCCCTTATGGGGATCACTTTGGGGGGAGAACGGACCGCTCAAAAAGTATTGCAATCGGGCATTTATTGTCCGACCTTCTTTAAGGACTGTCACGAGCACACCAAACAGTGTGACGGATGTCAGAGAGTGGGAAATGTCTCCAGGAGGCATGAGATACCTCTAACCGGTATTATGGAAGTTGAGGTGTTCGACGTGTGGGGTATGGACTTCATGGGACCTTTCCCTTGATCTTATGGGAAGCTTTACGTCATAGTCGCGGTAGACTATGTGTTTAAATGGGTCGAGGCAGAAGCTTGTATTGCAGCAGATGCAAGAATGGTCATCAAGTTCGTCAAGCAGAATATCATTGCACGATTTAGAACCCCCCGAGCTATAATAAGTGATCGCGGTGCCCACTTCCGAAACAAGCTCTTCAAAGCTCTTGCCAAGAAATTTGGCATGAAACACAAGATGGCTCTTGCATATCACCCTCAATGCAATGGGCAAGCCGAGAGCGCCAACAAGAAAATAAAAGGGGTCTTGGAGAAGATGGTAGGCCCAAACAGGAAAGATTGGTCGGAGCGCCTCGACGAAGCCCTCTAGGTGTATCGCACCGCGTACAAAACCCCGCTCAACATGTCTCCGTATCAGATGGTATACGATAAAGCATGCCACTTGCCAGTGGAAATCGAGTATATGGCAAGATGGGCAATCATGAGGTGTAACATGGATCTAGGTAAAGCGGGAACCAAGAGGTTGCTCCACATAGAGGAGCTTGAGGAGTGGAGACGGGAGGCGTATGAGAGCAACGCCATTTACAAAGAAAAGACGAAGCGGTGGCATGACAAGCACATTATAAAGAGGATTTTTGAGCTAGGACAATTGGTGTTGCTCTATAACACAAAGCTTAAACTCCACGCCGGGAAGCTAAAGTCCAAATGGTCTGGGCCATTCAAAATCATCACGTGTTTGCACCACGTGGTAATGGAAATTTTAAACCCAAAAGACAAAACCACGTTATTTGCGAATGGGTTATACTTGAAGCTTTACCACGAGATAGATGGAAAAGACATTGAATCTGACGTTGATGAAGAAGTGAAAGGATTCGAAAAAGTTGGAGAAAAGTTGTCCGAAGAAGGTGGCTTGGATCGAAGGTAGTGTGGTTACTACCAGAGGATCGTTGGGCTAACGACGTTAAACAAAGGCGCTATTGGGAGGCAGCCCAAGTTTCTAAATCTCTCTTTGTAAATTCTCACATTTTAGTTTCTTTTGTTAAAGCAATGCACTAATCTTTGTTCGGTTTGTTGCATGAAAACCCCCGGTGCAATCACGATGCCTATGACGTACACCTCTCATTTGCAAGATGAGCAAATAAACACCTGTGACAACCTGTCAAGCCAAGTCAATCTCATTATTTTAAGGAAGCTAACATGTACTTTCTCCTTAACCCAGAAAGTTGAGTTGATCTTGGTTAAGGCTTGTGATCGCCTTGTAACCTTGAACGGTTTTCCCTTCGTTGTTGTGATAAGATTAATAGTACTGATTGTTTTTAGGATTGTGTCGTGTGAACTCAAGGCTTAGTTAAACTTTAAGTGTGGTGCGTACCAGGTACACACCATTGTCGAGTTTACTTAAGCTTGGGGTGTAGTAAAACCCTAAGTGTGGTATGTGTCCCACACACCGCCATTGAGTCTTTGTATTTTGTCTTCTTTGTGTGTCTTGTCCATGTGATGGAAATTCTCTTCATCAATAAGGGAGCAAAAGCAAGAAAGGAAAGGAGAGTCACGAGAGTCTTTAGGCAAGGCTGGGACCCACCCATCCTTCTTTTGGCAATAAAGGGAGCCCATCCTCTCTCTCCACTTTATTGTTTTTAGCTACCTCACAATTCCAAGAAAACTCTCCCGAAGTTGATTTCTACCCTTCAAGATGAATCAGGGAATATGCGATGAATGCTCCATCCTCATCAGATGATGATGGAGTTAACTCCCCACCTCCACGGTGGCCGGTAAATTCGCCCGAGCCCAAAGGTAGCTCCACCCCTCCTGAAGATCCTATGATACATCTTGAGAGTCGTCTTTCAGAAATTATAGTGGACGTCATGACGGTGCGGGAAGAAATCAAAGACTTTCGGGAAGATATGCAAGCTCGGTTAGCATACATAATTGAGATGATCAACAACTTGACCGAGCTAGTGCAACGGAGGAATCGGAGGCCGCCCACGGCCCGTTGAAGAGGAAAGGTAAGAATCATCACTTGTAAAAATGTGTATAGTTTCGGTTTGTTGAGTCCTAGAGTAAAGCAACCCCGAGTGAGGGGTTAAGTGTGGTGCGTGTCTCACGCACCACAATTGAGTCTTTTAATAGTTTCTATTCAAGTCTAAGTGCATGTATTAGAGTCCAAGTGTTCGGTTGTGAAAAGAAGTAGAAGAAGAGGAAGAATGCAGAAAAATAGGAAGAGCCACGATCGTGACCCATGAGGCACGATCGTGGGTTGGGAAAATGAAGGCACGATCGTGACCCCCCCAGGGACGATCGTGCCTGAATTAAATTGAATTAATCCCAACTTACCGTGGCTTCCCACGATTTGGGTCACGATCGAGGCACGATCGTGACCCTAGAAATTTTGCCGAGTCACCATCGTGCCCCCAGTCACGATCGTGCCTCGACTCGTATAAAGCCAAATTTGGCTCTTTCTTCTTCACTTTTTCGCGAACCCTAATCTTTCACAGCGCCGACCTCCGCCTCCAAACGCTGAATTAAGGTATTCTCTTCACCTTTCACTACTTTCCTAGCATAGAAACATTATTTCCACTGCACAAATCCACCCCCTAACAACCCTCCACCATAGATTCCGGCCATACCTCGCCGGAATAGTTGTTACTCCGACCATACTTCACTCTAGACAACCCTATCGCACCCCTAAACACTCCCTACCCTTAACCTACCCAACCCTCCACATAAAGCCAACCTAGACTTTTTCCGGCGAGATTTTACGGTCACCTAAGTTTTATCTAGCACTCTCGCTCTCTCACTCTTCTAATAACAATGGCAACCAAGAAGCCATCCGAGCCATCCCAAGCTCAAAACATTAGCAAAAAAGCGAGAACCACCGGCACCTCGGGGGCAAGATCGGCCCTGGCTCAACTGGCTTCCCGAGCCCCTATTGAGACCCTGAATGCAGCATGCCTCAGGTTCGTCTCCTCGAGTCCGTATAAGAAAATGTATGACGCCTTTGATGACCGGCCGGTTCTTCAATGAGTATTTATGCAGGAGTTTCGGCATATGGGATGAGTTGCATGCCAAGGCCATCCAGCTGGGTTGGCCAGGAATGATGACATGGAGGCCCCCGGTCTTTGAAGACTTGACCCGAGAATTCTTTGCCACCGTGGAGGCGGCAAATAAGGAGAAGACGGAAATAGGTTTCTGGGTGTGTGGGAGGCGATGCACAATGACGATGAAGCACCTAACCGCCATGTTCGGGTTCATAGAGGAGGAGGTGCCCAAGTTGGGTCTGTCCAACAACGAGATGTGGCACCACATCACGTTAAACCCATACTAGGAGAAGACCAACAAGGCCCAGGACATCCCTGAGGACCAACCCGGGATGCTCATGATGCAGAGGTTTCTAGCCGGGACACTCTTCTGTCGAGAGAACGGTCAGTATGACGTTACTCTCAAGGAGCTGTGGATCTTGAATTCGTACCGTATAGGTACGTGAGCTCCATGGGTGATGACCATATGGGACCAGCTGCTGGAGATGCCCACCAGGCAGCCAGGGGGCATTGGAGCAGGATGTTTGGTCACCCAGATTGTATGGGGACTCGTGAGCAGGGTGAACTATGTCCATGGCCCTCCTATCTTTGAGAGAGATGTCGTGCGCGGACAAGAGATCAGAGGATCGACCTATGGGGAGATTGTCAAGGAGAGCTACCCCAGGTTGGAGCGGATCAGAATCAAGATCAAGAACAGGTAGCCTCTCCTGACGAAGCAGCCACCAGAGGATCGCATGGGAAGCCGAGCAGCAGCAGCACGAAGAGGCAAAGGACAGGCCAGAGGGGCAGCAGCTCAGCAGGAGTCTGATCATGAGGAGGATGTACTCGCCATGATGCGTGCGATGTGCATCCAGCAGCAGGAGGACTCCGAGCGGTCTCGATAAGAATGGTCGAGAATGCATGCCTTCCTGGGGTATGTTGATCAGGCACTGTATCAGCAGCACCAGGACGTGTGGGGGATCGCGAGCTTCTACCAGTCGCGATTCCAGGACCACCCGGCTTTTCAGGGAGCTGCATTCCCGGCCCCGTCTGGCCCATATGTCCACTTCCAGTACCAGGACAAGAGCGGAGCAGGCCCGAGCGGTTCTCATGACCCGACACAAGAAGGAGCTTTATGATGACCCGGGCTATTGAGAGGTATCATCGTTGTGTTGTCGGGACATTTAGACTTGTTAATTTTGGGAACTTTTAGTTGAATTTTGTGTTATTTTGGTCTATTTTGGAGACCATTGTCTTAGTAATTTTCAGACTATTGCATGTTAAGTTTATATCGTTTTGCTTGACGTGATTAGTTTAATTGCTGAATGAGGATTGTTTCTTTTGAGCATGTGGGGCACTTTACCCAATTTGAGATCACTTTTGACATGATTGTGTGAATGCATATGGGTGAGATATCGACTTGTGGGATATTGTGGAAAAGGCCATTGTGGGCCAAAGTGTATGCTTACATTATAACACGTGGTATGAAATGATATGCTTGTTGATTACACTGTGTGCATCCCCATCAATGTTTCGTGGTTGTAATTAATGGTTTGACCACAATGGCTTCGGCCAAAATATCATAGACCAAGGGAAAAGATTCGTAGGCACTTCTTTGGACCGTTTGAACCAAATATGAATCTACCCTATACACATCATCCATAGTACCTTCTCTTTGCCAAAAGGCCTTTTTATACAACCCTACAGTTTCCACATGTGTCCTTTCAATTCTATAGCCTAACATTGACTTGAACCCGTGCGTCACATTGCTTAGTTGCTTCAGCGAGCGGAGGGGAAGGGTTAGGCTAATTGTATAGGAATGAGAATTATGACCATGGGGTTGGGGATAAGAAAAAGTGAATGGGCCATTTGAAGAGAATTACACACTGCTAAGAAGACACCAAATGTAAAAACTTTAAGATTGCTGCGATTCGGGTTTGAGGATAACAAAAGAAAAGAAGAAATTAGAAAAGAAACACAAGGCTTGCCGGAAGATCCTAATTCAGGAGAGAAAAAATGCCAAAGAAGAGAAAGACGAGAAGGAAGGAAAAGCAACGAACCAAACCCGGGTTATCATGTGCAAGACCTTTGCGTGATTATCTCGAGTTTATATGGTTACTCATGTGCAATTGCGGGTTATGACAATTGAATCTCTTTGTTTATGTTTTAGGAGTAGTTGTAATCCTAAGTCTAGTTTTCGTCGTGTGTAGTCATTGTAGTATAATGGTGAGTATTCCCACTAGTATTTTTTGTTTCGGTTCGGGGGTGTTTTTCCTAACACCCCTAGGAGATGCCGAGCTCATCCTATACTTATTTACTTATCGGGACGATAAGTGTTTAAGTGGGGTGTATTTGTTGTGAGGTCAAAAGGTCTCGTTTCGAGACCGTTTTACCACACAATTCGGTGCATTTTTGTCTCGTAGTGGCCAATTAAGGCCCGTGAGTATACGTTTTATGCTTTTTGGGGTTTTGAGGTGCGTACGCAGGAACGGAAGGAAAAATGGCCTAAAACGAGGCACCAAACCAAAATCTTGGCGAGAAGACCAAAGGGCCGGATAGAGCCCTTTAGGCACGATCGTGGTTTCACTCATATTTTGAAAAGAAGAGAGAGAAAATGAGACACCAAGCTTCTCCAGCAATCCTTGAAGCGTTTTTGAGCATTCTTCGTCATTTCTCGAGTGTTCTTCATCTTTCTCGACATCAAGAGGCAAAAGGGTTCCACTGTTCTTCATCAAACTTGAAGAAGCACCTTGCTCGATCATCCAAGAGCATTTCTATCCGTTTGTTTTGTATTTAATATGTTGTTTATGTGTGTTCTTACTTTAACCATGATATTACTAGACTTGAGCATCATGGTTGAGAGCTAAATCCCTTAGCCATAGGTGCTAGACAATATGAAATGTGATTATAAAGTTTATTGCGAATTAGTTCTATGAATGATCAATTTGTTGTGTGGATTGTTGTTTGAATCATGTATTGTTTTATTGACGTTTTACAATACGTGTTTGAGGAGTTCTATCCGATACCGAAAGGGAAGGAATAGACTTCGGACCTAGCATCCACCGAGGGTTGTAGGCTCAAGACCGTGTCTTGGCACCTTATAGTAACCCTTAGCTTATTATTGTCGATTGTATGCGGTCTCGAGTTGTTCTCAATAATGAAAGGGCACGAGGAGACTCGGGATTAGGTTAACCTCAATACCGAAAGGCGAGTTCGGCACTTAAGACATAGGCTCAACATACCTTTCATTCCATAGAACTTAAGTCTCTCGGACTATTTCACTTGATGATTGTCTAGCACCCTAGGCGTTTTAAACCATTCGATATCACTTTCGCAAATTGTTATCTTTGTCTTAACCGCAAGCACTTTCACTGATTAATCGTAAACCCCAATTTAATCCCTTTGGGCCGACTCGGTATATTATCGGATCTTATAAACTATATTACTTGCAAACCGTGTGCACTTGCACGTGGAAACCATTGTGCGACGTTTTCACGTCACATTTTGGCCCAACATGGAGGTGCTAAATTCACTCGCATCACCGGGTCTACGAAGATCCGTGTCCGCTTAGGCTCCATGGAGATTTGTCTCCACTGCTAGTCCTATAATTAGAGAAAATTCAAGCGTCTAGTGACTTAATTTTTTAGTTTTTCAAATGTGAAATTATTGTAATATTAAGATGGAGAGAGAGAGAGAGAGATGAGCCAAATAATGGCATCATTTGAAATTTTAAAACACAAACAGGGGAGAGAATGATACCTACTCATGGGTCTTTGGGATAGAAATGGAGGTGTAGGCATGTTGGAGGTGGGCTATGGTACGACGGACTATATATACGATTGTGGATGCCCTCGATATTCATGTTCGTCTTGTAATTGAAGAAGAAATTAGGTTCGAGATTTAAGCAGTGAAAATCCAAGTTCTCCTAAAAATCGCTCTTCAAGCCCATGAAATGGATTAAACTTAATGTCGTCACAATCAAGTCTAATTACTAACATTCTCTATCTTAAAAGGGTGAGCTCCTCTCCATTTTGCTTTCAAGACTCGGGTTGACGGGTTAGCGCAAGCCTACCGTGTGTGACCTACCAGGTGCTACCCGGTAACCTCTCCCATTTTTCTGACTTTGTGCTTTTAGTTTCGTTTCGTCTCTTTTTCGACATGTTTTAATCTAAAATCATTTGGAAGCACTCGTGAGGTAAAAGCAACATATTTATTTATTAAAATATGTAAGTTCGAGACAAAATGGAGTTAAAAGTAAAGAGATTTGACTCGGGAGGAAAATAAATTCCGACCTCATCATTCATCATTGGACCGTTTGAGTTAAAAATCTCAAATGTATAATGTGATTTCCTTAGTACCATTTTAACCCAAATATTTTTTTTGTGAAACCTTATATTACATCCCATTGTGTCATTTCTTTCTTATATCCGAAAAATTAATTTTGATCTCCCTGCATCATAACTTAGCTGCTTCATGAATTTGGGACAAACTATGAGTTATTAGAACATGGATATGATTAATTTTGCATTTTCATTTGAACCAAAACTTAGTTTTTATGAAATGTTTTTTTGAACTTGATTTTGTACCCTTACATTATTTTGTTCCAAGACTTAGAAGAGATAAGAAAAGAAGAGAAAATTTTGAGAAAAAAAAAGTAAAAGAAGTGAAAGGAAAAAATGTTCCAAGTCCATAACAATAATATACAAAGAATTAGCTTTTGAGCATTGTGTTTAAAAATGTAATTTTGCAAGGTTGAAAGCATTTGAAAAGATAAATGTATGAGCCACATTTGAATCCAAAAAGGGTGGAAACTGAGTGAGTAGAGCAGGAAACAATTTTTAGATAGAACATGCTAAGGGGAGAGTTTGTGTTCTTTGAGTTTTTGTGAGGATGAAGCGACTTAGTGATGATGCATCGTGATAGCTAGTTTTTAACTCTCTATTTTTTCCACCTTAATTAGTCTAAGTCTAACGTTACAAGTTAAAACAAAGTCATAAACATGGATTCACCCAAGACACTAGGTCTTCTACAATTAGTTGAGAGAGAGTTAAACCTATAGCGTATGAACTCTAAATTGTAAGTGAAAAGTGATTAGTGTGTGTGAATTGTGTAAAGAGTATAATTCTTATTCCCAACACTTCTATGTTTGCATGAGTTCTTAGGCTTATGTGCCTCTTCATGTACACTTGACCATTTTTTGTGCACGATAGTTCAGAGTCGTTCTACGATCGATTCACTTTACATAAAATGAGGATTATACATGATTGTAACATATTCTCTTGGTTTTGTAAATATTTAGGTCTCTTGTAAAATGTTGTGAGAATGGAGTCTTTCATGTGAAGTTTCAATCTTTTTAATACTTTTGTAAAGTTTGACCCATTTTAGCATTGTGTATAACGGTATCTGAGTCTAATTACAATAGTTCATGTGCATTTTGCTTCCGAATTTATGGTATTCCTTATGATAATCCCCCAAGAGGACCTGAACTACTCCTACAATTTTACCTCAAGGTTCAATTCGGGATTACCAGTTTTAAATTTGTAGATTTAACTTTCTTTGTTTTTCCTTTTATTTTAATCGGGATGAGAAAACGTTAAGTGTGTGGTAGTTGATAACGCAGAAATTTTCAATTCCTCCAAAGTAAAATCCACGTATTTAAACCCAATTTTGACTTGTTTTACTTTTTGATCATACTTGTACCGCATGAGTTTTATACGTGTGCGTAGCCAAATTGTAGTAAAATGAGGGTTTTAGTCTTTTAGAGCAAAAATTGAGGAAATAGGAGCGCAAGGGAAAAAAGTAATTTGAAGCAAAATTGAAGAGGCGGGATAGAGAGATGGAGCTCACGTCGCCATTTTACTCCGCTAGTAGCAGGACATCTGAGTATTGACAAGCTAGCTCTCAGGAGGAAGAGACAGAATGGAGCGGCAGAGCTCGACTCCAGTGTTATGAAACTCACCGGAATCCAGCCAGATTCCTGGATTTTTGGCCTCAACGAGACGAGTTTGCCAAAACAAGCTCAAAACTCGGTGAAGCCGGTCCATACCGGTTTATTCTGGTCTGATATGGTCCAATTTTGGTTTTTTTAAGAAAATCGGAACCTCTCTTTCTCAATGCTTTCAAATTCAATTAATGCTACTTGCTCGATTATACAATACATGCAATTAATAAGAGTTTTTTGGTTCGGTGAATAAATATTAAATGCTAGAAGATAAACTTTAATTATATATAAATAAGGACATATTCAAGTGAGAATAAATAGTTGCGTGAGAAGTCATGAGAACCACCCAAATATAACGAGGGGGCGTGTATTTTTCTATCCCTTGAGGGAAAAGTGTTACCCGTCGAGGGGATGAGTGTTACGAGGGATTGAAAGAAAAAAGTATTATTTTTTTTGGTCTACCACAATAATGTTCTGGAAATACATGTCATAATAATGGAAATACGCTTATGGAAATACATGACATAATAATGAAAACACATGACTTAATAATGAAAATACATGACATAATAATGGAAACACGGTTCTCACAGGTTCGCACAAATCATGACCCTATATATATGCGTGATCTGGTGCGAACCAGACCACGCTGTGCGAACCCGTGCGAACCAGGTAGGTGGTGACACATGCGTGTTTGTTTCTATTATTAAGCTATGTATTTCCATAAAACAGCCAGCCGGTGTTTCCATTATTATGATATGTATTTCCATAACTCGTTATTATCCCTTGTTACACCCCGGGGACCCCCGTTACACCCAGGGACCCCGTGTTACACCATTTCCCCGACAGGGTTCACTAATTGTGTATAGAAAAATACACGTCCCCCTCGTTACACAATTCTCCCGACGTTGTAGAACGTGTAGTACAAAATTGTAGAACCATGTAGTATAAAGTTGTAGGACCATGTAGAACGTGTTGGACCGTGCAAAATTGAAGAACCTTGTAGAACATGTAGTGCAAAGTTATAGAAACATGTACAATGTGTAGTGCAAAATTGTAGAACGTGATGGACCCGTAGTACCTTTAAGTGTGCGTTGTAGAACCTTGCTGCCATGTGTCGCACGCTAAGACAACTTGCGTTCAGATCCACGCTGATCCAACAGTTGTAGAATATTCGGACGTTTTACATCTGTTTGCAGCCGAATGTGCACCTATATATGTATATATATATATATATATTAAATGCTGAAATCTTTTGGTTCGATATATATTCAATCAACCAAAACCTTTTGATCTTTTAGCATTAAAATTTATCGAATAAATATTAAATACTTGAAGATAAACTTTGATAAATACACACGGTTAACCTATAATTTTCAAATCTATATATAACTAATTCGATAAATTTTGGAGTTTGTGTGCCACATACACGATAAAATTTGATTATATATAACTAATTTTGTCTATAATAAATACTACGTATGAATTATACGTAAATATGAAATTTCTTTTGATACAAAGTAGCTATTCTATACTCCACCACATATTGACCAAGTTTGTGAGTACCATATCTCCCACATCTATGGTCCAACTCGAGCAAAATTTATAACCATATTGAAGAAGACTGAAAGAGCTATAAGTTGGAATAAGTAAGTTTTCTCATCGGAGGTCCTGATTTCCAGTTACACGACTCAGAACAGTAACTACGCTAACATGCATAATAGAGTGGCGGAGCTTAGCTCCTCTACTCTACTCCACCACTTACTAAACAGCCTTTGGGTTCCAGCTCCCAAAACACGATTATATACCATATTTTACTATATATGCATTTGGTTGAGTTGTATAAATGATCAAATTAATGTGTCTTATTTCTTCATTTAGATACATCTGAGAGTAATTTAGTTAGGTTTAATCTGAAACTAATTACAAAATTATGTTTGAGTCCGCAGCATGTCAACCAATAATAGGAGGAAAGATTTCACTACAGTAAAATCATATTTATAAAATTAAATACACCTGAGCACCCATGTCTGCTACATCAGTCAGTAATGAGAGGGGTTATTTTCTTTTTGAATTTAATGTAGCACAACTAAAAATATTTATTTTGAAATTTATACTAATATTTTTTATCAGCAAAAAATTACTATTATTAATTTATTATATCATATTTTATATTAATAATTATACATATATATATATATTAAATATGTATTATTTATAAAAAATATATATATTATGATTTATTTTTTATTTTTTATATTAAATAAATATTATAAATTTATTATTTAATAAAAATATATTAAGATTAATTATTTTACATCATATATTTATTATTCAATTATATATTAATAAAAATTACAAAACGTTTTTTTTAAAATCCCACGACTTTGCTACCATCTTCAACATTCACGTGAAGTTCCTAGGGAAGTAAGAAATAAAAATCATTCCCCTAAATCTTTAGTTCTGGTCCACGATAGAGGCGAGGGGGCGAGAAAGTTTGTGTTGTCATCATCGAAAGCGAGGTGGCCAGAGGCGAGCCAAATCGGCCGGCGAGGTTCTGTGATTTAAAAAAAACCATTTTGTAATTACTTTTTAAGAAATTAAAATTTTATTAATAATTATATAATGTAAATTAATTGATAATAATATTTTAATGAATTATAAATTGATAATATTTATTTAATATGAAATAGTTAATTATAGTATATTAAATAAATTTTATATTTAATAATATTTAACTAATTATTAATATGAAATCTTAATAAATAAATTGATATTAATTATTAAATCTTTTTCTAATGAGAAAAGATCTTTTATAAATTTCAAAATAATTATTTTGTGTTTTCTACCGTCAAGTCAAAAAGAAAAAATCCCCCTCTATTACTGACTGACATGTGGCATACTTGGTGTGCATGTGTAATTTTTTCTTTCCAAATATGGGTTTTACTGTAGGGTTTAACTGTTTGCATATTTGATTTTAGGGGTAATTACAGATCAGTACACCCGTTGAAACCTCATTTCAAGATTGGTACCCTAAGTTTGATTTTTTTTTTCTCGGTCCCCCAAGTTTCATTACGTTACACTTCAGTTCGATTCTGTTAGATTTAACTGATGTGTTTTGTAAAAAGTCCAAAATACCCTTGGTACATAACTTTAATCTTAACTTTTGGAATGATTATGAAGTTACTATTTTACCCTTAATTCAATCATCAATTTAACAAGTTGATTGGGGCAAAATGGTCTTTACAAGTAAAACAAACAAAAATAATTAAAACTTTTTAAATAGTATTTGAAATTCCAAATTTACCCTTTTCTTTACCACTAATTACACACTACCCTACACATTCCCTAACCTAATTCTCTACAACACTCACCACACAATCTCCACACCCACACCATCTCTGCAACATCCACATCATTTCCGGCGACCCATCCACCATCCCTTACTTACATACGACATACTCCGCCGCCGACGTTATCTCCACCTACGACATCGACAAAATCGTCGTCGGAGACGCCGCCGTCATGAAATCTCGAGTTCCGAGTCCCCACGAACCACCAGCACCTCGCCACTGTCTCAAAATACGTGACTGAAACGGTGCCGGTGTGGAGGCCGTATGCGGTGAGCGACTTCCCGAGCAAGTGGTTTTGCGACTGTGGTCTCGAGGAGTCTCGGTGGCTCTAGGAGGAGCAACGGTGGTTTCGCGACTCGCTCCTCCGCGAGACCTCTGACCTCAAGCTCCAAATCGAGGTTTTGGAGCTCCACGTTTCAAGCTTAGGTGAGGGAGGAGCCTCCGCATTAGATACCGTGTACAAAGGATTCTGGTGATGGTGGACAGCCACCGTCCGATTTGTCGGAGATCGGAGCTCGATCTCGTCTGGTTTCGATTTGGTTGAGCACCGATCTGTTGTGATTTGGTTGAAATTTACAAAATTATTAATAGAAACATCAAATAGTTACAGATTGAGTATTGTATTGTATTCAAACATTTGAAATGACTGTTAATTAGATTTGGGTGTGGTTGGGTATGCTGTGATGAATTAGAGAGTGAGAGGTGGAAAATGAGAGGTAGAAGAAGAGGACAATAATGTCATTTTACTTGTATTTTTTATTTTGTTATTTTAAAATACTAATATACCCCTAACAATAAAGTTATTTTTTTTTCAATTGAGGGTAATGTAGTCATTTCATAATTCTTGTATTTTACTTTCTTATTTTTTTATTTGTGTACTTGAAAAATAAAATTTACCCTCAATGTATTAGTTAAATTTGTTATTTGATTAGGGGTAAATTAGTCATATCATAATCATATTGATAATTATATCATTTAGAATTTATATATCGAGGGGTATTTTGGTCATTAAAAAATATTGATGTTAAATTTAACATAATTGGACTTAAGTGTTAACGTTTTAAACTTGGGGGACCGAGAAAAAAAAATCAAACTTGGGGTACCAATCCTGAAATGAGGTTTCGACGGGTGTACTGATATGTAATTACCCCTTGATTTTAAGAGTAATTAATTTCAATAGTAACATATTTTTGTCAATAACTTAATGAATTACATTTTTTTAAAGAAATTTGGTTAATCAGAGGGAGGGAGGGAGGGAGGGAGGGAGAGAGTATTTTGAGTTTTGAGTAGTGTTCATCTAACTAAGTGATTTTTTTACTATATTAATTATTTAGATTGACTGTATGATTTTGGATTTTTGAGCTTTGTATTTTGATGAATGATTTGAGAATTAAATGTTGAAATCATATTACAATTGAAATTAAGTAATTGGAAATAGATGAATTACATTTTTTTTAAAGAAATCTGGTTAATCGGAGAGAATTGGATATCGAGAGAGATAGAGGGAGGGAGGGAGGGAGGGAGAGGGAGTATTTTGAGTTTTGAGTAGTGTTCATCATCTAACTAAGTGAATTTTTACTATATTACTTAGATCGATTGTATGATTTTGGATTTTCAGATTTGTATTTTGACGAATGATTTGAGAATTAAATGTTAAAATTATATTATAATGGAAATAAATTGTAAATTGTTGGTTGAATTGAGACAATCATTTAATATTCGATTATTGTGAATGAATCTATAGTAATTGAATATAACTGAGAGTTGATGAATGTTTATATATGCAATTTGTGAGAGACTGTGAATTTAGTTGGGGAATTGTGGAATTAACTGTGTTTTTAATTATATTATATCTTAAATCTATTGTTTAACCCTTCCCCACTCTAATCACAACGGCGTTCGAAATCAATACCTCTCCATCAATAACGTGAGGCTCAAACGTTGCGTATCCCCTCGAGGTTTTGAAATTAACTGTTAATTGTGTTGAGTTGAGTGTTGTCATGAAATTTATAATGAATTATGCTTTGCATGTTGAACTCATTGTAATGATGAGCTAATTGTGCAATTAGGGGCTGAGCCAATGAGGAATCGATTGAGATTATGCCTAATTGCATGATTAATGTTTAGGGAAACTTGATTATGGATCTTAGACACGTAACCTAATGTTAATTCTTATGTGTAGGCTTGAATTAGATCCAATATAGAAGAGAGAGCATAGAAAATCGGCCTAGGTGAATTAGAATGACTATAGAATGATGACTTACATCCATAAGAATGGATGGGTACAAGAGAAACTATCATAAGTGACAACACTAAACGTAAATTGGGTGTTGAGGCAACTAAATCTAAGTACCCAATCTCAACCAAAGACTCGTGACCTTAAGAGCCAGGTAGGTAGACCCTTGATGACCTCGTAGAGTACAATTTGGGTAAAGGTCTCATTCAACACTATCAAAAGCCAAACCCACCTAAAAGCTCAAGTTGATAGGTGCATGCTCAGATTGTTATATTAGCTGGTGAATATATTCACATCTTTAGATGTGAGACTCTAACACACGTACTCATGTGAAAGCCGGTTTGAAAAGCATGTGAAAACAGACGAGCGGAGGTAGATACATAATGGACGCCCTCTGATCCATGAGCTTTTAAGGCCCGAAACAGATGGCATGATCCATGGGCTTTTAGACCCAATGGCATATGGAGGTCACGTCCAAGATAAAACCAATATCTTATATCATATCAGAAACCCAACACACCTAAAAGGTCAAACTAATAGGTGAAGGCCCATATTGTTATATAAGTTGGTGAATATATTCACATCTTTCAGATGTGGGACTCTAACACACGCAGTCACGTGTAAGCCGGTTTGAAATGCACGTGAAAACAAACGAGCGGGGGGTAGATACAAAATAGACTCCCTCCAATCCATGAGCTTTTAAGGCCCGAAACAGATGGCATGATCCATGGGATTTTAGGCCCGATGGCATATGGAGGTCACGTCCAAGATGAAACCAATATTTGATATCATATTAGATGTCCAACTCACCTAAAAGGTCAAGCTAATAGGTGGAGGCCTATATTTGTTTATCAGCTGGTGAATAGATTCACATTTTTAGACGTGGGACTCTAATAAACACGCCCATAAGATATTTTAAATCCTCTAAACCAAACAATGTAAGTGACAATTTCCCTTAACATTTGTTGATTGTTTAGGTTGCTGAGATTATGAATTTTTGGAATTGTTTGGTTGAGATTTGAATGATTAGGAGTTTTGGTGTACAAAATCAATGTTTCCTCGCTCGAACTCGATCATATCTAAACACAATACTCTAGCGACCACTAACTTCATCTCCTTGTGGGATCGATATTCGAGACTTCATTAAACGCCCTATATTACTTGAAAACTGTTACACTTGTCGTGCATACGCTAGTAAGATATCTTGCAAGATATTTTTCTCTCGTCAGCATATAAAAGTCATCATCAATAAAAGTACATCTAAAATTTTTTGAAACCAGAATAAGCTAAAAATCGTCTCTTTAGCAAGGAAAGACTCCGAAGTATTCCTATTGGTCAAATTATCTACAGAAGGATTTGATTTACGAAAATGTCACTTAGAGAATGCTTTCCAAATTATTCATATTCTCACATATGGATACATGAGAAGGAAATTTTAAATTATCCAAGGGAATGGACTCTAAAGAATCAATATCAAAGCAAGAATTTTTAAATGAATCAAGAGAAGGTGGAGCCCATATTTTTCCAGCAGCCATGTACTCCTTTACCAATACACCTATTTCTATGTCTTGGTTGATTTTTCCATGACCGCTTTTCCTTGCTGCACTAAAGCTTATCTTTTTTTATCAATTTCGATCTCTTGAGAAGAGTCGATATTGTTTGCTCCTTGACGTAAAGGCAATACATTATGAAAATTTAGCCACTTCAAACTTAATTTCTTGGGTATTCTCATCATCAAACAGGTTTTCAAGAAATTATAACTTATCCCTAACCTCTTGAACAATTTCGGCTAAAGAACGCTTGGCACTTTGGCCACTTCCGCCTCTTCAAATTCGATTTCCTGGAAGTCCTCGTAATTAATCATCGTTTGAGGCCAACGAGGAATAAATGTTGGCTCTTCGGCCCGTTTTGGCTCATCGATCATCATGCCAATCATTACTATACTAACAACACTTTCATTAACGACCTCTTGAGATGAATTGAAGTGAGTGAATCTTTGATGCCTTTCGACCTCTATAGTCGAATTTTGCTTTTCAGCTAACTTTGACTCCTCCAAAATTTCTCTACTCCCAAATGCTATCATGTCGACTTCTTCCTTCAAAATTCTCTCCAAGTTGCTTGGAAGGTTTTTCGGTTCCTCTTCATAACTCAATGTCACTTCATTATAGTATGACTCATCTCATCTGATCATGCTTCTCTTTTGTTATTTTGTTATTCTCACATCCTATCGCATCCCTCTAGCATCATATCCTCTTCCGCATCTCTTTATTGAATTTATTTCATTATTTTCATAATTTTTTACTCAAAAGTTGGCTCATTATCTTCAGGAGGAGGAGCTACTCATAAGTTGCATAAGAGGAATGATCATTTCGATAGGATGCTCTTTCTTCTCGTCTAATCTTTTCTTTCTCTTGTATTCTTTTCTCTCACCTCCTATCTTCTTCTTTCCGCTTTTACATCCGTTCTTGACTATCTCGCATATATTCCATGAACAGTAGCGGATCCAGAATTTTTTTAAAAAGGGCCAAAATTCTTATACTGGAAATTTAATTAATTAATTAATTATTAATAATAATAAATTTATAAATAAAATAATTACTACATGCATATAACAAAGATTAATTCGAGCTTGATTATTTCTTTTTTTAGTTGAGTTTGAATTTAACTTTCATGTATATATAAATACAAATTGAGTCGGTTCGCGAGCCTTACAAACTCTAATAGTTTGGGCTCGAGTTTGATTCGTTTATCAAACAACTCACTCTTGGACTTAATCTTTGCATAAATTTGCTTAGAAAATTCACAAATTTTCGATAATTAACAAATAGTTTAATTCATAAAATATAATAGACAAAAATTTTTTTAATGAAAAATGAAAAAATAATTTAACTAATACAATAATTAGTAAAAAAAATTGTAACTATGAACAAAAAAAGTAAAGAGAGAATGAAAAATGCTCCATTTTAAAAGTCATGGATAAAATACAACACATTTACCACTAAGTCAAACAACTTTTATTATTAAGTTGCACAGTTTTTTGTAGACATATAAGAATTTAAGGGGGGCATGTCCAATTTTCGGAAATTTTTAATGATTTTTTACCACTAAGTCAAACAACTTTTATTATTAAGTTGCACAGTTTTTTGTAGACATATAAGAATTTAAGGGGGGCATGTCCAATTTTCGGAAATTTTTAATGATTTTTTTCCCAGAATTCTCAGGCAGAGGTGCCCCCCCCCATGAACATCTTCTCCAATTTTGATAGGATCATGATACCTTTGAGGAGGGAAATTATGTGGAGGGCTCTTCTGATAAGATGAGATAAGGTTGGTATGAGTGGTAATTTTGATAATTTTACGATAGCGATCTCTCATGATCGGATAGTGGATGGTTATATCAGGATTAGTAATTTTGTGGTGGCTCTTGGCATGCATAGTCGTATCGAGACTCCTCCCGGTAAAAATAATAGCAATCACCTTGGCTTTGATACTTTGAAGCATGATATTCCCGCTTTCCTCTATATCCATCATAGTTACCATACAAGGTGGATTGCTCTTAAGGAATTCAATCGTTGTCCGGTTGGCTTGTCTTATAATTTTAGCTATAAGATCTCTATTGAAACATATATCTCGTGTGTTTCCCGTAATAGCCTTCTTGCATACTATAGCCCAGTTTTTCTCGCCTCTCATAAGGGATAATCTCACCTAGCTACAACTAGTTTGACCCGAATATCACATAACTACAGTTATCATATTTTTTTATCTGTGAGGTGCGTTGAGTTTGGTTATTCTCACTCAGCTACAAACCGTTAACTTTTCAGTTAATTTTAAATGTGAAATGACAATAATACCCCTGATAGACATTTAAATTTTCAAATGGTGCCCTTTGACCTTTTATCCCCTTTCTCCTCTCTCTCTCCTTCTCACCTCTCTCTCCTCTCCTCTCCTCAGGTGACACCCAACCAAGTCCCAGCCTTCTTTGTACCTTGTAACAAGTTCAAGGGACGGGAGCACATTCTTCTCATGCAATCATTCAAGAAATTTTCTAGACAGTAACAATACCAATCTGAAAGTGAAATGTGCACAATATCTATTCTGAGAAATTCTTTTATAAAGAATTATACAGTCTCCACTAAATAACCCTCCAATATGTTAATCATAAACCTTCAAAACAGAAAATTTAATCCATAAATCCCCAAAACTCCAAACAGAAGTCCTAGATCCCAATCACTCGACCCTTCAAATCTATCCCAAACCAAGAACGACCCACTCCACCGAGATCCAAATTTTGTCCAGATTCACAAAAACAATAACAATAAAGATAAGATCTTCAGGTGTTTTATTGGTTCCCAATAAAATCCCAGAAAAGGGTAAGAAGATCAGTTTAAGCGGGAATTGACACAACGACGACGGTCCACGTCATCATCGCCTCCGGCGCAAAAGCAAGCAAAGAAACAGCCCATCGCTCTCGACACCCAGCTCACGGACCTCAGGGCCCACGATGACCTCCGCCACGCCCGATTCCTTTCCACCGTGGATCTTCCCTTGGGCAGTAATGACCTTTTTAGTTTTATTTTTGGTGTTATTATTACAAGAAAATAAAACCTTGACTTGCTGCATACAGTATACTTAAGTTTTTACATTGTTGCTTGATATTAGGCTACAAGGAAGAAAGCAATAGCCACAACTCATGAGAGAGAATGTTGGGACTTGGTTGGGTCTCAGTTGGTCAACGTCGGAGAGGAGAGGAGAGAGAGAGAGAGGAGGAGGAGAGAGAGAAGAAAGGGGGATAAATGGTCAAAGGGCACGATTTGAAAATTTAAATGTCTGTCAAGGGTATTTTTGTCATTTCAAGTTTAAAATTAACTGAAAAGTTAACGGATTGTAGCTGAGTGAGAATAACCAAACTCAACGCACCTCACAGATGAAAAAATATGTTAGCTGTAGTTATGTGATATTCGGGTCAAACTAGCTGTAGCTAGGTGAGATTATCCCCTCTCATAACACAATTTACACTCTACGAATTTTCTCAATAGATTTGCTCCCTTCCAGTGCCTTCTCAGGCCTAACTTGAAATCAATGCAAATAGGCAACAATAGAGGAAGTGAGTGAGAACACAAATGCAATAATCGCACACAACAAGCAAGAGATCACAAATTATATTCAATAGGTTTTTTAACGTAAATGTAAACATAGGAAAAATATTTTTGATTTTTCTAAAATAATTTTTAAATCACGAATGTAACTAGAACTGCTAGATATTTACACCTCTCCCACCAACGACGCCAAAAACTTGATGAAAAAAATCTCGCGAGGAGATTACATGACCCGAATGACATGACAAATGCACTAATCATCAAATTATATTTTAAGCGTTCGTATGCATGAGTTATCGATCTCACAGAGGTGTTAGCTTGTGGGCGCTAAAGCGGCGTGCCTAATGTGTGTCGGGTTCAAGCGAGTAAAAATGAGACGTTTGACAAGCTAAAATCCCAATCATACAAATTTTAACCAACCTATTTCAAGAATCCACAATCTCAGCAATCCGAACAATCAATCACAAGTAATCAACAAATGATAGCATTAAGGGTACTTGAGCGTCCAAGGATTGTTAAGGGAAAATGTCAAATTACATGATTTGGTTTAGGGGATTTAAATTATCAGAGGCCGGGTTGAATGTGATTCCTACCCAAAATGCAGTCTAAAGTGATAATCATAGACGAAGATAAGAGTAATAGATTTAGGAGCCTTAACACTGTGCAACTTTTTATTGATCATTCTACTAAGAAACAAAAACCAACATTCGGAGTTGTCACCTATAATAATAATTCTCATATTTGCGTCTCTCTTTTTATGGGACAAAGGTGTAAATGTGAGTCCTCAACCACTCCAATCCACAACCCAAATCCGATTTCGATTTTGTCGGGCCACATCGAAAGAAGCGGTGAACCGGGTTGAGTTAACAATCATCTTCCCCAACACAATCAATCCATCCTTCGTATTTTATTTGGCAATTTAATTATTGCTCATTTTCATCACCATTACTACTACTACTACTACACTTGTCTTCCTCTCTCTCTCTCTCCTCTTCTACTCTGAACGCAACAACCAAACCAATAATGCGCTTCTTCTTCTTCTTCCTAGTCCGCCATTACTGACTCTGCTCCTCAACGAGCCTTCCTACATAATCCATTAACTCTGAGTTTCTCTCTGAATCCCTAGTTATGGCCTTCCATTAAAGCACCAGCAGTATTCTCGAAGCTGCTTTGTCTCGTTCTTCACGCTTTCTCTTCTCCATCATTTTCAAGGTCTTGTTCTCTTCTGTTGTGGCAACGTGACATGAGATAGATTTTGATTTTCCATCATTTCCGTCCTCTGATCTTCCTCGCTGCTGTCCCAACAGAAGATCAAATGTTGACATGCATAGCTCGCTCCAAGCAACTCGGCGAAGAACCACCGACTCAGCCAGATGACTCCTCCACCACCACCACCAAGCAGATGAAATCGCTCACCTCTCAGGTTACTTTTCATTTCCAATTTCTGTTTCAAAACCCTAACCTCTCACCCTCATGATCTCCTGTTATTTTCAAAATTCAGCTCAAGGACATGGCGCTGAAGGCGTCCGGGGCGTACCGGAGCTGCAACAGTTGCACGGCGGCGCCGGGGCAGAGCCGATTCAAGGGCGCAGACGCCGAGCCCGACCGGTTCCGGCGGTCGGGGAGCTCGAGGACGACTTGGGGGAAGGAGATGGAGGCGAGGCTCAAGGGGATTTCTAGCGGCGAGGCGACTCCGATCTCGGCGAGTGGGCGCCGAGTCGACCCGGTGCCGGTGGTGTTCGTGAAGGAGAAGGAGCCAAAGGAGTGGGTCGCTCAGGTGGAGCCAGGAGTCCTCATCACGCTGCTCTCACTCCCTACCGGCGGAAATGATCTCAAACGGATACGCTTCAGGTACGCTGCTCCAACTCTCCTTTCCCTTCCATCATAACCTTCTCTTTTCCAAGCTTCTGATGCATTTATCGATTCATTGAATGAAATTGCTGCAACTGTCTGATTTCTGGTGTGAAACTGTTCGTATCCTAATATTTTATCCATTTATTTGTTTCTTACTCTAACAACATTACTTGCTTACCATAATTTTAGAATAACCGGTCATAAACCACCTGAACAAATAAACTGTGATAAACATCACCATTACATTTTATTTGAGCTTATTTGACTAAGTGGCGTTTGCATACTTGTTTTACTGGTTAAAGATCAAGTCACATTGTCATTTTTGTTTGTCCTTTAATGTTGTATATGTATGCATATTTGTCTTATGGGGGGCAACGAAATCTTCTGACACTGAACTGGGTTGTTAGACTTAGACCCGTGAAATTAAAAAATGGAAAATTGAGTTTGATCAGCATCTGCTTGTCAGCCACTGAACTAAGGAAGTTACTTAATATTCAATCCTAAAGGAGCTGGTAGGAAGAATTTTGGTGGGGTGCCAAGGGTCCTACTCCTACAGGAAACCAGTATAAAATTGTGAGAATGAGAAAAGGAAATAGGAAAGAAAGTCCAAAAGGAGGAGGAGAAGTGATTATGCTTGTTGTTGTTGTTGGTGTGATGGTGGACCTTGGTGGTGGGTCAGTTTCTTTCTTGATTCTTTTCATTGTGCTGGAGGGAAGCTTTCTACTGAGCATTGTCGGGTGAAGCCTCTAATCTTCCCTTTCTTTTTCAAAATCTCTTCACGCCTTGCCGGATTTTCCGTGGCTTTGTCATCTTCTCTTGCCATTCTTTTTCTTTACATTAAAGCAATTGATATTATTTTCTTTTTGTCAGTTTTTGTGGCCTATAGTGCATACTCACATCAATATCATATTCATGAGCCAATCCAAAATTATGTAGAAGACAAAATGTGACATGCAATAGGCCAATGTTGGCAGCAACTGAGGACATTGTTATGTACCTACCTACCTTCCTACTGATGTATCATTTTATTTTGTTTTTCTTGGGGGTCAATAATAGTAGGGGACGATCATGAAAGAGGGTGTGATTTTTTTTGTCCCTTTTTGACTATCCATGCATGTTCAGCTAGTCTCATCTGGTTTCCTGGATAAATTTGTTTCCTTCATCAGTAGTAACAGTATTGGGTTGTGTTGACTCTATTCCATAAATAATGCCCACTTAGGTTTTCCAAATGATTTGGTTTATTCATTATTGCCTGATGCTGTTAGGTGAAAATTAGAAAAGATAAAAAGAGAAAGGAGGAAGGTCTAGTAGTTTTTTTTCTCCTTTTCCTTTTTTGGGACCCCACTTATTTTATTTGATCAGGCAGACACACCCTCTAATGTTATGTCAATATGTCCACTTAAGAAAAGTAGTTTATTCATTCCAATGCACCAAAAGCCAGTTTTAGCTTTAAGTTATTCTTAGGGTGCCATATTGTCAAAAGTATCGGATCCCAAACCCAGTTCAGGGTTTAACATGGTTAAAATTAAACTACAGTTTCAAGAACAATTTGGTGATGTGGGTTTGGTTCAATACTTGAAGGCTTTAAGAGGCAAGTGGACTACTTATTCTAATCCTTTTACTTTTGAAACAAGCCTAGTGTTTGAAGTGGGCTGTCGATGGTAGACTAACATTTATTCTCTTTACTACTAAATTCTGTGGTTTGTTCATTTACTGTTATTTTGCCCTTGTAGCACATGCTGATGGCCACTATCTTTCTAGATGTCATTTCTAATTTGTATACATCATGACTTCTCTACTCTGGTTTGTTTTCCATGATTAGTCGAGAAATGTTTAACAAATGGCAAGCTCAAAGGTGGTGGGCAGAGAATCACGACAAAGTTATGGAACTTTACAATGTGCAGAGGTTTAACCGCCAAGCTTTCCCACTTCCAACCCCACCCAGATCTGAGGACGAGGTGAGCCCTACTACAACCAGCAATAGAACAACAAACTTCCCATTGGATTGTATGCAATGTGGCACCACAACTGAATGAATGATGCATATGTGCTATGTGTGGAACACGCTTATTTTTGTTATTTCCATTTAATGATCTCACTGTTTTCTCTTATAACAGAGCTCAAAGATGGAATCTGCAGAAGCCAGCCCTGTAACACCACCACTGACTAAAGAACGTTTACCTCGTAACTTATACCGCCCAACAGGGATGGCGATGGGTTACTCATCCTCGGATTCATTTGATCACCACTCAATGCAATCCCACCATTACTGTGACTCAGCTGGTTTTGCCTCAACCCCAAAACTCTCTAGCATTAGTGGCACAAAGACCGAGACATCATCCATGGATGCTTCTATAAGAAGTAGTTCATCAAGGGAGGCAGACCGCTCAGGAGAACTGTCCATCAGCAATGCCAGTGACCTTGAGACTGAGTGGGTTGAGCAGGATGAACCAGGGGTTTACATCACTATCCGAGCATTGCCAGGTGGTAAAAGGGAGCTCAGGAGAGTCAGATTCAGGTGCACTTCTATCATAATTAGCTACTCAGAACAATTATCTTCTATGACTTGTGAAATTTGAAACATCCTGATGAGGGGCCAAACAACATAGCAGTTTTTCCCTTGGAGAGATCATGTTGGCTTGACAAAACTGCTTGTGTAGGTTTATATATGATACTAATCTATACATATTGGCGCCCCATATAACTTAGGCACTGAACTCGGGTTACCTTATTCCGGACTACTTAGCATATAACCCCATTACACATCCATAGGTTGGGCAATGGCAAAATTTAACAACTGGTTGCTAACTCTCTTTGTGCTTAGTTGAGATCCTTGAATGATCAAGCATGTGTGATGAGATTGCTTGAGCCTTTTGAATCCAAACGAATGGCATAGAGTGTATGTCCAGGTCTAACCAAACTTTGATTCCATGATAGAAGCTCGACCCACACAAAAGTTCAAGCTAATAGGTGGGGGTGTGGGCTTGTATTATCCACATCTTTAAAATGTGGTACTGTGACGAACCCCCATATATTTAGTGTTTGAAGGTTTTTGTTTGAGAGTGAGAGTTAAACAGGCTGTCCATGCATGACATCAAAAGGACCATCACGGAGGTCCAACTTAATTATTGCCTATTATAGCTATCAAGGAACAAAATAGTTACAGTTAAATCCTTTACAAAAAGCATCATTGCTGCAATTAATTATGATACTCCCACCCACTACTTGTGTTCCTGTGTATTTGTTATGAGTGTTTTGAATACACTTTTTGAGCATGCAAATCCATAATTATTTGAGAGTGACTTGGTTATGGTGCAGCCGAGAAAAATTTGGGGAGATGCATGCTAGACTATGGTGGGAAGAGAATCGAGGCAGGATACATGAGCAGTACTTATAGTTGGTGGGTGGTGCTTAGTAGAGCTGGACTTGGAGGTGTTGTGCTTCTCATATTTCTCAAAGGGTAGTAAGCAATACTACACTTCTTGTGAAGTTTCTGGGAATTTTTTGTGAAACATTGGTTTAATTTTCATCAATAATTATATATCAGTTTCTGGTGGTGGGTGCAAGGAATCAAAACAGCATTGTATTTAGAGAAATTACCAATGGAGGAATATGTTGGAACCTCTTTGACTATTGTCAAGAAGGCCTAATTCAGTATAGCCGGCACCTATTGCCTAAACCTTGACCCGTGAGAGTTCTGGATCCAAAAACTCTTATATACCGGCTTGTGTTGTGAAAATGTGTTAAATTGAAACCAACCTTAAAGTGAAATAAAGAGAATAAAGATGGGGAATTACAAGGAAAAATGGAAGAGGGAGGGAGGGTCAAGGTTGGTCTCTCTTACTCATCCAGCTTCTCTCGTTTCATTGGCAATTACATGCAAGAACTCATTAAATGTGGAAGGCAAACTTGCACTCCACCACCATACAAGTCAAGGAGCAACCATGCCATGGAAGTGACCTCACAATAAATGGTGATTGGTCCTTACCATTTTATTTCAACACTTCTCATTTGACACAAAATTTAGTAGGGCAAAACCTGAATAAGAGAAAAAAAAGTGTAGCGCACATAAATCCATAGTGTGATCATTTTCATATACTTGCTCCCTGATGGTTTGAAATGCGACGCACAAAAATAAGTCGCATTTCAGGACTCCCAGTAGTGTACTGGTCTCAAGTAATATAGGAAAGTAAAGATCACGACCCCGAATTTAATTTTGCAATTAATCTCAGTAAATCGAAAAGTATGAAGAAATATTAAAAATAAATACTCGCATACAAGAAAATAAAATATTTAAAGTCTTAAATCACACGGGAACGGGTTGAGACATTGAAATTTAATAATAATCACGAGAAGTTAAAATAAAATAATAAATATGCTAGGAGGGTGGTACTAAACTTTAGGAAGGCAACAAGAATTTCAAGGCACCTTAGATCCCTTCCCAGTAGATAAAAGGTCTTAAACTAGTTAAAGGTAACCACACTATCCCTAACAATGATTTAACCGGCTAGTAAGCATTAAGTTTCGTAAGTTCTCGGGATCTTTCTGTTCAGGGAATCTATAGATGTCACTACCGTGTTAACCCACCTATCTCTAGTGAGGATTTAAACCCGAATTTTATTAATCAATTTCATTTACCAGCTCCTCTCCCAAGTACGTTAGTGAACTGGATCAATCTATTCGCAACTAAGGGAGCGAAGTATTAAGTGTAGATTAAATGAAATCTTACTACTTGGCGTTGCAAAAGTATAAATTAAATCAACAAAGTTCCCTAATCATTATTTTAGTTCATAGCCGCAATCCCTAGATGAATTAGTCAGACATGTTTACAATTGGGTTTTTATACAATATTTTGGAAATAAATCGAATCGTGCATAATATTGAAATTAATAAACAGATAAACCATAAGACGACAAATTTAATTCCAAACTAGGTACGTAAAACTCAATTGATACATAAATGGGAATTTAATTCTTTAGGAAAATGTAATACAACAGAAGAGGGAATCAAAAGGTAAAACTAGTTTAATCCTCATTGAGAATTTAATACATGGAATTAGCCTTTGGCTTTATGGTCCTCTTTAAAATTTGACTTCTGACTTCTCTGGAATGACTATGGGGCTCCTCTGGAATGTCTCTGACTGAATTGTAAAGTGAGAAATGCGTAGAATAATTTATTAAAAACCTGGATGATTTTCCCGAATGCGTTGACATCCTTTTATAGGTGAAGGTTTCCGAATGGCCATAGGACCGTGGCCCATGATTTGTGTGGTTTCTCCGAAAGGTGGCTATTTTATATGGTGGAAAAATGTCCAGCCATATGTCGCGACCTTAGATGCCGATGCTCAAAACAGAGTATGTCTAACCATATGTCTCTGACATCATGATCAGGCATCTTAGTAGAAGGCTTTCAGGAAGTTTTCATATTTAGATGATCTTGGAAGGATTGCATTCGAAACAGCTGTGTAGCAGCAAAAAGGAAACACAGAGAAGACATGATCGGCAACAATCGTCAAGGCGCGTCAAGAGGACTTTTTAGGAAACCCTAAAAAGGATACTCGCCGATCCTCTACATATAGGTGCTCGTCCCATCCCGTAGAGGCGTGTTGTGTAGTTATATCTTAGTTTACAATATACAGAGTTCCTAAGCATGTTGAACTAGCGTGTTAGGGAGCTGTATGTTGTAGCTAAGATTATAGCTTGTGTGTTCAAACAAATATTCGAGAGAAAGATTGTTTGACTGAACCGGGCGAACTCACACCAGTTGAGCTGCGTGCAAACCTTTGAAGAAATGACAAAGGAGGTACGGAACAGTGGGATATGTTCTAAGAGTGAACTCGAGTCGGAGGCTCGGAGACAGGAGGAGACCCTAGGTTGAGTTACCACTAGTAATAATAACATGAGAGCTTAGATTTGTGTAATAATCGTGAGAAGCTTTGTATGAGTGATTGATTACATATAGTGGAACTTGTTCAATGGCAGAGTGACCCCAGACGTAGGTGACGTTGCATCGAAATGGATAACAAACTCCTGTGTCGTTTACTTTATGTTTGGTATTTTATTATTGACTTTGCACCCGCAAGATGTCTGTCACTTAGTCCCGACATTGTGATAGACATCTTGTGTTTCACCAGAATTTCAATTTGCGCTCAAGAAACGACCATGATTTGTGCATGTTTGGGAATGGAACGGGGCCATAGGACACCTTTTTTTGCTCTGGAATTCGGCCACGACTCGTACTTTGGGGAAGGAAAATTGGCCACAGAATAGCTACGGGACCCAAACTCGAAGGGCCTCAGATGTTGGTACTAGAGCGTGGCCTTCTAGTCGCCACGGAGGGGACACTGACCGTCGTCCTCGGGCACGGTGTAGACCCAATTTGGGCCGAGAAGATGGGCTTCATGGCCCTGAATGGTTGCCACAGGGGGGCTAGAGAAAGGCCACGGGTTGGACCCTCTCGAAAATTGTCCAAAATGAACCGAAATCTGCACAATTAATTCAAATTACTCGTGAGGCAAAAGAGAGACAAAATAAGGGTTTATCGTACCCAAATAGGGGTGAAACTGAGTACAAATGTGGAAAAAGAGTATTAAAAGCTTGTCGTAAATATATACGTATCAACACCCTACACTAGAACTTTTATCTCCCCAAGAAAATCACAGAGAAAACTGAAAGAAACAAGTGTCGGTTTTAAACCCTGCGTTCACCCTGATAGGAGGAGTTTGGTGTCTTCAAAGGGTTTTCAGATGGACTACCCACCAATTCGCTAAATACACAAAAAGATACAAAACAAGGGACAAACGCAAGCTTAGAAAGTTTCTCACGAAATCATACTCCATCCCTCCCCATCCTCGATACATATTAAAAATATTAATATGTAATTTATGTAAATTAAAAGAATAACTTCACAAAAATACAATTGACTTAGCACATTTCTCACCTAACTATAGTTGACTGATATTCTCGTATAGAAGATGCGCTGAATATTTTTGTTTTCAAATGACTACATTTCTGTTTGTTGGCAGTTTGTTTTAAGTGCAAAATACCACTATTTACTTTTTAAATACTCAAAATGATGTTATTTTCTTCTCCTTTCTTCTTCACTCTCCTGCTCGTTTCTCTTTCCCCAACTCATCTATAAACTCTTTAGCTCCTCATAATTAGAAACACATAACAAACAAGTGCAATTATAATTTTGAAATTGTAATGAAAAGCTTTTAACATAAATGGTAAAAGAAATAGAGTAATCCATAAATTGTATAGAGGAATCCCAAATTTTGTGAGATTTAGATTATTTTGGTGAGAGTAAGAGTGGGAATCTGGTGAGAAATTTCAAAGCTTTTCCTCTTCACTCTTGGCCTCTCCGTCCTCTTTTGTGACGAAATGATAAATTTTTTCAAATAAAATTAGTATTGAGAAGTTCTGGTCAGCGTCCTTAGATTACTGTTTTTAGCTGGATAGCAGTGGAGAAAAAATCTTAATGCTTGATTATTGATGCTTAGATTGTCCAAGGTTTAGTAAAAAATATTAGTGTTGGAAAGTTCTTGGCAGCATATCTCCTAAGCTTATGATGGTTAAGGACAGAGAAAGAGCTCACCCACAAAAACTAGAATGCATATAGGAATTCAACAAAATGAAAATTGATTTTTCCCATTTAAACCTTTTATAGAATGTTTAATATATATAGTGTTAATTTAAACAAAAACTAGTTCTAATTGGAGGAAGAGGAGGAGAGAAAATAGAGAAAAGAACAAAAATAAGTTAAAGGACATGTGTTTAAAAATTTGAATGACAATTAGAGATATTTTGGTCATTTTGAATTAACAACTAACAGTGTTAACTAACAATAAACGAAAAATGTAGTTATCTTGAGATAAAAAATTCTCAGCGCAGCTCTCATACGAAAATATTAGTGAACGGTAATTAAGTGAGAAACTTGTCAAGTTAACTATAGGTTCGTGAGATTATCCCTAAATTAAATTACTCATACATAGATAATTAAGAATTAAATTAACTTTTTGCTTGATTATTAATTTATTTAGTTTATGAAGGTAAGCATAATAACTTTATTAAAGATAATCTGCATCAAGTACAATAGAGATAGAATATGACATATAACTATCACATGATAACCAAACAAGTTATCCTATCACATGACCTATATACAAACAAAGTAAAAAGGGTTAATTGCAAGTAATTATACCTAGTTGGAGGCATTTTACAAGTTGCTATACCTATTTCAAAAAGTTTCATTTGGGGTTGCCTAGTTACATTTTTTTTACAATCAGCTCATTTCCATACATTTTAACTGGGGTTAATTACAAGTTAGTATACCTAGTTAGATGTCATTTATAAGTGACTATACCTATTTTGAAAACTTTCATTTTCGCTCACCTAGTTGTCAAGATTTTGCACGTTAACATTTTTCACCCAAATTAATTTTTTTACTATTCATTATTTGAAAATACCTAAATACCCATCTCCTCCCTTTATTCTTCATTCCTCTGCAAATACCTCTCCAGCCCACCGTTCTCTGCAATTGATTTCTTTTTGAAACCTCTGCAATTGAATTTGTCTTTCAACAATCCTTCTTTTTCACATTTTCTAAGGATGGAGGTTGTTAGAGTTGTACCCTAGTCCAATGTAATAAGTTATCTACATGTAATGTTTTATCATCTTTTCATAATAACTAAATCGGCATAATACTACTATTGTGTTGTAGGAATATATTAAATATGATTTGATTTGTATCATTATGTGTGTCATCACTAATAGTAGAACTATGAATTTTATAGAACTATATTTAATATGTCCTTGTTCAGTTAAACTTCATTAAAAGCGAGCAATATAAAGTTAACTCTTTATGATCACGCTCTACTGATCATGTCAAGGTGAGTACCGGAGTTAGATTATAGATATCATCCATGGAATGATATTGGACGACCAGATGATGAATATGTAGCATAGATGTTGTCATGAGCATACTCGCATATCGTAGTTTGTCATTGTACCCTTAGACCGATGAGTCTTTGTGATCACTATGTAATAACTATCTAAGTTTGACTTAGTCTAACGTTGCCTGTAAAAGGGTAGCTATAACGGCTCAGATTGGCTTAGTTATAAGTTACAAGAATGAACTCGAAAGACGGCTAAAGGATTTATCCCTCATACTCCGGTATGAGAATGATATATGTTTAGGCCACTTGATGAGTATGACTGAAAGAAATTGCATGACCATGCGGGAGATACTTAGTATCAGTTTTCAGTCATCTCAGATATCGAGAAACAATAATTGATTAAATAAGGATGACGTTCTATGCCTTATGATCAATCAAGATATCAAGTGTTAAAAGGATAGTGACATGGACGATACGAGGTTAAATCGAATCATCGATAGTCATGGATGTTGGGTAATCATAATGTCTTGCTAGAGGCCACTTATGATGGAAATGGCAAAATGGTAATTTTGCGCCGGTCTGCCTATGGGTCATGAGCCTAGAGGGTCACACACTTTAAGCATGGTACATAGCAATACAGACTTGAAAAGTCAGAAGACGAGAAGTAGGAGAATCGAGAGAATTCGTTGATTTCTGGCATAAGTTTTAAACCAAATGGTTGAGAAAATCGGTTTAGAGGATTGGGCTGGTCTAGCTAAACTGTTTAATTAGAACCCAATCTAAATTGGTTTAATTAAAGGGTTTCTAGAATGAGATTTAAGCCCATCTTAATTATAAATATTTTATAATTATAAATTAAGAGGATAATAATGAGAATTAAAAAGTCGAAATTCTGATTTTGAATATTTTGTTTTAATTCTGATTTAATGACCATAATTAGGAGATCCTCTCTCTCTACCCATAATGGTCGAACCTCTTCTTCTCCATCTTCCTTATGGTTTTACTCTTTCTTCATCTTATTTTCTAGCAAAAAACTATTAAGAAACATTTGAGAGAAAAAGTGCCTTGCTTGTGTGGACCGTTTAGAAAACACAATCCGTTTTGTATTTGGTTGATTCAAGATTGGAAAAAGGTAATTTTCCAGATTTTTCATATTTTTATAACTTACTAAAATTTATTCACATGATGATGCTTTTAGTTTTGGTTTTGGGAATCCATGGTTATTTTACGCATTCGCATGAAATTAATTGTTATGGAAACCCTTCAGAAGTTTGATTATACTTACGACCATAAAAATGGTACTGGTGAACCAATTCTTCATCAATTAACTATTTAAACTAACTTACTCCCTTGTATGTATGAGTAGTTACTGTAAAATATTGTATTTCTATTCTTATAATCTAACCAACTTTTATATTTTTGCTGATAAAAAAAGTATAACTTGTATCTGTGTAATGTATTTTTATAATAAGAAAACAAATTTATGGGAGTTACAAATTAACGAAAATAATCACTTGCACATTTGGAAAGAAATCAAATTGATATAAATTGCCAAATTAAAGGAAATAATGTCGCCGAGGTTTCCATGTCAGTTACTAAACATGAAAAGACAAAGAAATTTATTTCTTTTAAAGGATGGCTCTCTCCTCTCTCTCTGGCGAGAGCTCTCATCACCCATCCTCACCCATCTCGCCGAAAACTGGGCGCTTGGTTCAGGAATGTGACATGTGTTGTTAACAATACCAACTAAAATGGAAGTGTTTTAACACTATTTGCAAAAAAAAATTGGAAATCAAAACCAAAGAAATTGGCAAAATTGTCATAAATAACATGAATTTGAAAATTTGATAAATAGTTAAGGGTATTTTAGACATTTCACAAATTTTCTTCCAACATTTAACGGTGTTAGACAATTAGGTAAGCGAAAATAAAAGTTTTTAAAATAATTATAGTCACTTGTAAAATTATCACTTGCACATTTGGAAAGAAATCAAATTGATAAAAATTGCCAAATTAAAGGAAATAATGTCGCCGAGATTCTCATGTCAGGTACTAAACATAAAAGGACAAATTTTTTATTTCTCTGAAAGGATGTCTCTCTCCTCTCTCTCTGGCGAGAGCTCTCATCACCCATCCTCACAAACTCTGCCGTCATACTCTCACCTTCGTGTTTTGGATGTTTGTGCTATCCAAATCTATCTCCCATTTCTTCTCATAAATTAGCTCCTCGATCCAAATCTCGCGTCTTTCTAAGATATCCTTCCAAATATCGTGGCTATCGATGGCTCAACATGTCAACTGGTCGAATAATCATCTCTCGTCATGTTTTACTTGATGAGTCGGTATTTCCTTACTCCTCTTTTCATCAAAACAAACTCACGCCTTCTTATGACTTCCTCCACTTATCTGACGATGACCTTCTGCCCTCTATTCGCACTAAACTTTCATCTCTTCCAGATGATCCCCCCACTACCATACCTCCTTCTCAACCACCGACCCCATCGCTCCACCACCACTTCCTCCTCCACCACGTCCCTCACATCCCATGACAACTCGAGACAAGGCTAGATTATTTAAACCTCGACGTATTCTTGAACTTCACATCTCTACTCTTACTTATACTCTCATTCCTCACTCCTACAAGCAAGCTCTCACAACTCCTGACTGGAAAAATGCCATGGACGCTGAAATCTTTGCTCTTCGTGCCAATGATACTTGGGATTTGGTCTCATGTCCACCCAATATCAAAATTGTCGGCTCTAAATGGATCTTTTGCCACAAATCTAAGTCGGATAACTCTCCTGAGCGTTACAAAACTCGACTTGTTGCCCAAGGGTTCACCCAGCAACCCGGTCTTGACTATGATGACACGTTCAGTCCTGTCGTCAACCCTGCCACTATACGTACTATTCTCAGTCTTTCGCTCTCTCACTCTTGACCTATCCACCAACTTGACATAAAAAATGCATTCCTTCAGGGCCACATCACTGAAACAGTTTACATGAAACAACTTCCTGACTTTCTTAACTCCTCTTTCCCTCATCACATTTAACGCCTCAAGAAGGCACTATACGGTCTAAAACTGGCACCTCGGGTCTGGTATCATCGATTTGCTACTCATCTAGGCTCTATCGGTTTTGTGAGTTATAAAGTTGACACTTCTCTTTTCATCTATCGCCATGATACTCACATTGTTTTCCTTCTCCTCTACGTGAATGACATCATCCTTATGGCCTCACCAACCCAACTTCTCAAGCCAATCATGTCTCGTCTCAACTCTGAGTTTTATATGACCAATCTTGGACCCTTACATTATTTTCTCGGCATATATGTCACCCGCACCCCTTCCAGTCTTATTTTATCTCAAGAAAAATTTGCTCGTGAGATATTGACTCATGCAAACATGTCCTTCTACAATCCCTGTCTCACACCAGTTGACACAAAATCAAAGTTGTCTTCCTGTTCTGGGTCTCTGGTCTCTAATCCTTCACTTTACAGAAGCCTAGCAGGTGCTCTTCAGTATCTCACTTTCACTCGTCCTGATATTTCTTATGCTGTCCAACAAATTTTTCTTGTCATGCATGATACCCGTGAACCTCATTTTCACGCTCTAATGCGCATCCTCCGCTATATTCAAGGTACTCTTTCATATGGTCTTCACCTTCACAAATCTCAAGATTTCTCTCTCGCGGCCTACTCTAATGCAGATTGGGCAGGTTGTCCTGACACTCGTCGTTCCACCTCTGGCTATTGTGTCTTTCTTGGTCCTAATCTCATTTCTTGTTCTTCCAAACGTCAACATGTTGTGTCTCGGTCTAGTGTCGAAGCTGAATATCAAGGTGTTGCTAACGCCGTCAATGAGTCTTGCTGGTTGCTTAACCTTCTTCTTGAGGTACATTGTCCATTATCCACTGCCACCATTGTTTTTTTGTAATAATGTTAGCCCTGTCTATATGCCTGCCAACCCTGTTCAGCACTAACGTTCGAAACATGTTGAACTAGATTTACACTTTATTCGTGAGAAAGTTGCCACAGGTCACTACTACTACTGCTACTGCTGCTGCTGCTGCTACTATGTGCATTACCTAAAGCAACCTATTTTAATTATTATTGTAATATTAGGATTTTCAGCATGCACCTATAATACCATGATAATTATGAAACCCTCACGAAAAATATTCACTTTCAATTAGAAGATCTTTAAAATCAACCAATAAATCATCACATGGTTTTAATAATAATTTATTTGTTAATATGTTATTGGGACGGGACATGAGAAATTAATATTATCATCAGCGGAAATTTAAACGGGCCAAGGACGGGGTGTGAGCTATCCCTTACTAGCATTAGGCTGATTTAGCGGACGTTGACGTATGATTCAAGAAGTTGGTAATTGATCATGTCGGCACATTTATGGATTGATCCAACAATTTAAATCACGTTTCTTCAGATTCTTGAACTGTCCCGTTGCATAGACATCAAAAGCAGCCTCTTACTTTTCTCTTAATGGGCCGACCCGCATGTTCTATTTTGTTCTTTATAACTATTTTTCTTGAAAAGAAAACAAAAAATATCCTCAATCATTAAACTCCAAAAAATATGATATTTTATAGTGCTTTATTTTGATCTCTTATTAAATTAAATTAAATAAATGGAAAAGGGTAGATATAATAAAGTTGACTCAATAATTAAAACATGCATTAAATACTGATTTCTAGATATCTTTTTCAGCAACTAGATATCTTATTCTAAATCCAAACCATTTTGTTTTTATCCCCATGTCTCTTATACTTCTGTCTACTGCAATCCAACATTCATTGAAACAAAACCAAACTCATAATTAATTCTCGTGAATAATGTGGTAGATAAGAAACATTATTATTTATTCAATTAAAAATAAGCATCAAATTTAAATTCATGTAAAATGTTTGAAGTTTTCAAAAAAGAAGAAGAAATGTTTGAAAAGCTATAAAAGAAGGGAACATTGCAATTCATGCAGTTACTATGACCTCTTCACAAATTAACCTATCTTAATATAATCTTTTTGTTTCAACTCACTTATTTATGTTATTTTTCTGAATAATTCCAGATGATTATTCCTGAATATGTCACATTATCACATGACTATACCTAAAAAAATTCGTATCAAGATGAATACCCAAGAATTTCAGTTTTATCAATGTTACTCATTCCGTCCATTTATGTTAGATTTTAACATTTTTAACGTGTGAAATGACTAAAATACCCTTCAGAGAAAAATGAATTTTATAACAAATGAATGAAATGATACAAATACCCTTAATTGTTCATTTAATTTTCAAATATTGCCACTCCTTCCTCTTCCACTTATTTCCTTCTTTTTCAATCCCAAAGCCACAACTCGGCGCCGGAGCAACGCCGAAGCAGCCTCCTCCTCTTCATTTCTGTTGGGATTGAATCGGAAGTTCTCTCGGAGGTCCGACATCAACTCCAGCAGTCACGACTGCTCTAGCGCTGCGCCGGCTTGAGATTGGGGTCGGAGCTCCGGGGAGTGAGCTTGGTGGAGCACATGATGAAAAGACAGCGGCGCAACTTTCCGATCTCCAGCGAGTCTCGCCGTAACTTCAAAAACAGAGCACGGCAGAAACAAAGCATGCTGGAACTGTGTACTCTGCAAAAACAAACCTAATTGTAGGTTTTGATCCAAAAATGGAAACAAACGGAGAAGGGTATCATTTATAACGAACTAGATTGGTTAAACCTACTATGCTTCATTTTCAGGTCAATGCATTTTGTGTCCTCATACTCTCTTTGAATGTGTGTGTCCTAAGTGAAAGTCGCATATTGTGAGTTGTCTAAAAGTTTCTGTTGGTGTATCAAATTATTTCTACATTTATATTGAAATTTCTGTCCCCATCAGAACTTATAAACATAAGAAGACGATAAAGCAAGACCTTATGGTCAAGCGTATTGGAAGGGCTCAATAGTACCAGTTAGAACCAATTTGCAAGTCGCAACCATTTTTTCCAGAGAGACAGAAAGAAAGGCCATATTATGTTAAAAAAACTCACAATATGGTTGTTTCTGTCGTGCTATGCGAAAACAACTCATAATATTTTCTTAATAACCCTTGCAATAACGGAGCACGGAGTTCCGACATGCTCTGTTTCTGTCGTGCTCTATTTTTGAAGTTCCGGTGAGACTCGCCGGAGATCCGAAAGTCGCCGCCGATGTCTTTTCATCATGTGCTCCACCAAGCTCATTCCCCGGAGCTCTGACCCCAATCCCGAGCCGGTCCAGCGCTGGAGCAGTCGTCACTGTTGGAGTTGATATCGGACCTCCAAAAGAGCCTCCGATTCAATTCTGACGGAGACGAAAAGGAGGAGGCTGCTCCGGCACTACTTCGACGTCGAGTTGTGGCTTTGGGACTGAAAAAGAAGGAAATAAGTGGAAGAGGAAGGAGTGACAATATTTGAAAATTAAATGAACAATTAAGGGTATTTGTGTCATTTCTTTCATTTGTCATAAAATTCATTTATCTTTGAAGGGTATTCTAGTCATTTCACACGATAAAAATGTTAAAAACTAACGAAAATAGACGGAATGAGTAACGATGATAAAACTGATGTTACTTTTTATTAAAAAGAGAAAAATAACCTCACATCTTTAACTCTCCTTATTCTGCAACTCATATCTCTCTCCTCATTTAACGACAAACTGTGCATCTCGCCTTTTAAATGGACCCAGAACCCAGCCCCTTTTCGCTAGAAGAAAAGGGATAACTCCATTTTGAAACCGAAAGCTAAAACCCAATACCAACTAAAATCAACAATAGTTAAAATTTTCATTTCTCCAACTCAATCCAATACATCCTCAAAAATAAAACGTCCCAACCTTACACCACTAATAAGTGCTAAATTGCATCACTTTTTAAGCACTAATTTTTTTACATTTTCACCCACTTTTTGTCTCGCTTGAGTACAAAAACCCATACATTTTGTCTCTTTGGCTTCACAACCACTTTAGATGAAGAAAGCAAATTTTTGGGTCAAAAAGGACAACTTTTGGAGAATATATGAGACTACCCCGTGGCCAAGGGCCACAAGACAGTGGCCGGACAAGGGCCACCCCGTGGCATCAACCTTGGCCTCAACACCCAACAAAGAAGCCTAAAGAAGGACTATAATGTGGCCAATAGCCACGACCTGTGGCAAAGCACCGTGATGAAGCGGTCGCCACGCCCCGTAAAGAACTCTGAAGCAAGAAAGATCGTGGCCACTAGGCCACGCCCCGTGGCCAATACCCGTGGCCACTCACCCACTTCAGATCGCGGAGAAGTCGTGACCGAGGCTTGCGTAAAAAGAAATTGACTGTGGTCGTTGCCACGGTCTATGGTCACCCCGTGGCCTAGAGATATGTCTCCCACACAAACTTTGTGGAAACTTCGTGAACGCTAGAAACAAGGCACGACCTCGTCACGGTCTGTGGTGGCTCTGAAACTTATCATCTCGCTCCTTAGCGATTTGCTCTTCTCTGAAGCCTTCTCAAATAATGTGAAATTCAATATTCATAGGCAACACTTAGAGGAAAAGAGTGAGAGTACAGGTGCAATAATCACACGGAAGCAAGATAGTCAATAATATATAAAAAAAGAAGAAAAATAAAAAGAAGAAGAGAATCTTTTCTTTTTTTTCAAAACAAGAAAATGAAAATATACACAAAAGTTTCAAAACAAATAATTGCAAAACAAAAATACTCAAGATCAATACTCGAAACAAGACCCTATCAGTTCAACTCGAGCCGCTAGAACAAAGCTAACGAACACTAGTCTACAATGGCAGGCATGTCAGGCCCGACGCTCAAGGCACGACTAAGCTGGGCTTAAGCAACAAAGACCTGAAAGTATTTTAAATTACAAAAAGGGGTTTTCACATCTCGCATTACGGTAGTGTACCGGTCAATTGCAAAAAGGGAAGTAATATTACGACCCCATATTATCGATCCCACCAGAAGGTAGTAGCTAGCGAACACGAGTCTAGAATAGCTAGAATGTCGGCTTAAGGTCGGCATAAATGTAGGTGGCAAGAGATTTTGAGGCAGGGCAGAGAGAATATAAAAAAAAAAATTTAAACTAATTTGTACAACAAAGCATATGAACATGGAACGATGAGGATCGAACAATCAACCACCATAAAAAAATATAGACAATTGAATTTCATTGCATTTAACAACGGATTTAGATCAACACTTGAGTGATCATTCCAACACCAATCTAATAGTTGAGATTGATTCAATTAATAAACTTGGATCCCAAACCAAAATATATAACAATTAATTTTCCATCCAAATAATCTCAAACAAATTCCAAGATTATAAAACAATGGATTCTCAAAATAATCGCGATAAATCAATTAAAAACGATGATCCAATATTCAATCCCAAAATCAAATAAACAAAATTTAATCTTGGAATTTCAGCTTATACAAAATTTAACAAAAGAAATATGTTGCATACAAAAGCATGTGAAATAATTAAGGAGAACCTCCACAGGCATGTCTTAGTTGAAGCTCAGATTCTCCTTATTTGATCTCCTCTTCTCTCTAGCCTCTCCCTCTTTTCCCTTAGTCTCCTTCATGCCTAGTTAGATGTAAGTTTATTTTTTTCGAAACCCTAGTCTTGGTTTAAATTGGAGAGCCAAAATGATTCAAAATTTGAAGTTAGCACAAAAATAGGAACCACTTTGACCAGCCTGCCAGGTGGGACCCGACATGTCAACTCGGCAAGTTCTCTTTTTTTTTTCTTTCGCGCAAATCGGGTTGCCGGGTTAAGCTAGAGCCTGCAGGGTGACATCCGGCAGGTCAACCCGGCAGGCTTTTCAAGCTTGACCTGGTGAGCTTCTTGCCTTCTCCCTTCCATTTCGCAATGGGTTGCCGGGTTGCATCCGACAGGTTGACCCGACAACTTTTTTTCGTCTCATTTTTGACCTGTTTTCATCAAAAAATATTTCTCGAACCATTTGTGAGATAGAGTAGCATTTTTATACACATAAAACTAATAATTCGGGACAACATGAGGATACAAATGAGAAGATTTGATTCGGTTAGATACATAAATTCCGACCTCATCACCTGAGATTAAAACATTTATTATAGTTGTAGTAAAGTATAACTCTACTATAATATGACTAATTAACCTTATTTTAAATATAAGATTATCTATAAATTAAAAAGATTGTTAAATTTCTTATTTAAAGAAAGGGTTAATTACAGTTACTACTGTTAAACAGACGCGTTTCACACTTTACTATAGCTATAATAAAAAGTTCAAACTCAAGTCGGTTAACTGCGTGTTTTTTACACTTTGCTCTAACTTTATTAGAATTTGGACTAGAAAATTTTCATTTTTATTAAAAGACCAAAATCTAGCTGTTCATGGAGGCGAGGTTTAAGAGCACATCGACCTTCTCGAGGTGGATGTTCTGTTGCGAGGCCTTGAGCTTGTTCTTGAAGGCGTCGTGCCACATGAAAATGACGGTGTTGGCATGGTCCTTGTATGGGGAGATAAAAAATCGGGTCTCGATGACAGAGAGGGCTATGAAGTAGCAATGTTCTAGGTCGCAGCACGAGGTCGGATCGGGTCTGGTTTGGGGTTTGGAGGTCGTCGATCGTCGAGGCTATATGCCTCGCCCTTGGGGTAGTACAAGGTGATGTAGTTGCGGAGGGGACGATACATGTTGATTGGGATCAAAGACCATAGCTAACCTCGTCAGATTTGTAGAAGGGGAGGACTTGATGAGGGAGTCGGTGGAGTAGAAGAAGGACTCGACAGGAACGTGCGGCCAGAATCTGTTGGCGATGTGGTGTAGATGGTCGGCTTAGACTGACGACGCGCAAGGGAGGTCGCCATTGACGGAGAGTCCGACAAGCAGGGCCTAAAATCTCCATGGAGAAGAAGATGAACATCGTGCAATTGAACCAAATGTAGGAAATATTCCCCAGTTCAATAACATTTGAGTGTAATATTATATCATCATTAGAATCAATAAATCGACATTTCATTATCAACGTGTTTTGATAATGAGTCAAGCGTAATTTCATCTAATATTATCGAGTGTGTCATCACTGATAGTAAAACCATTAGATACACACGGAATTACACTTTACATGTCCCTTGTCAAAGTGCTTATAAAACAACTAATATGATGATGACTCTTGATCACGCTCTACTGATCATAGGTATAGGTTTACCAAGTCAGATCATAGACTTCACTTGGAAAGTGATATTTGATGACCATGCCTAAGTATGAGACATAGATCTAGTCATAAACATATTTAAGTTGTCGTAGTATCATTGTATCCTTACGGACTTTGGAGTCTTCGTGGATTCCTATGTGACAACTCCCATAGTTTGACATGCTCATCCACGTTGTCCGTAACTGGCTACAAAAAAGGTATGATTGGCTATATGACGAATCATATAAGGATACAATTGACGGTCAAAGGATTTGTCCATCACGACCAGTAGGAACGATATTTGTTTAGGCATGTTGATGAGAAATACTAAGAGGAAGTGTACGACCGCACCAGTGATAAATATACTTATCATTCTCATTCATCTCGGGATCAAGAAACGGGTTTGAACGAAATATGGACGACAACTCTATACCTTATGTTCAAACAAGATATCTAGTGATCATTGAATATTTACAACAAATGTTAAGTCGAATCACCGATCATCATGATCATTGGGTGATTATAATGTCTTACTAGAGACCACTTATGATGAATAAGCCGAATGTTATTTGGGGTCATTTTCCAATGAGTCATGAGCTTACAGGGTCACACACAAACAACAAACCCGAAGCTAAGTGAGCTTATAAAACCCATTATGAGGAATAAGTGAAAAACACGTTTTCCCGAGTTCTGCATATAGTTCAGGTTGTGAGCCTTATATCTCCCAAACCAGGGCTTTAAATAAAAAAACTCTATTTCACAAAAAAATTAGCTTTTTAGAAAATTTGGTCGTCAGAACTGGAAATAGCAGTTTCATTTCTTATTTCGGTTTGGATTTTGGAAATCAGAAACCAATAAGGAAAAGGCAACTAGGGAGAAAGATATTTGTCGAATTTTTTGGATTAAGAATTCAAAATAAAGTAGGATATATCGGAAATAAGATCCTAACTCTAAACCTATAAATATGTTGCAAATGTTTAGTTTAAACGTTAGTGCGAGATTTCCAACATTGGCAATTCTCCTAAATTTTCAGATCTAGTTAGTAGCTAATTAGATCTGATTTGAGAATAACAATTCTAGTAGATTTTTCTTCGTCAAAGTTTCAATCAAGACTTGTTTGTGTGGATACCAGTAGAGAGCGCATCCCGGTAGAGACGTTAGAAGCGAATTATGCAGACTTTTATTCTTGAAGGGACAAGACACGTAGGCCTCTCAAATTGGATTTGAGTTCAAGTCTGGATTCGTGAAGAACATGTGCACTCTCAAAGGTTTGATAAAGCCGGATGTACAAGAGGTAATATATGATTCCTACTCTTTCATCGCTTAGTCTTAAACATGCAGTAGATTCGTGTGAATGAACGTGGTTAAAATTTTTTTAATGGTTCCGCTACGCATGTTTGAGATCCCGCGTTCCCCAACATTGGTATCAGAGCCTAGCTGCAATTTAAGATTAATCGTAGTATGCATGATGATATTGGATGATTGTATGCATTCTTGATTGAATAGATTTGCATGATTTAATTAAATAAGAGTTCAATTAAGGTTTGTATGAGTTTGGGATCAATAATTTCAAAATTTGGTAAATCAAATTATGCCGGAAAAATCCAGATTTGCTTGGAGCAGATTCTGGATATTTGGTCGTCACACATTTGACGATCGTCACATGGTGTGTGACGATTGTCACATTGGATGTGACGATCGTCACCTGACGCGTGGTGATTCCCGAACGGATCTTTAAAACCGATTAATTATTAAAAGGAAATTTGATATTAATTTTTGTGATAACATGATTGTGTGATAACACGTCATTGTGTTATGAATATTAAAGCATGGTACATAGCCCAATAAGACTCGTGTGGATGTTTACCGCTTTATTTAATTTTATTGGGAATGTAATTACTTTGCGACCTGCGTGTTGTTGTTATAAAGTTTTGGGAAGGTAATTTAAATACGGCATGAGCGTCATTTCTTTTGTTGTAATTATTTAAATTTGTCGCACTACTTTGAGCAACAGAAGAGAAGAATTGAAGACGATGGTCTTTTTTGTGGCTAAGGACTCTAGCGACAGAGTAGAGATCTTAATGGTCCCACCCGACAGGCCACCCAACAGGCTGGTCAAAACATCTCTTAAAATCATGCATTTTTTATTTTTGAATGGATTTTCTCCCTCTTATTTCTACCCAACCCCTCTACCTACGAAAATCATCACCCATTTATATTTGAGTGGTTTAGAGGTAGAGAAGTGTGGGTGATCAATTGGAGACGGTTTGGAGATGACTTGGAGGCAATTTCTAAGAAGATTCGAGGAACGACATTGAGGTTGGTAGTAGAGTTTAGGGTTATTTTCATATTGTAATTGAGTTTAGTTTAGGGATTTGTACGTTCTAGATTGTAATTGAGAATTGGGAAGTAATTGAGGTAATTTTTTTAATGATATTTGTGTTGGATTGCATGATAAAACTGAGGTTGATTTCCATGGATGTGTTGATTCGTGTTTTTTATCACATGAGTAGCTAAGTTATTTGTTGGGGTTTCTATGTGGAACGAGATATAAAATGAATTGAATTAGGATGCATGATTTAATTTGGGAGTACGAGAATCGGGATCCTAACTACATAACTTAATGCTTCACCTCCCAGGTAGGCATGGTGATTGAACAAATCTAGGAAGAGAGGCGATAGCAATCGACCTAGGTGGATTAGAGTAGTTGAGAGTCGGATCTACATTGTTTCCAATAGGAATAATGGGTATGAGAGTAAATGCATATAGGGTGTCAACGCCGAAAGCGTGTGAATTATAGGATCCTAAAATCGATTACATGGACTTTCGACCTGAGCATGATCACCTTAGACTCGAATAGGTAATTGAACCCTTGATGACCGAAGTACTGAGCATTTTGGGTAAGACCATAATTGACACACCCCGATGACTTGTTTAAATTTCTCAAGTCATACTCAAGTTCATTTCATGCCATTTCCCCAGTAGCATATTTGACCATGACTTATTTATTTAGTGATTTGTGTGTTTATTTTCATGTTGATATTTTTAATTTATATTTTTATAAAACCAAAACCCATTTTTGATCGCTTAGGCTCGACACATTAGACACTAGTACTCCAATGTTCAACAGCTAACGGTCCTCGTAGGATCGATAACTTGGAGCTTTAAAACGCCCTATTTTACTTGACGACTGATGCACTTGCCGTGTACTAGGGAGTGGGTAAATTTCGGCTTGCCGAGATTTACTCCCGTCAGGTTTCCTACCTACATATCTCGATTGGAGCAGTGAGTCTCCGTTCACTTCAATCGAGTAATCATGGGTCTTTGTTCAGATTCTGTGTTTAGAATATAACGGTCAAGTGTTTGTTTAGATCTTCAACCTAAATTTACATCAAAATAATAGTAGTAAATTTAATTATTCGTGCATATTAAATGACAACAAGCCAAACATATACTCTTCTATTAAAGTCCATCGTGGAGAAGGAAAAACTCAGTGGCGAAAATTTTCTGGAAATTTGAGGGTAGTCCTCAAGCAAGAAAGAATGAAATATGTTCTTGAAAAACCTAATCCTGAGAAACCAGCGGGCAATGCCACAAGAGCCGCTAGAAATTCATTCCAAAAGCACTCTAATGACTTTATATATGTGAGTTGCATTATGTTGGGTTGCATGAAGGTAGACCTCCAAAAGCAACTAATGAACTTGCAGTTGGATGCATTTGCTATGATTGGCCATCTCAAGGAAATATTCCTAGAGAAGGAAAGCAGCGAAAGATACAATACAATCACAGATTCGCTATCCTGCAAAATGTTAGCAGGAACAGATATAAGTCCTCATGTCATCAAGATGAAGGGATATCGTGAGCATTTGGCAAGCCTGAGTCTTGGCATCTAACAAGAGTTGGATGCAGATATTGTTCTCTAATCCCTTCCATCCACGTATGATGGGTGCATCATGAAGAGTTGCATGTGATGCTTCAAACTGATGAGAAGAACATCAAGAGCAAGGCTCAGGATGATCTAATGGTCAACAAGGAGACAAGCTTTAAGAGAGCTGGTGTTAAGAAGAATAAGGCCTTAAAACATGACAAAGAAAAGGGAAAGATACTCATGGTTCAAAAGACCAAGGCTAAATCCAAGTAGAAGGATGCCACTTGCCTTTTTAGCCATGAGGTTGGTCACTGGAAAAGGGACTGCAAGAAATACCTAGATGAGCAGAAGAAGAGTGGAGGATTCATGTCTTCAGGTATTTACAGATATTAATCTTTCTACTTCTGAAACCTGAGTATTGGATACCGGATCTGAATCACACATTGAATGTGTAGGGTATCAAAAGTGGAAAAGACTTTACAAGTGGAGATATCGACCTACGAGTTCGCAACAAGATTGTTGTTGTTGTTGTAGGAATCATCGAACTTAATTTTATCTCGGGGCTTATTTTGGCATTTAATAATTGTTTATGTATACCTACTTTAGTAGGAAGATAATTTCGGGTTCCTCTTCCGACGAGGAAAAATAAAACAGGATTTTTGATATATCCACCGAAATGACATTTATTATTCACATGCTCCAAGAATTATTGTATTATATATTCTTGACATTAATTACACTAATGAAAAGTCAGTCTGTAACGTAAACGACAAACGGCTCAAATCTGATGATTTGAACCAGACTCTAATTTGGTATTGTCGTTTAGGTCTCATCAACGAGAAGCGCATATCAACACTTTATAAGTGTGGACATTAAGTTCTTTTGAATTCAATTCAATTGATAGATGCGAATCTTGTTTGATGAGAAAAATGACAAAGGCACCTTTCACATGAAGAGGTGAAAGGGCAAGTGACTTATTGGGGCTAATACATTCCGATGTATGTGGACCCTTAAGTAAACTAGCCAGAAGAGGATTCCACTACTTCATCACATTTACTGATGACTTCAGTAAATATGGTTATGACTATTTGATGAGACATAGGTCTAAAGTTTTTGACAAGTTCAAAGAATTTAAGAATAAGGTAAAAAATCAAACTTGGGAAAAGTATCAAGGCACTACGATCGGATCAAGGTGGTGAGTACTTTACAAAAGATTTTATCAATCATCTAGGGGATTGTGGGATCATCTCAAAATGGACTTCGCTTGGAACGCCACAACCAATTGGTGTGTCTAAGTAGAGAAATCGAACCCACTTTGTCAAATCGAACCCAATGTGACCAAATGGCACACCATATTGGATACGACATGGGAAACAACCCAATTTGTACTTCCTAAAGATTTGGGGGTGCGAGGCTAATATTAAGAATTTAATTACAGACAAACTCGAGCCCAAATATGATAAATGTACTTCGTAAAGTATCCCAAGGAAACTATGGGTACTACTTCTAAAAACCTAGCGAGAACAAAGTATTTGTTGCTCGATGAGGTGTCTTTTTGAAAAAGATGTTAGTTTCCAAAAGAAATAGTGGGAGTGATGTGCATCTTGAAGAAATTCAAGAGGATACAACACAACCTGAAGAAATATAGGCACCTCACACAGACTATGTAGAAGTAATGGATGTTGAGCTGAATCAAGAGATAATATCAGTTCCTGAAGAAATGTCACAACAACCAAGTAGGTCTGAAAGGACACATCATGAACCGTTAGATATAGATTCTTGGTATCTTACAACAATGACGTGATTGTCGTAGATCAGGATGATCCTATGACCTTTCAAGAGGCCATGAACGGTCCTGACTCTGAGAAATGTCTAGTGGCCGTAAAAGAGGAAATGCAATTCATGTATGACAATCAAGTTTGAAACTTGGTTGACAACACTGATGGTGTAAAACCATTGGTTGTAAATGGGTCTTCAAGGTAAAGACTGATATGGATGGCAAATCTCAAATGTATAAAGCGTGAATGGTTACAAAAGATTTCAGGCAAACTCATGGTGTAGAGTATGTCGAAACCTTGTCCCCAGTTCCGATGGTTAAATCAATCCAAGTTCTTCTTGCCATAACCGCGTACTACGACTATGAAATATGGTAGATGAATGTCAAAACTGCATTCCTTAGAGGAAAGCTAACTCATGATGTGTTTATAACACAACCTGAGGGTTTTGTCAATCCGAAGAATGTTGGAAGGATTTGCAAGCTGCTAAGATCCATTTATGGATTAAAGAAAGCTTCTCGGAGTTGAAATCCCTTCCTTGATAAGGCCATAAAGAATTTTGCTTTGATCATAACGAAGATGATTCTTGCGTATACAAGAAGGCTAGTGGAAGTGTAGTTGACTCCCTAGTGTTATATGTAGGTAACATAACCATAACTGGTTACGTGAATACTAGTTTCCAGATTGATCAAATGATTGCAAGTCACAGTATAAAATAAGCGTTTGTGTTGAACGGTGGTGCTTTTAGCTGAGAGAGCTCCAAGCAGGAAACCGTTTGTTGATTCTACAAAGGAAACTAAACTTATGCGTAGGATGCTGCGAGTAAGGCTGTATGGACCTGAAATTTCAGGATTGTATTGGACGTAACTAAAAAGACGTCTAATCCAGTGAACTTTTTGTGTGACAACACATGAGTCATAACACAAGCTAAAAGACTCATATCACATTGAAAGTCCTAATGTATACTCAGACGTTATCGAAAAGGGTGACATGAAAATCTGCAAGATTGCTTCAGATGATATCACAACTGATCCTTTGACAAAAGGCTAACTCACAGCCGAAACATGAGGTCATGTAAGGTCAAGGCGAATAAATTGGAATGTGAATTGATACTAAGGGAAAGTAGAAGACTGTAGGAAATATGCCCTAGGTCAATCACATTTATGTGTAATATTATATCATCATTAAAATCAATAAATCAACATTTCATTATCAACGTGTTGTGTAATGAATCAAGCGTAATTTCATCTAATGTCATCGAGTGTGTCATCACTGATAGTACAACCATTAGATACGCACAGAATTACACTTGACATGTCCCTGGTCAAAGTTCTTATAAAGCGACCAATATTGGGATGACTTTTGATCGTGCTCTACTGATCATAGGTATAGGTTTATCAAGCTAGATCATATATATCACTTAGGAAGTGATATTCGAAGACCCGACCTAAGTATGAGATATAGATCCAGTCATGAATATACTTAAGTTGTCATAGTATCATTGAATCCTTACGGATTTTGAAGTCTTCGTGATTCCTATGTGACAATTCCCATAGTTTGACATGCTCGTCTACGTTGGTCACAATAGAGGTTTGATTGACTATGTGACGAATCATATGAAGGATACAGTTGATGGTCAAAGGATTTGTCCCTCACGACCAGTAGGAACAATATCTGTTTAGGCCTCTTGTTGAGAAAGGCTGAGAGGCAGTGTGCGGCCGCACCAGTGATAAAGGTACTTATTATTCTCAGTCTTCTCGGGATCAAGAAACGAGTTTGAACAAACTAAGGATGACAGCTCTATGCCTTATGTTCAAACAAGGTATATAATGACAAAGGGATTATAATAGTTATAACAAAGGTTCAATCGAATCACCAATAATCGTGATCATTGGGTAATCATAATGTCTTACTAGATACCAACTCATGTTGGGCCAAGTGGTAAAGAGCTCACACTAACATATGTTAGATCTTTAATTCGAATCTTGATACATACGAGTTTTCCCCTCGGATGTTGATAAAGGGGTTAAATGACCAATTACACGATTACCCCAAGGTCGGTCCATAATAGGGGTTTTTCCTGATTTGTTGATCAAAAATAAAATAATAATAATAATAATAATAATAATAATAATAATAATAATAATAATAATAATAATAATAATGTCTTACTAGAGACCACTTATGATGAATGAACCGAATGATATTTGGGGTCATTTGCCAATGAGTCAGCCTACATGGTCACACACAAAGAGCAAGCCCGAAGCTAAGTGGGCTTATAAAGCCCATTATGAGGAATAAGTGAAAAACACGTTTTCTCGAGTTCTGCAGATAGGTCAGGTTGCGGGTCTTATATCTTCTAAACCAGGGCTCTAAAGTAAAAAAGTCTATTTCTCAAAAGTTTTATCTTTTTCATTCTTCTTTAATTTTGGTGCTAGTTTCGGGTCAATCGAACTTCAGACCAGAGAGATATGGGTCGCACAAGTTTGGTCATCATAACTAATAATACACAATTTTCTTCTCTATTTCGGGTTGGATTTTGGAAATCAGAAACCAATAAGGAAAAGACAACTAGGGAGAAAGAATTTTGAGGAATTTTCTGAATTTGAAATTCAGAATAAAGTAAGATTTATTGGAAATAAGATCCTAACCCTAAGCTTATAAATATGTTGCAACAGTTTAGTTTAAACCTCAATGTGAGATTCGAAACATTAGCAATTCTCCTAAAATTTCATATCTGGTTAGTAGCTAATTAGATATGATTTGAGAAAAATAATTCTAGTAGATTATTCTTTGTCAAAGTTTCGATCAAGACTTGTCTTTTTGGAAACCAGTAGAGAGCGCATCCCGATGAAGACGCTAGAAGCGAACTATGCAGACTTTGATTCTTCAAGAGACAAGATATGTAAGCTACTCAAATTGGATTTGAGTTCAAGTTCAGATTCGTGAAGAACCTATGCACTCTCAAAGGTTTGGTAAAGCCGGATCTACAAGAGGTAATATAAGATTCTATCTCTTTCGTTGATTAGTCTTAAACATGCAGTAAATTCGTGTGAAGAAACATGGTTAAAATTTGTTTTAATGCTTCTGCTGTGCATGTATGAGATCCCGCGTTCCCCAACACTATGTGTGTTTGAATTGAGTCGAACCAGTTCAATTCAATTTAAACACAGTTCAATAAGGGCACACCCGGTCCTACCCAAGGGCATTTTGGTCTTTTTAAGAAAAATAATTTTCATCCAAATTTTAACGAAGTTAGAGCAAAATGTAAAAAAAAACGCAACTAACCAACTTGCTTTTGAAGTTTTTATTATATTTATAGTAAAATGTAAAATGTATCACTTTAATTGGAGGAAAGTGTAATTAAATCTTGAAAAAGACTTAGATTTCTAATTTTTAATATTTAATTAAGAAAGTATACGTTAGAAACCAAAAAATCATATCTCATGAGGTAGTTATTTTATTTTATTTAAATTTTTATTGTTTGACATATTAGTTAAGTAAATATCTTTTTTTTAAGATAAAAGCGAATTTTATTAATTAAATAGCAACTAACCCGGCATCAAGTCGGACAGCTGATGTTATAGTTGGTGGGACAGACCCCTCACCATAATCACAGCTACTGTTAGTTAAAGCAAACATGGCCAATTCGTGAGCCATTTGATTATAAGTAAAACAAAGAACACATGTTTCGATAATGGGTAGTACGCAACACCATTCGCTAATGATTCCTCCAAAGTTGTGCAACTCGACCTGTTTAGCATCACGTAGAGCCACGGCCTCCAACTCATACGGATAGAGAAATCTCGTGATCTTGCTGCAAAATGCTTTACACAGGCATCCATGATAAGTCCGGAGACCAATCGACTCGAACCAGTTAGCTTCATGCAGAGCCGCGGCCTCCAACTCATACGGATGGAGAAACCCGTGATCTTGCTGCAGACCGCTTTAAATCAGCTTCCTCGATCAACCCTGCGATCAATATGGGCATAGCGAAATTCAAATTCTCCCAGCACATTAGGTTTAACCCGATCAACCCATCGACACCAAGGACCCCTCTTTTCCTTACAGTACCGATCACAATAGGACACACAAGTGACATATTGAATCTTAAGTAAGCCGAGTACCCCTAGTTCGGTGTGCTTGCATGAGTCTGCCCACCGACGCCAGATAATTCCATATCCCTCCCAATACCGATCTACCAACCAATCAAAACCGTTGGTTCCCACGTATTGAAGCTTAAGCAAGCCGAGACCCCCTAATTCGGTATGCTTACATGAGTCTGCCCACCGACGCTAGATAACACCAGTTCCCTCCCAGTACCAATCTACCGTTGCGACCCAAGCTCGCCGCACTTGCAATTCCGTCCTCAACCCCACCGCACTCGACTCCGTTCCTGCCATCCCACTAGATCTGTTTCCTTCACCGCCAACTGTTGTCGCAGCTACCACCGCAAGACCCGAAACTGTAGCCGTACTAGAAGCCCTCACAAACGGAGCCGTGCCGCCGGGAGACATCGTCGATTTTCGACGAACAACCCAAATCGCCACGGGCGAAAGGTACAAACCGCAAAAAAAACTTGCCGCCGACTAGGGTTTTTTGTTAAGTAAATATCTTATTAAAAGAGTTTAAAGATACCAATTTGAGTAGGTATTTGTTGAATTTAGAGACTAAATAAAAAAAATTGTATTAATAATTTTACAGTATATACATGTTAAAAAATGCAAGCACTAAAACATGCACATCCATACAAAATGGATGGAAAATTAAATTTCATATTTGATGGCTTATTATTCCAATTTAACACATACATGTCCCACTCATGTGAGTATCTTTCAAAAATACTATCAATTCCATTAAACAAACTAATAATTTATTTGCATAATTATTCTTCATATAATAAATATATATGATAATTTTATTTTGTATTTTTACTAGATTAAGATGGTTTTGTCTTGCAAACGTGGAACATAAATAAGAATATGTGAAAAATTGACGGCTCTAACTTCTTAATTTGGTTACAATCATTCAATATAACAACCCAAAAATGTCTCACATTCATCTATTCAGGCAATTAAACAGTTCAACACTCAATTTATATTCACTAAACAAAAAAATTCAGCACTTCAACTTAAGTGAAAGGACATTCCAAAACAATAATGTTAAAAAATGAATGGGAAAAGTTCACTTACCTCACTTATAGTTTTTTGTAAAAGAAAATCGTTTTGTAAAGCCCTCGTAGTTTACTAACGTTTTACTTAACTCCAACGGTGTTAAGTTTTGGTCACGTGACCATCATGTGGGTCTAATTATTTTTTTTTAAATGACAAATGTGCCCTTCTATTTATTGACTTCCTTTCCTCTGTATCTCTGGTTCACCGGAGCTCTAGCTCCAGAAACCGCCAAGTCCATTAGCATGCTCCCCATATGCGTGGTAGCCGGAGGAGGGGCATCCTGGAGTCGCCGGAGTCGGCTGTTCCGACGGCGGCGTCGGAACTCTCCGTCTGGGCCGTCCTCCACAATTTGGATATAAAATCGTTCATAACTAATGATTCATCGATTGATTGATTCCAATGCGAGAATATGAGATTTTGGAGTTGTGTGTGAGTGTGAGCATCGCGTGCGACGAATCCAAAACAGAACCACTGAAAGAGAAGGCATTTCCGGCGCCATGGTCGAGATAGACGTGGAGGTAGACGCGGTCGGAGATCACAATTGGGGTTGGGGTTTGGGTTCATATCAGGGAGAGAGGAGCGGAAGTATGGGTGGAGGAAGAGAAGTAGAGGGAGGCAAAACTACGAAGGAAAAACTAGTGGAGGTTCAAAATCGAAAAATTACAAATGTAGAGGTTGAAGATCTAAATGAAAGCTGCATTTGAACACTTAGACATGTCATTCGTCAACATTAGGCATTACCACTTGACCAAGCTTTCTCTTGGTTAAACTCTTACATGGTTTATATATAATATTTAATAACCCGAAATAACAGAAACGACGTCGTAGTCAACGTCTTCAACCTCCAGTACCTTGGTTTCTTTTTTCAACCTACATCTCGTTTTATCTGCTTATCTTTGCCTACATACCTCTACTTTTAGTGATTTAAATTTCAAAATTCTCAAAATTTAACCAGGAACGCGTTTATACAAAAAAAATTGGAGAGGGAAGAAGCGTCTGCTAGTCGGCGTCATTGTTGATTGTGCGTGCAAAATGGCCCAATTCGATATGAATTTTGGGTTGACGAGAGCTCAATTCTTTGTTGATTTCGATCTTACTCCTCTCTCTCGAGCTATTGGTTGTGCAGGTACTTGGATCCGTGTCCAGTGAGCCTACTCCGTTGGAGCGGGAAGGGGAAGCCGTGGGAAAAGCACGTCTCGAACCGACTTTGCCCTCTCGATGCTCTCTAGGCTCTCTACAATTTGATGCGAACACCCTACAAGCTTGACTACATGGATTATTATAATAAATATTGGGTTCTAATTTGTGAATCTGTTGTAGGAGGGTCCTTTGAAAATATGAACATGAGAACATGATTTTTGGAATGAATAACAAATGTTTGAAAATTTAATGGTTAGTTGAGGGCATTTTGGACTTTTAACTAACAAACTAACATCGTCAGACTTAAGTGAAACGTTAGTAAACTACAGAGGCTTCACATAATGACATTTTTTAGGGGGAGTTTAGTGTAAATCGTGTAAACTACGAGGGAGGTAAGACCATCCACAACAGAGAGTGGGGAGGAAATGGGGACTGGCAGCCACAACAATGAGTTTCTTTTAAGAGTTGGTGACGTGGACGGAGGGTATAAAAAAGAAAGGAGTGGGTGCAGAGGGTAGGAGAGAGAAAAGAGTGAGCGGGTGGGTTGAATATAATAATATATAATTAACTGTATGAATAAATAATTATAATATGTATATGTAAATAATTTATACAATTACATATTAATAATTAATTACGTATACAGTATATAATTAACTTATATATATTTTTTGTGGAATTACTATATAATAACAAATAAAAATAGAAAAATAAATTCATGTAGTATAATTAACTTTTTATTCTCTAAAAAAATATTTATTTTATTTTATAATTAGATTTGAATAATGATGTTGGTATATTTAATTATATATAAACAATATTGTTGAATTAAATAATATAAACATGAGACACTCTATCTATAATAATAATAATATATAATTAACTTTATGCATGAATAAACAATTATATAATATATAATTTATACAATTATATATTAATAATTAATTATGTATAATATATAATTTATTCAATATTATATAAGCTCTACGTTATATATAAAATTAATTATACATAATATATAATTTATATTATATATAAGCAGTGTTGTTGAATTAAATAATTTTAACATGAGGAACTCTGTTGTGGCTTCAAAAAAGTAAGTGTCTGCAGAGAGTGAGTATGTTGATGTGATAACTTCTGTTGCGAATAGCTGAAGTAAACTTTTCTTAAACAAAATTAATAATGAAATTTGTTCTTCTCCAGGGTTGGCTACTACTTCCTTCCAATAAATGCTTATAAATTATATTAAATATTTGTTGGTATGCTCGTGAACACATCTATTTCAGCCTGAGCAATTCCAACTTGTGGGACTGATAGAAATGGAGATATTAATTGCATTATCATCATAAATGAAAAGAGACTAAATACAAATGCTAACGTAGAGAAATGTATGTCGTGAGGTGGAGCCATTTCGGCAGACCTAGTGGGTGAAACTAGAAAACATCACTAATTAATAGATCTCTAGGTCTATAATCAGTTCATAACCTGAGTTTCACAAACAAAAAATATACTTGTGTGTGATTTTGGAGAAAAATGAGATATCTTCTACACATAAACCCTAAACAAACATGATATTACCATTTTGATTTTTGAACAGTAAACCCTAAATAATAAATGAACATTAATCTTAATTCAATAATGACCTTTGATTTCGGTTGGATGCAACACAAAAAATTCACTGGCCTCATATTTCTTAGTTTGCGATTAACTGACTTTCTTATTCAATCACTGATCGACATTTAGATCATGACAGACTGGCTTTCGTTGTTTGCTTTTCTAACTTCTCTCTTTGACGAATATGTGTTGCTTCTCCTGTTTCTCTCTCCTGAAGATTACCATACGATATGGTTAAAGGGTATAATGATCTCTTTAGTTTAATACTTAATATAGTTATAAATGTGCAAGTTTGTTAAACATATGGATATGCATCTGGTACAAAATAAACACAAATTAGTTATGCGTGTCGAAAATTCACTGAGAAGACCATGTGCATTTAACCTTTAAAAAACTAACAATTTTTTGAAAAAAGCATATCAGTACATCCGTCGAAACTCCATTCCAGAATCAGTCACTCAAGTTTGAATATTTTTTTCTTGGTTCCTCAAGTTTAAAACGTTAACAGTTTAATCAAAATTCAGTTAAATCTAACAGCTCTATTTATGTAATGACGAAAATGTCCTCCCTACATAATTACCAAATTATATAATTATCTGATGAAATATTGAATGACCATTTTACCCTTTATCAAATAACAAAACAAACTCACGCTTTGAGGGAAAATCTGTCTTTTTATCTAAACGAATAAAAATAAAAATAAATTGAATTAACTTAGGAAATTATTTTTCTATCCATGCTTTTATTATTTTTTCACCACTGAAACCCTTATCTCCCCCTTCGTCTCCAACCAGATTCACTTCTTCTTCTTCTTCTTCTTCTTCTTCTTCTTCTTCTTCAATTCCAACCCATCTCCTCCAAAACTGTCGAGTTTCACAATCGTCGCCATCAGAAAACACCACCACCGTAGATTTTGTGGACAAAGCCAAGGAGCGCCGACAGCAAATCAACGACCAAGATCGATGGCCAAGAAGCACGGCGACAGTGGCCTAGGGCGACACGATTTGGTCCTACGATTCGCCACCACCTAAACCTTCCGCAGCGGCGAGGAACTGGAGCCAATATGGAGGAGCGCGATCTTCGCGAACACCTCGTCGGTGACCGGATCGACGAGGAGGTACATGGCGGAGACGCTACAGAGCACATGTGGCTTGTTACCGAGTACCATAGGAGAACTGGTACCAGACGATGCGTTCTCTAGATGGCCCTGCGGGAAGTAAACCCTAGAACCGACAGAGGGGATCTAGACGGAGGCTCTGGCATAGGCCCTCTACACGCGGTGGCCCAGGCGGTGGAGCTTAGCCGAATACGGTGGCACGGACTCTATCGTCACACTTAACAAATTTCAGTTTCGCGACCTCCAATCCTTGATGGCCTCCTTGCATAAACTATGTCCATCCAAGATAGTATCTTTACACTTTTAGATTTAGATCTAAGTTTCAGTATTTTCATGAACTAAAATTGTGTGTAATATGGAATTGTATAGACATAAGTCATGGAACTGAGTAGATATGTAATTGTGTATTCTTGTTTTCAGTCTTAATAAAATTGTAAGAGAATATGTTGCAACAATGAAAATAGAGAGTTGAGATGAGAGAGATAAGAATATGGAAGTCATTGTGTTTTTAAAATATTATTTTTTTTAATTTGTTATTTAAAAAGACAAATATGCCCTCACAACAAAAGTTATATTATATATTTCATGGAGGGTAAAATGGTAAATTCACATCTATAAAATAATTATACTCTTAAAATTATAAATAGGGGTATTTTGGGTATTAAAAAAATATTAACAGTATTGTTCTTAGATTTAACAAAATTTGAAATTAAGCGTTAACGTTGTAAACTTAGGGAATCGAAAAAAAAATCAAACTTTGAAATACCAATTATGAAATGAAGTTTTAACGGACGTAGTTATATGTAATTACTCCAAGAATATATTCGCAGATATAAAGCAAATACTTGTCCTAAAGAGTCAACAACTTTTTTCATTCCTTTTCTATTTTAGCCATAAACACATCTTTCCTTCTGTCAAATACCTTTTTTCTATGATATTTATTTGACTGTCTTCCTTGTAGAAAATTTATTCCCTTCATACATGTTTTTCAGAAGATATTTACAAATTGGTGTCATTTTCGCCAACATTTTCTCGAACTCTGGATTAGCCGCGGCGAGATTCGAAAACTTCCCCTCATTTTCCCGCTTTCCAAACAGACCATGAATACATTCATATGTTAATTTCCCCTTTTGTTTGAATCGAAAAGGGCTTTTCCCGGAAATTACAAAGTTCTGTTCCCAGTTAAAAGTTTTCTCCATTATCGTCAAAGATTGGGCATCCATGGAAGGTGGAAGAGGCAAGTCAGGAGCAAACGACGTCGTTTTGACGATAGCGAGCACCGACGTAGCTAACTCCTCCTCAGACAACCCTCAACTTGCTTCTTCTTCTTCTTCTTCACTGGATGTGGAGATCACAGAGCTCAAAACCCTCAGTGTTCCAAATCCCACTTTCTCAGCCTCTTCTTCACCAGAAATTCCTAAACTCAGTCCCAGCACAAACCCCCAAAAACCTCCGAAATTCCCAATGGAGGCCAACCTGATCCACAGGCGATCTCTATCGAGGTCGGCGCTGTCCAAGCCCAAGTCGAGGTTCGCGGAGCCCCCAAATGATGGAGATCCTAAATTAGCTCAAGAAAACATATCATCTCTGAACTCGAGCAACAAGCTTCCTGCTGCTACTCCTCCGAGGAACGGTATCAAATCATCACCGGTCACTCCCAGAACGCCGCTCATTGGATCTCCATTGGAGGACGATGAGGACGAAGAAGAGGTCTACAAGACTGCCAACCTCAAGGTCAGAGAGAAAAGGCGCAAGAAAGTTAGAGTCTTGATTCTTGTTGAGTTGATTGCGTTTGTGTGTATAATGGGTGTTTTGATTCCTAGCTTGACTGTGAACACACTGAAGAGCATGGTGATTTGGGGTTTAGGACTCTGGAAATGGTGTGTTCTAGTACTTGTTATCTTCTGTGGTAGGTTATTTTCAGTCTGGTCTCTGAATATTGTCGTCTTCTTGATTGAGAGGAACTTCTTGCTTAAGAAGAAGGTCCTCTACTTTGTTTATGGTTTGAAGAAGAGTGTTCAGGTTTTCATTTGGTTGTGCCTGGTCCTTCTTGCTTGGGCTCTGTTAATCAACCGAGGGGTCGAGAGATCCAAGGATACCACAAGGATTCTTAATTACGTTACGAGGGCTCTCGCTGCTAGCTTGATTGGTGCTGCTATATGGCTGCTCAAGACCCTGTTGATCAAGATACTAGCTTCGAGTTACCAATGCACGAGGTTCTTTGACCGGATTCAGGAATCGATATTCCATCAGTATGTCGTTAGGATCCTGTCGGGGCCTCCAGAAATGGAGATGGGACCTGCCATAAGGAAATCGAATAGTAGTGGGTTTTTGAGTTTCCGAAATATGAAGAAGGAAAAAGAAGAGGAAATTGATGTGGACAAGCTTCAGAAAATGAAGCAGGAGAAAGTTTCTGCTTGGACCATGAAAGGGTTGGCTGATGTTATAAGGGGCTCGGGGCTGTCCACTATCTCCAACACACTTGACAATTATGGTGATGAAGGTGAGCATCAAAATACGGAGATTAGTAGTGAGTGGGAAGCGAAGGCTGCGGCTTATTGGATATTCAGAAATGTAGCTAAACCTAGGGCCAAGTAAGAATTTGCACCTTTGGATGCTCCTCAAATTTGGCAATGTTTGTCAAGGTATCTGAATAATACTCTTATGTTGCAGGTACATAGAGGAGGATGACCTTTTGCGTTTCATGAAGAGGGAGGAGGTTGATATTGTACTCTCTTTATTTGGAGCCGCAGAAACTGGGAAGATCAAACGATCAACTTTGAAGAACTGGTTGGTATGTCAGCACCAACATGAAAGCTCTACTTGTTCTCTGTTTTCTCTTCTTGAATTACTGCGCTATTCTGAAATTTGGCACAATTTTGAAACCATGGATCTTTGCGGGCTCTAATGAACTCACTATTTGCATGCAGGTTAATGTTTACATTGAACGTAAATCATTGGCACATTCCTTGAACGACACCAAAACAGCCATAGAAGAGCTGAACAGGCTTCTCTCGGCGATTGTACTTATTTTGGCTATTATTGTGTGGTTACTTTTGATGGGATTCTTGACAACCAAAGTACTTGTATTCATTTCATCCCAGCTTTTGTTGGTAGCATTTATGTTTGGTAATGCCGCCAAGACTGTATTTGAAGCTATCATATTCGTCTTTGTGATGCACCCATTTGATGTAGGTGATCGTTGTGTCATCGATGGAGTACAGGTGATCACATAGTTCTGACTTCACTAAATGAAGATTTCTCTGCTTCATTCTCTTTATGGACTTGAATTTAAACCCTGCAGATGGTCGTTGAGGAGATGAACATTTTGACAACAGTCTTTCTGAGATATGATAATGAGAAGATTTTCTATCCGAATTCAACTCTTTCGACCAAACCTATCAGTAATTATTACAGAAGTCCAGAAATGAGCGATTCTGTGGAGTTTGCAGTTCATATTTCTACTTCAGCAGAGAGTATAGTAGCTCTCAAAGCCAAAATCAAAGCGTATGTCAATGCTCTTCTGCATAATTTTGTTCTTTCTAGGTTTCTCGAGATTGTCTGTTTGTGAAAATTATCTGCTGAATGCATATTAATAAATGAAACCAAACCAATTATGGATAATCAACTAGAAACTGATGAGAATTCAAATGTGAATCCACAGTTACAAGAAGTCATTTTTATCATCAAACTCTTACTATTTCTAGTACTAAAATTCTGTATGCGATCAGGTACTTGGAGAGCAAGCCTGAGCATTGGCGAGGTAACCATAGCGTGTTGGTTAAGGAGATAGAGGACGTGAACAAGATGAAAATGGCACTGTATGTTACTCACACCATAAACTTTCAGAACTACGGAGATAAAAGCAGCAGGAGATCAGAACTAGTTTTGGAGCTGAAGAAGATTTTTGAAGAGCTTGGAATTAAGTACCATCTTTTGCCTCAGCAAGTTCATCTTATCAACCTGTCTCCATAACACTCCCTATTTGGTACTACAATTCTGCTTTGATCCGCATAAAAACTTATGCACTCATGAGAACATATGTATTTTGTGACTTATGTTAGAGAGTCAGTTGATAGGTGGTGATTGTTGGTTTGGGCATTAAGTTGTAGACCTAATGTGATGTTGAAGTCCATCCACAAATAGGTACAAGCAAGGTTAGAAGGTTTTTTTTCTGAAATTACATGACTTTCCCATCTACCTATAAAACCCTCCCAGTCGTCCCTCACAGCTGATTTCAAACCCACGATATTGCCACTGCAAATATGAGACTAAACTGCTGAGGTGTGCACTTAGAGACATGGTTCAACATGTTTATGAAATATTGATATCAAAATTACATGCATGTCTTATTACTACCTTGCTCTTGTTTCTTATATCCAACTTTCTTACATGTCCTCCACTTCAGTATGTAATGTAAAAAAAAGATATTTATATTTGAAGAAAAATTGAGAGTAGAGAACAATAGATTATCGAATTATGCAATTTGAAAGAGTATAGAATAAATATAAGACAATAGACAATCTAAATTGATACATAACTAACTGGCCTTGCTTTTTTCTTTCAATAATTGAAATTATAACGGCAACGATGAGTAGTTGTAAACCCCAAAATAAAAAAGGTTACGCAAATATTAAACCAAGTATCTTCTTTGTAGATGATACCTTTAGGGAATTCGCACAAACGAATCGTGTTTCGATTTTTTCATTGAATAGAAAATCGAAATTTGGATAGAACACGACAGGATAGAATCGGGAGGGGGTGCAGCTAGAAAGAGTTCTACCTCTCCAGCTATATTCACGTATATTCTAATAAAAGCATACAAACCTGCTTATTACGCCCTTCAACCGTATTCGTATTCTACTCAAAAATAGGGAAAAATACCTCTCTTCTCTGCGAATCCTTTTTTAAACAGAACAATGGAATCCGCGAATATGTGCTAAAAAACCCAACTCTATATTGTTTATGATTATTATGTCTTTATTATCGCTCCGAATAGATTCAATCGTGAATTCATTTATTATTTTTCTGGTATCCCACGGGATTGGATATAGAATATCTCGAAATGGAATCATTTTTTTTATTCTATACAAAAAAACTCCATTGGTCTAATCTAAGTGTCTTTTATCAATTCCTTTCCGTTCGTATCTATTTCAAATTCCATTCCAATTTGAGATTTGAGTATAAAACTCTCTTCATTTCTACGTCCATACGTATTTTATACATTACATGTAGGCGATTGGTTCCAATTTCATATGATTTAGTAAACATAATAGAAATTCCATAATTGCTAGATCGATTCATATGATTCGATGCAGAATGAATCAAAAATGGGATTTTTTTGGATAATACGGGGAATTCGAAATGCTTGGCGATAGAAATGAAGGAATGGCTGCAATACCTGGGCTTAATGAGATACAATTTGAAGGATTCTCTAGGCTCCTTGATCAGGGCTCAAGAGAAGAACTTTATAAATTTCCAATGGTGGAAGGTTTCATAAGAGATTTTATAGATATATAAGATTTTCCAGATCTAGCAAATTTCCTAACTGCAATAGATGAATACTTATTAGAAAAAACTGTAAATGAAAACTTAGAAAAAGACGAAGACGAAGACGTAAGAAAAGACGTAGACGTACACTTTCGATTATTTGCGGAAACATATAAATTGGTCGAACCGTTGATAAAAGAACGAGATGCCGTATATGAATCCCTCACCTACTCTTCTGAATTATATGTATCCACATGTTTGATTTGGAAAAAGAAGGGGTATTATATGCAAAAACATTCAATTTTGAATGGAAATATTCCTTTAATGATCTCTTTGGGAATTTTTATCAAAATTGATGCAATGGTAAATTAGAATGATCAACTATATATATACTCGGCTACAAATCCATGTAAAATGTAAAAACCCATGGAGAACCGTCGAATCTGGGACTCGTGTTGTCCCTGCACGTGACACGTGACAAGGTCCATCATATTCTACAACACTGTACTACATGTTTTACATAACTTCAATTTTGCGCATGTCCAACATGTTCTACTACATTGCACTACATGTTCTACAATATTACATTACATGTTTTACAGTTTTGTTACATAGAGGGAAAATTAACTACAAACTAAAAAAATGTCAAAACTGTAGAACATGTAATGCAAATTTGTATATATATAACATTGACTTGTTTTCATTGGATATAACCTTTTCAATTGTACATTCACTTATTTATTTTAGACATTTATTTATTTTCAATTGCCAAAGTCTGTTATCACAAAAGGGTATGATTTTCACATGATTTGTCTTATATATATATATAGAGGGAAAATCAGCTACAAATTAAAAAAAATGTCAAAACATGAAAACTGTAGAACACGTACTGCAATAATGTTGTAGAATCATGTAGAATATGTAGTGCAATATTGTAGAACATGATAGACCCAACCACGTGTCGCACGCTGAGACAACGCGCGTCTCAGATCCGACGGTTCTGCATGAGTTTTGATGTTTTCACGTTTCATATGAGTTTGTAGTCGAGTGTATATATATATATAGGGAAGAGTCCGGTTGAGAACCAAATGTGCAGTGAGAACATGAGAACACTAGGCATTCACTTATTTACATTGAATATTCACATATTCTCGTTAGACATTCATTTATTTTCCGTTAGACATTCATTTTCACTTAATTTCATTGGACATTCACTTATTTCCGTTAGACATTCACTTATTTTCAATGGCAATTTTGTATAACATGTTGGACCTGTGCAAAATTGAAGTAATGTATAACATGTAGTGCAACGTTGTATAACTGTCACGTGTCGCAACTTAAGATAACGCGCGTCTCAGATTCGACGGTTATACATTGGTTTCGACGTTTGAACATTTTGAGTGAGTTTGTATTGGAGTGCATCCACACACACACACACACACACACATATATATAATCCTGATAAAAAAACTAGACAGAAATAATGAAATAAAAACTAAACTCAACTTGGCTCAGTAAACATTACAAAATAGTTTACAAGATGAATACTATTACTCAGTGTTGTAAATGTCGCACGACACTATTATGGCAGACAGAGGCCTTCAGGGCTATGAAGGATTTAAATTTTTATAAATTTATTTAATATATTTTTAATAAACTGATTTTTTAATTAAAAAAATATATTGAAATAGTTGAAAATATATAATAAACCATGTATTACATATAGTTTTTAATTAAATAATCTCAATTAGTGAAAATATATATTTATTTATGTTTTCTTAATTAAAAAACTTTATTAATGAAAAATGTATAAGATTCATATATTTTTAGTAATAATCAACTTTTAAATTAAGATTTCCATCAAAGAAAACTTGTAAATTAAGATAATAATAATATATAATTTATAATTATAACATAGTATACATGGCCCAAATGCTAAGCCACTCCAAATTAATAGGAAGTTGTTTTTAGGTAATAGGAAGTTGAAAAGGCTCTTTATAATTAAATTCCTTATTGGGAAGTTGGAAATTATGTTGGGTATTTATGGCAATTAAATGCGCTGCTGAAAATATTAAATGACAATTAAGGGTGAGTTGAAGGATCACAAATATATGAGTTTTAGGGTTTTTGTTTCTTTTGGTTTTGCATAGCAGAGCATGGAGAAGGAAGCAGCTCGTCTCCACCTTGATCGCCTCCGCTCGTCGCCCCTTGACCTTGTCGTGTCTTGCCGGCTATGGCATTGCCGGTTAAAAGGTGCTAATGAAAATAAGAAAAAAAAGGTTAGGATACCAAAAACACGAGAGCATTGCCCAACCTGACTTCGATCCAGGAAGCTGAGCCCTGAACCCTCTCCCACGTACACGGATAACTTGTTAAGCCCAAGTCATACAAATTATATTTATTGAAAGTGTTCGGGAAACTATTGAAGAGCAATGTTGTGAAATTTGAAACTCGGGTAAAACTCGGCGAAACTCGTTTTTGTTAAAAGTATAATTTAATATATATATATATATATATATATATATATATATCTTATTATGCAACTTTTATTATACACAAAATTAGTTGTGCGTAATCATTTGTAATGCAAAAATTGTCAATAATTATTATTTTTTTCACATAAATTCAGTCACTTGAAATTATAGATATTCCCTCAAAAAAGTTCCTTAAAAATTATAAGCATTTACTTAAAAGAGTTCAAACAATTCAAAAGTGTTCAATCATCATTCGTTTGTGCTTCTTCATCAAGAGATTCGTAATCATCTCGAACATTGACGACATTTCTTCCGCTCTTCCTTGGCTCAAATCCATCACCCGCCTCAGAAGCCACACTTATTGTTGTACATTCAATCAAAAAGCATTTTATACCCACCAAATACCAATGCTAGTAAATGCTATTATCAGGAAAAAATAAATATGTATTTATTGGTGACTAGTGAGTAGTTGAGGGTTGAGAGATTGAGAGATTTTTTTGCATTAAAGCAGTAATTTATATGCTTGACTTATGAGAGATTGAGAGGCACAATGCATTTATATTACTCCAGGTCCAAAATAAAACAAGTAAAGAAAGAAACTGATAACAAACAAAATGAAACAAAAAGAGAAAACTTACCTGTAGCGAAGGTGGCCGGAGTCGGCAGCTGCCGGCGGTGGCCAGAGTCGGCGACGGCTGGAGTCGGCGGTGACGGAGAAGAACGGAACAGAGATTTATCGCGAGAGAGAAGAGAAGAAGCGAACAAATCTGGTATATGGATGGATTGAGTTCATTAAACCTATTTTTGGACCGGATTTAACTTGAAATTATTTTCTGTTCAACCCGGTCCAACCGAGTTGGCTGAACTTTGACCGATTTTTGGCCGGATTTCTGCCAACTCGTCTCGGCGAGGCCGGAAGTACCTGGTTCCCGACAAGTTCCTGGCGAGTACGTCCGAGTTTCATAACATTCTTTATGAGAGCACTAGGATAAGGGTTACGTCCCCCCGACGTCGTCCTGATTAGAGGCATTATTAACGTCATCTATAATGCACCAAGGAACATCATTGTCTCTTGGCAAAGACCAAATTAGAGGCCTTGAGTTTTTCTTTGATACAGCGAATCAATATGGTTAGTAGAAAACGATTTTACGTCAATGTCCCCCGCTTGTCTCCATAAGGTCTCCATAAGAGAGCTAATCCACTAAATCTCCCATTCAGGTCCACTATAAACATGCCCTCAAAGCCACTCCGCTTTATGCATTTAACTAGGGTATTTATGCATAAAGTTTCACTCAAAAATACAATTTCAGGCTTCATATGAGTTAGACTAGACCTGTATTCTATGTGGGATTGATAGTTGAGAGTTGCAATTTGCTTCTCTTTTTATAATGACCGATATACTTACTAGCTGTTAGTACAGTAGGGTGAGGGTTTCTTAGGTGAAACTTCAGTCGCGCCATATAGAATTTAAGTTCATTTCCCTTGAGCTAGCAGAGCACGAAGCCAATTGGTCAAGTAACCTACTAGCAGATGTGCCAGTTTTGAGATGCCAAATTGTGCTTATTTCTTTGCATTATGATTCACATGCAACTATGTGCACAATATAGAGGTCTTACTGTGCTAAACCTCGAGAGCAACCAGTTTGATATCATCACTTTGTTTCGCCAGACATTTCTTTCATGTCAGTGACATCTCCACCACAGACAATCATCTCTCTTCCCCGTTGACTCTACTGCTGCAGATCAGGTCCACCAACTTTGAAAAGGGATTGAACTCCTCGTCTTGATTTTATGTATGAAATAAGTCATTACATTTATACACAATTGTGTGAATCTTTGGAAGGAAACTAAATCAAATAATAACTAAGAAAATAAATCAATGAGATTTCTTGCTAACATTCTCAACCTCCAATACTTCCTCTCAAGTTAGAGCATGTATATTGGCAATGCCCAACTTGCGAAGGAGATCATGGAAACGATATTGTTCAAGACCGTTAGTAAAAATATCGGCGAGCTGGTGTTTACTAGAGATTGATCGAGGCTGGAGGACTGCTAATTGAATCTACTGGCGCACAAAGTGGCAGTTAATCTCAATATGTTTTGTACGCTCATGAAAAACAGGATTCGAGGCTATGTGGATGACGACTTGGTTATCGCAAAATAGTGGAACTGGCTTAGTCTAAGGAGCCTGGAGATCATAAAGTAGTTGGCGTAACCAAACGATTTCACGGCTGGTAGCCGCCATAGCTCGATATTTTGCTTCGGCTAAGGAGCATGAGACGATAGTTTGTTTCTTTGATCATCAAGAGACCTGTGAAGATCTGAGGAAAAGTATGAAGCCAGTAGTGGATCTACGTGCATTCGGGCACCTTGCCGAATCAGCATAACAATATGCTTGTAAGAGCATCTCCAATGGTATGTTGTATTTAACATAAAATTTATATTATATGTTATTGTTTTAGCATCCCTATGTTATTTCATTCCAACGAATATGTTATTTGTTATATGCTATTTTAATAATAAATAAAATGAAATATATTATTGTTAGGGAACGAGGGATCCAATCAGGCATGCATCGGAAGCAAAATATAACCTCGTCCCGGTCACACGGATCTATGCTTTTATTAGATTAATCAAAAAGGGGTTTAAATTTTTTTTAACTATTTATTTATATATTTATAGCTAATGTGAATCGACCGAAGATGTCTCCAACGGGATCCACCCTCCACAAGTAATCCACACGAGCAAAAGTGGATCGAAGCAAGTATCGCCTTCGACATACTAGAATCGAAAACAACTTATATATGAAATTAATTAAAATTATGATTTTATTCCAAATATAGTTTAATTTTGACTTCTGTTTTCATACTCAGAAATCAGGCCCAACATATGAAGCCCAAATTTCCAAAACTGTTTCGGTTTAAAAACCGAAACTAGAAATTGGCTTCTGCGCTTATGTCACGATAGTTACACCTAGTGTAACAATTTTTACATGTGCGCCAATGTGACGATCATTACATCTGGTGTAACGATGGTTGCATGTGTGTGTCACAATGTGACGATCGTTAGTGTAACGATCGTTGCATATGCGTGACTCGTCTTCTCCTACTTGTTCCTTCCCACGGGCTTCTAAAACCCATATGCTTCGATTCTTTCTCTATGTGTGTGCCCCTATAGGCTCATGAATCATTGGCGGATATGCTTGAAGTCTCATTTCATTCTATCCATCATAAGTGGCCTCTAGTAAGACATTATGATTGCCCAACGAGCATGATCATCGATGATTCGACTTAACCTCATGTCGTCCATGTCACTATCCCTTTTATCACTAGATATCTTGATTGATCATAGGGCATAAAGTCGTCATCCTTATTTAGTCAATCACTGTTTCTTGATATGTGAGATAACTGAAAAATGATACCACATATCATCAACATATCCATGTGTTTCCTTTCATTCATTCTCATCAAGTGGACTAAACAAATATCGTTCCCATACCGGAGTATGAGGCGTAAATCCCTTAACCGTCTTTCGTATCACTCATGTAGCCCGTCCCTGAGCCAATCACATCCGTTATGACTACCCTTTTACTAGTTTCATTGGACGTACGTCAAACTCAGATATTGATTACATGGTGATCACAAAGACTCCTCGGTCTAAGGATACAATGACAAAATACGACAACTGAATATGCCCATGACAACATCTATGTCACATATTTAGATTGGGTCGTCCGATATCATTTCTCTAATGATATCTATGATTTGACTCCGACAATCCCATTGCCAAAGATCAGTAGAGCGTGATCATAAAGAGTCATCCGCATACTGATCGCTTCTGATGAAGCTTAACTGACTAGGGACACATTATTACATGTGATCAATACAAATCTATAGTTCTACTATTAGTGATGACACACACAATTATACAGATCAAACCACATTTAATAAATTACTATAACACAACAGTAATATAATGCCAATTTTATTTCATTTCAAACGATGATAAAACTATCATAGACTCATAACTTCGTATTGGGCTAGGACATAAATCCTACAATTATTTTGTTATATAATTATGCTTATTTTATCTGATTAATTGGAAAGTAACATTTCGATGATAAAATAGTAATATAAAAAAAATACTTTTTCTTGAAGAGGCAAATTACATATGCTACATTTCCATGCCTAACATGCCATGTAAATATAGCAAATGCTAAAATAGCATAACAAATAGCATGTTGTTGGAGTTGATATATCATGGGTTGGAGATGGTCTAAGGTGAGGGAGTTGTGTGCAGGTAGGAAAATTCCTTGTCCTGGACTGCTCTTAAGATAACGAAGTACATGAAAGGTCGTATCCAAGTGAGGTTGTTGTGGAGTTTGCATATATTGACCCTAGTATGTGAACCACATAACTTATGTCGGGTTGAGTAATGGTGAGATATAATAATCGCCTGATGAGTCGTCGATATTGCCCGTTGTCTGAGTAAAAGGAACCTTTATCAAATGAGAGTCGATGTTGTTTCAGAAGAGGAAAGGATGTTGCCTTTCAACCAGTGAAGCCGCTATCAGCTAAGATATAAAGGGCATACTTTGAGCGAGGATAATTCCTCTAGGAGATCGAGCCACTTGAGGCTAAAAAAGTATTTGAGCTTGCCCATATCTTTGATCTTAAATTGTTGATTCATATGAGTCTTAAGTTGTTGAATACACATTGTATTCTTGCCCGTGACTATCACATCATCCACATATATGAGAACAACAATGAAGGAATATGGAGCAGTAAGGGAGAACAAAGAATGGTCTATTGTAGAAGGTTTGTATATGAGGGTCATAACGAACTCGGTGAACTTGTGATACAAGTTCTAAGAGGCCTGCTTCAGGCCGTAAAGAGACTTGAGCAAGCGACAAACATTAGACTTCCCATGTTTTGAGAACCCGTAAGGAATATTCATATAATTTTCTCGTGTACATCACCATGTAAGAAGGCGTTGTCAACATCTAGTTGGTAGGGTGGCCAGTCTCGTGCATCAGCGATAGTGAAATGACAACGGACAATTACCATATGAGCAACAAGAGAAAATGTGTCATTGAAGTCCATAACTTCAATTTTGGTATAACTCTTTGCAACCAATCGTGCCTTGTATCATTCAATACTACTATCGGGTCGATACTTGACCTTGTAGACCCATTTTGAGTCCATGACACGCTTCCCAAGTGGAAGAGTAGTTAAACTGCAAGTTTTATTTTCTTCCAAGGCATTAACCTTCTTTTCCATAGCATTCCGCCAATTAGCGTGCTTAACTGCATGATGAAAACTACGAGACTCATCCATAGAAGAGATGGCCACTAGAAAACAAATGTGAGCGGGAGAAAATCTATTATATAAAATTGAATGTGTAAGAGGATGTACAATAGAGTTGATTGAAGGAAGGGTTGGTTGCGAAATAGAGTCAGATTGTACGCGAGAGAAGGAGACAGTTTATAGTCATTATCGCTTAGACGCTTGAGTAGTATAAAGACGCTTAACTGGGAGGTTCATCTCATATGGAATGTTAGCTGTTGGATTTGTGCCCTAGCCCAATGTAATAAGTTATCTATTTGTAATGTTTTATCATCAATTGGAATAAATAATAAAACAACATTATATTATCAGTGTGTTGTAGTAATATATTAAATGTGATTTGATCTATGTCATTATATGTATAAGCAATAATAGTATAATTGTAGATTGAAAAGAATCACATTTAATGTGTCCCTGGTCATACATGTTTCATCAGAAGCGACCAATATGAGGATAACTCTATATGATCACGCTCTATTGATCATGACAAGTTAGTGCCGGAGTTAGATCATGGATATCATTTAGAGGATGATATTGGACGATCCGAAGGTGAGTATGTAGCATAGATGCTGTCATGAGCATACTCACATATCGTAGCTTGTTAAAGTATCCTTAGACCAAGGAGTTTTTTTCGTTACAATGTAATCAATAACTGAGTTTGACGTTGCCTGGTATTATCTGTAAAAGGGTAGTCATAAGGGCTCTGATTGGATAAGTTATTGATTACATGAGGGAACACGAAAGACGGCTAAGGGATTTATCCCTCATGCTCCGGCATGGGAAATATATTTGTTTGGGCCACTTGATGAGACTGACTGAAATGAAATGCATGGCCATGCTAGAGATACGCAGTATCAGGATTCAGTCATCTCACATATCAAGAAACGATGATTGATTAAATAAGGATCACGACTCTCTGCCTTATGATCAATTTGGATATCTAGAGATAAAAGGATATTGACTTGGACGATATGAGGTTGAGTCGAATTATCGATAATCATGAGCGTTTGGTAATCGTAAGGCCTTACCAGAGGCCAATTTTGATGGGCAGGGCAAAATGGTAATTTTGCGCTGATATGCCCAACGTGTCATAAGCCTAGAGGGTCACACACTTAAGACGATGAATATAGAAAAAGAGGACTTCGAAAGTCTGTATGAGAAGAGATAAGAAACTTGAGAAATTCACTTTCTTGTTTAGTTAGACCGGATTGGTCTAAGCTAAATCGGAATGGATTAGACAATTACCGGTACAGGTTGTAAATCGGGCGATTACGGAAATTGGTCTAAGTGAGTTATAGGCTGATTTAATTCAAGTCATTTAATTAATAATCCTAAGTCTATTTGAGTTCAAAAGAATTTTAATTAAATGGGCTTGGATTAAAATGGGCTTAAGGCCTTTTTAGGATTTGATGAACAATAATTTTAATTTTAATTCAAAAATAATCCAAGATTGGAAAGGACAAAGAAAGGGAAAGATTTGACAAAATAATATTTTTGAAAAAATCGGAAAAAGGGAAACTGGACGATTTTGGGAATTGGGAATATAATATATTCCCAATTCCCAAAACCGGCCACATCTCTCTCTCTCTCTCTCTCTCTCTCGTGTTCTTGCTCCCTTCTTGCAAAACAAGTAATACTTGCAAGAAGATTTTGATCTAAGGATCAGGACATCGCATGTGTGGACGTGATAGAGAAACAAGATCTTTAGATTTTGTTTAATCGAATTCGCATTAAAAGGTATAAATTTATTCGCATTCTAATCTTGTGCTAAAATCAATTTAGCATGAAGATCATAATTATCGTTTCGGGATCCATGGTTAATTCGCTTCCGCATGAAATTAATTGCTTTGACCCCATGAAATTCCTTCAGTGGTATCAGAGGAATGGTTGTATTGCATATTAATTTCTAGCATTTTAGAATCACATGAATAAAATACCTAGGGTTGCTTAATTTGATTGTGGATTTAATTGAAGAAATTATTTGAGGGTTCCAATCAAATAATTTCATGCCCATACAAGAAATTAACCTCAAATATCTGAATTAATATGGATCTTGCATGATCATGAGATCTAGGATAAAATAAAAATTATATGTTTACCTTGATTTGAAATCCCGTAGTCACTAAATAATATTTACCGACCTCTAAAGAACGTCCACACAGGAAGAGCAATCCGGGGATACTCACAACGATCCTTAATAGAAGATCGAAGCAAGCAAAACGGACGGAGAGAGGGGAGGACGGGTGGCCGAAATCGGTTAGAGACAGAGAGAGAGAGAGAGTGGCGACTAGGGTTTTGGAAAATAATTCTCTTTATTTTCATATCTGAAAATTTCTCTTTTATAAACCTTTTTAGGCAATAATTAATTAAAAGCCTTAATGGGCTTAAAGCCCAAAGCTTTTAATTAATTATGTAGAGAAGTCCATTCTAGCTTAGCCCATTCTGGCTAGGCCCAGTTTAGCTAATTTAGTTAAATCTATTTAATTATATTATAATTAATTAGTCCTGCTAAACCGTTCTTGAATTCCGGTTTAGTCGTAAACCGAAATCGGTCTAATCTGGTTTAATCCAAAACCGAATTTTGTCTCTCTCATAATTCCTCCTTATGATTCCATCCATTTTACTCAACCTTTAGTGTGTGACCCTCTAGGCTCACGACATGTCGGCGGACTGGTAAAATTACCATTTTACTCTTTCCATCATGAGTGGCCTCTAGCAAGACATCATGATTACCCAACGCTTGTGATTATCGAGATTTCGACTTAACCTTGTTGTACATGAATCTATCCTTTTATCCTCTTGATATCTTTGACAACCACGAGGCATAGACAAGTCATCCTCGTTCCATTGTCCTGTTCTTGATTCTGAGTTAACTGAATTGTAACTGATACTTCTTATCGACTGCATGGCCATGCTATTGTATTTCAGTTGTATTCATCAAGTGGCCTAAACTGATATCTGCTCACACGTCCGTATGAGGGATTAATCATTTAGCGATCCATTGAGTCAACTTATGTAACTTGTGATCGAGCCAATCACAGTCGTTATTGTAACCCTTTTACAGGAGACGTTAGACTGAGTCAAACTCGTCATTTATTACATATTGACCTCAATGGTCCTTCCGTCTGAGGATGTGATTTCATGTGCCGACATATGAGTATGTTCATGACTGTGTCTATGTAACATACTCATGATCGGGTCGTCCTATATCACCCCTAACTGGTGATACTATGACCTAACTCTGGCCCCCTTCTGGCCATGATCAGTAGAGTGTGATCATTTAGAGTTAGCCTCATACCGATCGCTTCTTATGAAGCTATTCTGATCGGGGACTGCTATAGTAAGATTTTATCGGATCTGTTGAGAATCGCAGCCAAGTCAACCAATTTTCAACGCATGGTCCAATCTGCATGGTTACTACGCTAATGCGCACGTACCCATGCAAACTAGTCCATCTTCTATTAGAACCCATTCTCATGGATCCACGTTAATCGTATTCACCCATGAGTCTGAAAACTAATCGAAGTGATGAAAAGTGGGCGGTATCTAGCTTGACTTGAAATTACTTGCCTTTTAAATGTCCATTATCACCGATCATTATTTGATCTTAATTTGAAACTATCATCTACAAATCCATGTAGAGATACTTTCAATTCCGGTTTACATGCGCGTGATTAACTTATTATTATTAATCTTTACACATGTGGGTGATGATCTAATTAACATGAACTTATGAAAATTAAATCATACATTCATAAACATAAATGTAAATTTGCTTTAGCTAGCCCGCTAACCATACTAGAATAAACTAGAACCTATATTAGGTCTTGTCTTTCCTCATTCTCCTGGACTCCCACTGGCTCCACGCCTCCTCGGGATTACTGTCCTTCTCTTCGGTTCTTATCGTCTTGGGACTTTGTAATTACATTTAATTTAAATGAAATAAATGCTATGACACGCAGGTCACAATTAAATTACAACCCATAAGCAACTCGCAGGTTGCAAACCAAAATTTAAATCCTAAATTCGGGCTAACTTAGCAATCATGTTGCAAACACGTGTTATCAAACAATCATGTTATCAAACAAGCATGTTGTCAAGAAAACATATTAATTCAAATTTTATCTTGATTTAAATCATGAAATACGGTTTATCGAAACCGTTTTCTTGAACCGGTTAATTTCTGAATTAAATCGGTTCATGCGCTGGTTTATCGAAACCGAACCGGTCTGAAATTTTTAATTAATTATTGCTGAAAAATTCTGGATTTTTCTGGTTCGGATCTGACCCGAATCCAATTGGTTTGACCGAACCAAAATTGACCCGAGGGCCAATTAGGGTTCGGCAAAAACCCTACCCGCCAGGGCTGGCCGCGCCGTGGCCGACCAGCCCGTGAGGGCTGGCCGCCTAGCTGGACTTGGTTGGGCCGAAGCCCGCCCCTTGCCGGAACCGAGAGGCTCGGCCAAATTTGCCACGGGCAGATCTGGTCGGCCTTCCCGTTCCGGCCGATCGGCCCGTGGTTCGGCCGGGGTTGGCCTCTCAGCTAGCCTCGGCCTTCCACGGATCTCGATCCCGATCTAGCTCGATCAATTAATTTTTTCAGCAACATTAAAAAAAATTTCAGCAATTAATTCATCAACCAAAATCATAAAATTTGCAATTTTTCAATTTACAATACCGAAACAAATTGCAAAATCAAATCTAGCCTATCATGCTCGAATACAGAATCATGCGTAACCAAGCCTCTGATACCACTGAAGGAATTATTTGAGGATTCCAATCAAATAATTTCATGTCCATACAAGAAATTAACCTCAAATATCTGAATTAATATGAATCTTGCATGATCATGAATTGATCATGAGATCTAGGCTAGAATAAAAATTATATGTTTACCTTTATTCGAAATCCCGTAGTCACTAAATAATATTTAGCGACCTCTAAAGAACGTCCACACAGGAAGAACAATCTGGGGATACTCACAACGATCCTCACTAGAAGATCGAAGCAAGCAAAACGGACGGAGAGAGGGGAGGAAGGGTGGCCGAAATCGGTTAGAGAGAGAGAGAGTGGCGGCTAGGGTTTTGGAAAATAATTCTCATAATTTTCAGATCTGAAAATTTTTCTTTTATAAACCTTTTTAGGCAATAATTAATTAAAGGCCTTAATGGGCTTAAAGCCCAAAGCTTTTAATTAATTGTGTAGAGAAGCCCATTCTTGCTTAGCCCATTCTGGCTAGGCCCAGTTTAGCTAATTTAATTAATCTATTTAATTAGATTATAATTAATTAGTCCTGCTAAACCGTTCATGATTTTCGGTTTAGTTCTAAACCGAAATTTGTCTAATCCGGTTTAATCCAAAACCGAATTTTGTCTCTCTCTCAAAATTCCTCCATATGATTCCATCCGTTTTACTCAACCTTTAGTGTGTGACCATGTAGGCTCACGACACGTCGACGGACTAGTAAAATTATCATTTTACCCTTTCCATCATGAGTGGCCTCTAGCAAGACATCATGATTACCCAACGCTTGTGATTATCGAGATTTTGACTTAAGCTTGTCGTACATGAATCTATCCTTTTATCCTCTTGATATCTTTGACAACCACGAGGCATAGACAAGTCATCCTCGTTCCATTGTCATGTTTCTTGATTCTGAGTTAACTGAATTGTAACTGATACTTTGTATCGACTGCATGGTCATGCTATTGTATTTCAGTTGTACTCATCAAGTGGCCTAAACTGATATCTGCTCACACATCTGTATGAGGGATAAATCCTTCAGCGATCCATTGAGTCAACTTATGTAACTTGTGATCGAGCCAATCACAGTCATTATTGTAACCCTTTTACAGGAGACGTTAGACTGAGTCAAACTCTTCATTTATTACATATTGACCTCAATGGTCCTTCCGTCTGAGGATGTGATTTCATGCGCCGACATATGAGTATGTTCATGACTGTGTCTATGTAACATATTCATGATCGGGTCGTCCTATATCACCCATGACTGGTGATACTATGACCTAACTCTGGCCCCCTTCTGGCCATGATTAGTAGAGCGTGATCATTTAGAGTTAGCCTCATACCGATCGCTTCTTATGAAGCTATTCTGATCGGGGACTGGTCAAGTAAGATTTTATCTGATATGTAGATCTACTATTATGTGTTGACACATCAATGATACAAATTAAATCATACTTAAGATATTACTACAACACTTAGTAATATAACTTTCGATTTTATTTCAACTAATAATCTTTATTACATGATTAGATTGAAAATACATTGTGCTAGGGCACAAATAACCCAACATTAATTGCATGAAAATTTTAAATTAATTTTTTTGATTTTTGAAATTAATTTTTTTCTTAAAAATTAGGGCCCTGGGCTGATCTGGCCGAGCAATGATCAACCCTAGGTCGAGACCCTTGGCTAACCATGGCTTGACCATGGAATGGCCCGCAGGCCGTCCATGGGCGACGCCCAGGCCAGACAAGGTCGAGACCTGGGACGCCCTAGCAGCCCTCGGGCTGGCCGCGGGCAGATTCGTACTTTTGTCTTATGAGAAAATTGATTTTGCTTTCAAGTGCTTGATTCGCGACACAATTACTCTTCCCCTTTTATGAACTGTCAAACCCTAACTTCCCTCTCTTGCAAATTCAACTTGATTTGGTTAACACAATCAAGCCGGCGCGGTTCACCTCCATCATTGCATTGTTCCCTCATAAATTTCTTGCAGATTTAGATATTCCTTGATTTCAATATTTGCTGATATGGTTCAATTATTCTATGTTTCCTATATTTCAAAATAAATGTATATAATATGATTTCATGATACCTTCAATCCAAAAAGCATACAAATTTTACCCCTACTTTTGAAAATTTTCATGTTTTTGAGGGCCAGATCATGTTCTTAACATAGGTGTGAGTCATTTTTGTGTTGCATTTTGTCAACAATGTCTGGTACTTAGAAACATATTTTTTTTAATTCTATATGGCCAAGTGACTGTTGATTCATTTTGTACATGTCATCAATTTTCTGAAAATACTCTAATCTGACATGATTGCCTTCCTTCATTTCACCATTTCATGATTCCATTTTTTACGTTGGTCCATGATTCCATTCCCACAGTTTAGTGTTTGTATTTCATGTTTCCATTTGCAATCACTTTCAGGAGTTCATTACACTTACATGATTTCTCCATCTCTCCTTGCAGCTTCGTCAATGGGTCTGGTTAAGCGAAAATCTCCGAGGATTAATTCGTCAAATCTTTTTCAACACACACTATAGCCGGCTCGAAACTTTCAATCTGCGTAGTTCCCCGGTTGATTTTTGTGAATGGCTCCATCAAAACGAAAATTGCAGAAGATTTTTAATTTGACTAATACTAAAAAGCAAGGTTAGTATTGTTTTGGCTTTACTCGGTGATTTCAATAAGTTGCATCTATTTTTTAGGTTAAGTCTTATGTTCATCAGAGAAGGATTTTCATGGGTTCCAAACAATTAATATCATGCAGTGGACTGAAATTAACCATGGAAATCGATTTTGGAGATCTTATTACGAAAAAACAACATGCATATTATATTATCAGATCTGAATTTTTACATTTGCAAATCGACAAAACCCAAAGTATATGTGTTTCTCTAGGTTGTCCACACAAGTACAACACCTTGACTAAGGTTTCTACACACAATCTTACTAGCGTTGTGTGTAGAATTGAGCAAGAACACCAATGGAGGTTGTGAGAGGGAGGGGCGGCAAAGAGAGAGGAGAGAGGAAGTATGTAGCCGAAAATATTAGGGTTTTTAAGAATTAAAACGTGTGATTAAAAATCAGATTTTTAATAATTATTAAATCACATAATTAAACCCCTTCAACCCTTATTTACACTAAAGCCCCATTCTTAATTAAAACCAAGAATGGGCTTTAAGTCCACTTAGCTAAACCTAATTAAAACCCATTTAAATTGAGTTCTAATTATATGGTTTAGCTAAACCGGTCCAATCTCTCTAATTTGATTTCTTCAACCGTCTGGTTAATAAACCTAGGCCAGAAATCAACCGAATCGTTTTCAATTTGACTAAGTTGAAAAGCGGATTCTCCCAATTACCATCCAAGCTTGTTTTGCTACATACTGTACTTAAAGTGTGTGACCCTCTAGGCTCACGACCCGTTGGCAGACTGGTAAAATTACTATTTTACCCTTTTCATCAATAGTGGCCTCTAGCAAGACATTATGATTACTCAACGTCCGTGATTATCGACGATTCGACTTAACCTGTTATCGTACATGTCACTGTCCTTTTATCAAACCGATATCCAGATTGATCAATAGGCATAGAACCGTCTTCCTAATTTATCAATCACTGTTTCTTGATATCTGAGATGACTGAAAACTGATACAAAGGTATCACCTGCATGGTCATGCTATTCCTTCAGTCATACTCATCAAGTGGCCGAAACAGATATCTTTCACATACCGGAGTATGAGTGATAAATCCCTCAGACGTCTTTCGAGTTCACTAATGTAATTCATAACCAAGCCAATTAGAGCCGTTATGGCTACCCTTTTACAGGCAATGTTAGACTAGGTCATACTTAGAGATTCATTACATAGTGCACACAAAAACTCCTTGGTCTAAGGATATAATGACAAGCTACGATCTGTGAGTATCTCATGACAATATCTATGCTGCCTACTCACCATCGGGTCGTCCAATACCATCACCCTGATGATATCTATGATATAACTTCGACACTTACTTTGCCATGATCAGTAGAGCGTGATCACAAAGAGTTAGTCTCATATTGATCGCTTCTTAAAGAAGCTTAGTCGACCAGGGACACATCAAATGTAATTCTTTCTGATCTATAGTTCTACTATTAGTAATTATACACATAATGATAAAGATCAAATTACATTCGATAAACACATTAGTAATTTATGTCGTTTTATTTATTCGGAAAGATGATAAAACATTACATATGTAGATCACTTTTATATTGGACTGGAGCATAACTCTAACAATTAGTACCTTAAACAAATCGTGATTGTAATCTTCCCATTTTGCTGAAAATTAGCTTGAACCCTATGCTTGATCGAGTTTGAATAATGTGTGATTTTAGGCTTTGGGTGTATATAACAATGCTAAATTTGTGGTTAATAGATTTTTCAATTTTACATGGTTCAAGTATCCTTTGATTCAGATGTTGCTATTTGTATTTTTTAGTTCATACATTGCTGAAGTTATATTATATCATCTGAATATGTCTGATTGTTAAAGTGATGTCATAACATCTGTTGATGAAGTTGCATTTGTATGGATGTTAAATTGAGAATGTGTTGTGTCATTGCACCGCGTATACAAAATGCGCAGTTCCTTTTGTTTTGGCTTAAATCTGTTGAGGGCTTTACCATGCTTATAGAATGTGTAGTTCATAGGTACAATATGCATTGAATATGTTGTCGTGCAATTTTACTTAAACAATTTCAAGTTTTATGCAATTCTATGATCCCTAAATAGTTCCAAGTTCTATGCAATTCCATGATCCCATTTTCTTAATTTCATGATTCCATTGCAATGTAATCGCATGATTCTAGATCCAAATATATGTAATAACAATTTATTACTTCCATTTCAAATGGAATTATGGAATCATTAGAATCACGAAATGGAATCATGAAATCATTAGAACCGGGAAATGGAATCATGGAATCATTAGAATAATGAAATGGAATCATGAGATTCTGTGCAAATTCCATGACTCCATTTCTATTATTCCATTAAATTTAGTTTACATATTCTCTGCTTCCATTTGTATCAGAGTTTGAATTTAATTAAGTGTTGCACTTGCACTTCGTCATTTAATTAAGTGGTAGAGTTTGAATTGAGAATCTTCTTTTTAATTTTGGTAACAATTTTCTGAATATTTATCACAAATTCAAATCTCTAGAATCGTGGATATTTATTACTCAATTTCTTATTTTAATGCATATTATTAATTATTAGAATCAATCAAAATGACAATAATATCCTTTTAATTGATTTTTAATTCATCAAATCATAGAAGAACTGGACTATCAATGAAATTACATCTAATGGATGTGATTTATTCATATATTTGTATAAGATAACCCATTTGTAGCCGAGTGCATCCCTCTATCATATTAGTGGGTGGGTCGGTTCTGTTAATAAGCCGCAACATGATATAGAGCTACTAAATTTGGACTACCCCTGGCCTATATAACTACCTACTCCAATTGCCCACTTTTATCTTCTTTTCCATTTCCAAATATGCTAGATAAGATTTTGTACGCGATAGTGTAGTTTACTCCTAGGGCTCGACTACGTGCAAGTGCATGGTCGTTGCAAGCAATACAATTGGTTAAGGCCGGGTCGAATTCACTTAGAACAATTAATGTGAATCTTTCAATAGAATTATGCTGTATTATAAAGAAAAGCTTATTGATTGTAGATGTTTGGTTAAGTCATCCTAAATTGAAAAATGATTAACTAATGCTAAATTACAACGGCATATAAAGGTACAAATTAAAATTAAACGGTTGTCAAAGAGATAGAGCACCAAGGTGCTAGTTTTGATCTCCCGAGCCATGAGTTTACTTAGTTAGATCTCAACCTTGACTTGAGATTACATTAAGACAGACTATTGTCAGCCGAGAAATCAAGGGTATCAACCTGTAATTCTCTAGGGTTTTTTCAAGTCTAATGTAACAATTCACATCTCGAGAATTCACAAATTGCTAACAAATAATTTTGGAGATCAAACAAAAAAACAATAAAGAATAAGAAATCTAAGAAGTCTAAGGACAATTCCAAGAATAATACCTAAACAAATAGATAAACATGAGTCTTATACTATCACCCATATAACTTTCAATTGCAAAATACCCAACGAAAACTACACAATAAGAGTCAAGAGTAAGAAATCTTTTCACCTTGAATTCTTGCTATCTTCTCCTGTAAGCTACCCACTTGTTCCTTGAGCTCTCTCCTACTCTCACCCTGATTAGGAAAATACAATTGAGAGTCTAAAAATGATAGAGAGCTACTAAATTTATGAGAACTACAATTAAGGTTTAGCTAGAACAAAAGCATGGATACTGCAATACCAAAAATACACGTCTATTCCCTACCTTACTACATTTCAGTTAATTATTCATATTAATATGATATTTTCATAATATTGCATGATTTTCATAAACTATATTGAGTATCAGCAAAACCCATCATGATTGGATGGCTTATTAGAAAACAAAACCAAACTTAATCTAACAAGACCAAACTCAAATCATAGTAGGATATTTCAGAAATTGAATCCAATGGCACAAATTTGATCTGAAATAGCACGAATTTGAACTCTAATTTCACAAATTTGAATCCAAATTTCAGAAATCGGATAAGAATAGCAAAAATTTGAAGAAATTGAACCTTAAATTCGAAATTGAAACCCTGAATCAATACCTTTAGATAGGTTCCGCCGGAGATAGAGGAGATCGGCCGGAGGTGGAGGAGACCGGAGATGGGGTCGGCCGGAGAGAGCAAACCGAGACCGAGCAGAAGGAGCTGGCGACCTGACCGAGACGGGGTCGAGCTTCAGGCGGAGTGAGCAGAGGGAGATACTACAAGAGTTTTGTAGTTGGGACGGCGCACCCAAAGCGCAGTTGCGCAGTCACAAGCTAAGGACTGCGCATATTCAATATGTGCGCGGTCCTTGGCAACGGTCTAATTTGCAACGGCTATACATCCGACCGTTGCACACCAACGAGCAATTTTAGTGGATCTCTACAAACTGCGCACACTGTCTATGTGCGCAGTCCTTACCTTATGACGGCGCACATGAGAGTGCGCAGTCACAAGGGTCACCTTATGCCTGCGCACATAGACTGTGCGCAGTCCTTGCTTTGGCTTAGGACTGCGCACGTTGTCTATGTGCACAGTCGTTATAGCAAAATGGTGTAGTGAGATGGCGGCCTGGCCGAGATTGAGACGGGGTCGAGCTTGAGGTGAGGAGTTGGAGAGCTGGCGAGTTCGGGAGGTGGCGGAGATCGAGAGAATGGCGAGGACGGTGGGGGAGTTCGAGAGGATGGCGAAGACGGCGGCGACTCAAATCGGACGAGAGCGAAGTGTCGAGCAAGAGGGAAAGAGAGGGATACTGATTTTCATTTTCACCAAATGTCGAATATGTAAGCACTTATTCCCGGCGAGATTTTGACAAAATCTCGCCGGATTGGTGGTCTTGTGACAAAACAAATGAAAATTCCACATGACCACCTACCCGGCAAGATTTTGACAAAATCCCGCCGAGAATAATTTTTAATATTTTAAAATTTATTTATATATAGGAAATTACAATTAATTGTTATGGTTAGTGTTACGGTTAGGGGTTTAATGTTTAGTATTTAGGGTTAGTGCTTAGGGTTATGTTAGTGATTATGGTTTGGGATTTAGGGTTAGTGTTAAGGGCTTAGGGTTAGGTCTAGTGTTAGTGTTATGACACCAAGACAAAATGAGGGTAGATTTTTTATTTATAACGAAAAAGTTACAAATTTTGCAAAATATAGAATATGTATTCAATCTATTAGAATCATATTCTTGTTTGTCGTCTTCTTCTTCGTCAATCTGTTGGTCCTCTTCTTCTTCTTGTCTCGGGCAAAGCCTCATCATCATTGAATTCAATGAATTCCTCTTCTTCATCCAATTCATCTTCTAATTTCAGTTATTCATCAGACCAAAATCAATACATAAACCCCCATTTATGAGAAGAGGAATATCTGTTGTCGCTTCCCCTGATACGGTGCTTCGACCTCGTATATTGGGCCTTCATTTGCATTTATTTAGAGTGATGTCGGGTTATAAATACCTCTATGAAACATGTGGCTGACAATTTTCCAACCCCCCCCCACCCCCCCCGTGCACCAGATCGATCGTCGACGTTGAAGACTTTTTTCACCAATTTAGCCAAACATCACAGATTTTATGTGTGCATACGAGTTCAAAAACTTGTAATAGGATTGCATAATAATTTTTTGAATTAGCTTCGAACATCACAGCACAATTTTGTGTCCTTCGCGGTTGATCTTGTTGGTGACACACGTATTTGACTCCATTAACAGTGCATTTTGAGTATGACTCGGGCCTCACGAGAGAATATACAATTTAATGTTTCTCATCGCTTTCATCTGCAGAATTCAACGAAATTCATGTAATGAATTAGTGTATTAATTGCAATCATTACGATATTCTCTCGCGAATTGATTTAAAAATGCACTTACTTTTTTGTGGAACGATAAGAAGAACTTCATGTTGTGACAATCGCTTTCAACTTCTCGGAACCATTCGGGCACTTCATGTTGAATTAATTGCGGTGGATATCAATGTATGGATCTGCTTCCTTGCAATTGTCCATAACCGTCCAATGGGCCCAATTTTGGTCCTCAGTTGTGACAGTCGCGTGACCGACGAAGCCACTAGAAATGAAAACTGAGGAGAAAACTGAAATGTTCCATTGGCGAACCTCATTCAGTTGTACACTAGGAGTAGACGAGTCGTCTTCGAGGCATATCACATTGGAGTTGATGGATTTCTTGACCCTTTAGTTCCCTGACACATAATCTCTGAAACCATCGAGATAAGCCAACTAAGGTATCCGTCACGCGCGACCCAACATATGGTCGGATGAGTATCTAGAGAATTCGTTGAAGCAAGACATGACAGTTGTGTGTCTTCAATCCGTAAAAATTTTTGTCCTGGACATTCACTTTACTTTTCAGCAGACCGGCATACCCGCTCGGATATTTGATAGCAGTAATTCTTTCAAACACTTTGGTCCACTTCTGAGGCAACACACTAAAATCAAAGGAAGGTCGACTGATGCCCATATTTGAGAGAGATGCACGGGCATTTTCATCATCCTTGGTCTTTGACTTAAGGCCAAGTCTGGTGCCCGTGACATCATTTTCGCATACATTTTTATCGATATGCATGACATCAAGAGCATGCCTAACCCGAATTGACTTCCAGTATGGGAGTCGCGATAAAAATAGTTTCATGCGTCCAGCAACATGGAGTCCTACCTTGTTTCGGCGCTAATAACGGATGCAAACTCTGCACTGAAAATTCATGAAGTCTTGTATGTTTAAAGACTTCCTCCGATGTAGGAGTCTTGAATCCGTATGGATGCTGGGCGTGTAACTATCTACGGTGTCTGAGGTATGACATTCTACGAAGATTGTATGTAGCTTCGAGGTCTTCAAGGCAAATAAGGCATGCCTTGTACCCCATTTACCTGAATTACGCCTAACATTCCTAACCCTTGATAGTCGCTGATTGTGTACATCACGACTGCATGCATTCGAAATTGCTCGCAACTTTTCTGATCATACGTTGGGACATTCGTGCCCCACAATACTTTCATATCGTCTATTAATGGCTGCATGAACACGTTCAAACACTTACCCAGTAATTTTGGCCCGGAAACCAGTATCGATAGAATATTGTACTCTTTCCTCATAGACGTGGACGGGGGCAAGTTGATGGGAGTCATCACTACTGGCCAAATACTGTGAGGCATAGAAACAGACCCGAACGGGTTAAAACCGTCACTCGCTAAAGTAAGACGCACGTTTCAGAAGTCTGCAACAAATGTTGAGTACAATTGATCAAACTCTTTCCAAGATACGCCGTCAGCTGGATGGCCAACGTTATTTCTATCTCTAACCCTTTACCCGTGCCAACGCATTTGGTCGGCAATCTTCGCTGACATGTACAAACGCTGGAGCCGCTGAATAATAGGAAACGTTTAACTAAGTTGTCATTTCGGATGAACATACGAGGGATAAATATCATAATTATACGAGCATGCAATTATAAAGGATACGTGTTCAATTACCAGCGGCCGCCAGTTGTGTTTGTGCCTGTGCATGGTGATTGAAATGCCAGGTCGGTGTACTAAATCACTTGTATAGTCACAAGATAATCATTTGAAATTGACATCAAAGATCATAGTATTTTATGCAACAATGGGAATGCGACTCTTTATGCTGATTTTGTGAATGAGATCCACAAAGTAGATTCATATGATTATTAGCTACTAATCAATTGCCACACGTACCACTATTATCTTCTTCTTTTTTCTGCTGTCCCTCCTATGATTCCTGATGGTGCATCAATTAATTGATCACGGATGGTTTCGAGTACGGGTTTGAAATCATTCAATTTTACAAATACCGCAACAATGACAAATTAAGTACAGGGTTGCTAATTATTGCACGCATAATTCAAAGTTCTCAATTGTAATTCATTATTATTTGATAATTTGTTACATTCCTATAACAATTAAACTATATATATATAGGGGCGTGATCTAGTGCGAACCAGACCACACTGTGCGAATAGTGCAAACAAGTTGGGTGGTGACACATGCGCTCGTGTTTTCATTATTAAACTACATATTTTCATAAAACAATCAGCTGGTGTTTCTATTATTATGGTCGGTGTTTCCATAACCCAAGAACCTTTCGTTGCACCCAAGAACCTCAAGTTACACCCAGAACCCCTCATTACACCATTTTCCCGACATAGTTCATTGATTTCTAATTGAAAAATACATGCTCCCTCGTTACACCCGACTTCTCGTTAAACCATTCCCCTGACATAGTTCATTTATTTTCTATAGAAAAATAAATACCTGACTCCCTCGTTAAACCCGGGGACCCCTCGTTACACCATTCCCCCTTCAGGGTTCAGTGATTTTCTATAGAAAAATACCCGTCCCCCTCGTTACACACGAGGAGCCCTCGCTACACAATTCACCCGATGTTATGAAAATACATGTCATAATAATGGAAACACCGAGTAACTATTTTATGGAAATACATGATTTAATAAAGGCTATACGTGCAAGCAGTTGTTCTCACAGATTGCACAGCCCTCCTGGTTTGCACTTGAATGTGCCCATACATATATATGGGGGCACACTCGGCTACAAACTTATATAAAACCTCCAAACCATTATGAACCGTCGGATCTGTCAAGATGCAGATCGCACCTTCTAAAAAAATGCCATCTTCAATTTATTCTGTTATTGCCGTTTGGGCAAAATCGTAATTAGATTATGAGGCGCGATTGCGCAGTTAAAGTTTGATCGCGCATTTAAAGCGTGCTCATTTCATTTAAAGTGTGGTCGCGCATTTAAAGCGAGATCGCACATTCAAATCACGATCATTGAGAGATTCACACTAAAAATAGTCTAGATATAACGATGAATAACAGTATGTTATACATGGTACATCGACATGTTATACATAGACAGTATAACAGATATACACAACCTTCTGAAGTGGTTAATCGTTTTATGCACGGCTGAACATCATCCAACTACAATGGTTATACAGTATATAGCAACATGTTATACATGGTACATTACTATATTCTACATAACCAGGCAAGCAGTCAGTCAGAAATAAATCTCTAAAGTGGTTAATCGTTTTATGTGCTACTGAACATTATTTATTTATTTAAACTGGTTATGCAGTACAATTCGACATGTTATACAGAGTACCTCGACATGTTATACATAAACAGAAAGACAGATGCGAACTTGATTAATATAAAGTTTGTCTCGAAGGAGAATCGCTTACAAAAACATTACATACACAGAAAATGAGTATAAAAACATGCAGCAACGGTGGTCGGTCGATGTCATCCTTGTCGTCATTGTCTTCTACGCCTCAAATTTGTTATAGATGACAAAAAACCCTAGATCGGATAGAAACCGACTAAAATAAAAAACAACAAATCAGAAATCGGAAATCACAACAAATCAACAACACACATAATAGACTGTAGATCTATCATGAAATTGCGTTACTTATCGATAATTCTCACCCGGATCGACGACAACAAATCACACTTCTCGCCATCTCTGAGTCGAAGTCAAAATCGCTCTGATCGCGTTATTCTAAGATCCCAAACCGTCGAAAATGGTATAAGGTCTTCTCCGCAAAATGACCCATATACCCTGGGTTTTGCGTCTGTCTCTTTTAGTTGTCTATACCATCCGTTCGCACCAGGTGTCGCTCCCACAGTGAACGCGCGTCAATCCAATGGTTGGATTAAAGTTTGGACGTTTTGATATTTTTGGGGAGTTTCTAGCTGATATCTTCTATATATATATATATATATATATATATATATATATATATATATATATACATATGTGATCTGGTGCTAACCAGCCAGGTGGTGACACCTGGCATGCAAGCTGACGTTAGCGATAGGCTAACATGTCTGCTGACGTGGCAGCCCAAAAAATCATTTTTTTTTCTTTCAAACACTTGTTACACCACTTTCCCAATATGGTTCACTGATATTGTTACATTAAATTACGACAATATTTATTTATTATTTTAACTAAGGTTTTAAAACTCGGAATTCAGAGACATATCAGCCAACTGACAAAAAAGAAGATATGATAAACTCTGGGTGATCGCGACAAAACGTGTTTTGTAATAAATAAATAATTAAATATACATATAATGAACTAAACTAACCTAAACCGGAATTAGTTAAGTGAACCGCATTAAACTAAACTAAACCGAAATTAGTTAAATTTAACCAAAATTAATTGATTTGAACTAGATTAGACCAGATTTAATATAAATTTTTGACCGATATTTTGGTCAATATTCGTTATATTGTCTTGGGAGGTAAAAAATTGCGATGTATCGCCGATATTTACCGATATTCATAACACTGCTTTTAACTTGTTGTCTCTTGTATATAGCATTGTGCACATTCAATTATTTACATATTATTCTTCATTCACCCAACTCAATTATACATAAGAGATGAAACACCCAACTCAATTACACGCAAGAGATGAGTGTGTTACGAGAAAACCCAACATATAAAGTTGTTTCATATAAATTAGGAAAATAAAAGTTAAATACACTGCGTCTGAAAATACAATCCATTTTCCAATGTATAAATGGAAAAAAGCAAGTACAAGCGTCTGGGGAAAAAAGGCCCAAAAAAGAAAAATACAAAATAAGGCAAGAGCCTAAGGAAGAAGAGACCTCAAAATCGCTCTCGGGTTTGCGCACCAGTTAGGTAACGCACGCTCCCCTGTCTAAGTCTGAATCCCACATCCATCGTCTGCCTGCATCAGCGTGTAGGACCGCATCTGTAATGATCTAAGAATGTCACATGGGTCCTCACCTCCTCCCTAAAGATCCTGCCATTTATGGTAACCTAGATAAACTAGAAACTCAAAGTGATCAACATGCTTCAAACCCTCTGCGCCCTTTTCTCTGAGACTCTGGCGGTCTAGCCCATAAAAAACTCGTGGACTGTCTGCGATCTGGTGTATGGCACATCCCACCACTTGAATATCTCCCGCCAGAAGGTCCTCGTCCACCGGCATGTAAGCATGAGGTGCTCGCTAGTCTCCAGACTCTTACTGCATAGAACGCAGAACCGATGTCCAATTGGGAGGGCCCCCTAAAAGTCAAGACCTCTCTTGCGGTAAGCCAACTGGGAGAACAAGCCAGCCGAAGCTCCGAAATTTTGGAGGAACTGACATACTCTCAAGTCTAGCCGCCTAGTCCACTAGCTCCACGGTTGGGTCCTTCGTCTACATAACAAACCCTCTCCTCGCCGAGTAGCCCCTCCTGTCGTGCACCCAAAAATAGAGTCCTCTCTATCCTCCACTAGCGGGGTGGTGTCTAGGACTGTCAGTAATTCTGCAAGTTCCTATGCTGGTCTCGAAGTGAACGTCCCCCGACTAGGGATCGACCAACCAACCATCTCCCATGCATCGCTGACTGTGTGGCCTGGGTTTCTCACGCATTTGAAAAGTCTCTAGAGTCTGGTCTTGAGGCAGAAATCACCTAACCAACAGTCATTCCATAACCTTATCCGTTTGCCATCGCCCAATCTCCATCTGACGCATCCCCTCCCAAACACCATGGGAAAGCTGGATGGGATGCCAACACCAGGATGTTAAGCAACGCCCTTGACCCGAAATTACCGAAGAAAAAGAGAGTAGAAAGGTCCCATGCTATTCTATCCCACTCGTACTTTGCACACAGAATTCTCTTCCGCAATGGATTCGGTCCTGAGGCGAATCTCCACCACCACTTCAACAATAGAGCGTTGTTGACCTCCTCTAGACGTCTGATTCCCAGCCCCCCCACCCCCATTTTCTTGGACTTGCATACCAACGCCCATCGCACCTTCGCGAAAACCCTCTAGCCTCTCTTGCCTCGCCAGAGGAATTTTCTCATAATGCTCTCCATAGCCGACACCGTGGTCTTTGGAGCCCTGAAAAGAGACATGACTTTAACGTATACATATCTTTTCTGGTATTCCAAGTATAATTAAATGAAAAAAATGTATTCAAAATAATATTATACTTGACTCAAAATATGGTTGATGTATTTTTAAAAATAGTGGAAATTCCTTATCACTACCCTTAAATATTCAATTTTTTTTCTTCACTACCCTCAACTAATTTTTGTTTCAATTCACCGCAGGTAACTATTTTTATGTTTAATTGTTCCTAATAGAGTTAAATTTGATGTAAAATGTCCATATTACCAAGTATTAAATGAAACATAATACAAATGTATTCAATTTTTTCCAAGTATAATTAAATGAAACAAATGTATTCAAAATAATACTATAAATGTATTCAATTGTAAACAAATGTATACAAATGTATTCAATTTTTCCCAAGTATATTAAAAAGTTTATAACTTAAAACATATATGGTCTTAATTTTTATTTAAAAAAATTATTATGTGTGACATAAATAATAAAAAGTTGATTTTATTATTATTATTTTTTTCAAAAAGGGTTTTTCAAAATATATTAAAAATAAAAAACAATTTTTTTTATAAAATAAAAATCAAATTTTTTTATAAAATTAAAAAAATGTTCAAATCAGACTTTTATTTCTATTTTATAAAAATAATTGTTAAAAAAGTTTCATAATATAATTTTGGCCTGAATATGGGAGGGACACGGTGGTTTTGGTTGGTTGGTAGATCGGTACTAGGAAGGAACCGGAGTCATCTGGCATCGGTGGGAAAATTCATGTAAGCATACCGAACTAAGGGGCATTGGCTTGCTTAAGCTTCAATACGTCACTTGGGTGTTCTGTTGGGATCATTACTAGAAGGAAACGGTGAGTCTCTGGTGTCGATGGGTTGATCTGGTTAAACCCAATAAGCTGGGAGGACTTGAGTTCTTAAGGATTCGCGATGCCCATATTGATCGCAGTGTTGATCGAGGAAGCTGGTTTAAGGCAGTCTGGAGCAAGATCACGGGGTTTCTCCATCCGTATGAGGTGGAGGTCGTGGCTCTACATGATGTTAACTGGTTCGAGTTGATCGGTCTCTAGGGTTATCATGGATGCATGTGTAAATCATTTTGCAGCAAGATCACGGGGTTTCTCCATGCGTATGAGATGGCGGTCGTGGCTCTACATGATGCTAAACAGATCGAGCTGAACAACTTTAGAGGAATCATTAGCGAATGGTGTTGAGTACTATTCACTATCAGAACATGTGTTCTTTATTTTGCTCGTAATCAAATGGCTCACGAATTAGCCAAATTTATTTTAACTAACAGTAGTTGGGATTATGAGCCTTGCGTATATAAAAAGGAGAGTGGGAGTAAAATTGTTTTTTTGGTGCTTTATGTCGATGACATACTGCTCATTGGAAATGACATCCCAACCTTGCAGGAAACAAAGGCGGGTTAGTGAAGTGTTTTGCAATGAAAGATTTAGGCGATGCTGCTTATACCTTGGCGATCAAGATATATAGAAATCATACCAACAGGGTCTTGGGACTAAGTCAAAGCACTTATATTGACAATGTATTGAGAAGGTTCTCAATGCAAGAATCCAAGAAGGGATTCCTTCCCATGCGTCATGGTATAAAACTCAGCAAAACTCAGTGTCCTAAGACACTTGATGAGCTGAAAAGAATGAAGAAGATCACATATGCTTCGGCTATAGGATCTATCATGTATGACATGTTATGCACGAGATTGGATATCTCGTTCTCCCTGAACTTTACCACTAGATACCAGTCTGACCCTGGTGAGGAACACTGGATTACGGTCAAAGCCATCCTCAAGTATTTGAGGAGAAGTATGGACGCCTTTCTAGTGTACGGGGGTATAGATGGTGAGCTAGTGGTCAGAGGGTATATTGACGCTAGTTTCCAGATAGGATATGTGTTCGTTTTGAATGGTGGTGCTTTCAGCTGGAAGAGCCACAAGCATGACAAAATTGTCGATTCTACGACGGAAGCCGAGTATATAGTTGTTTCAGCAGCGGCTAAGGAGGTTGTATGGATTAGGAACTTCTTAGATGAACTAGACGTAATGCCAAACCCGTCTAGTCTAGTGAGTTTACTATATGAAAACATCGGGGCGATATCGTTAGCTAAAGAGCCAAGATCACATGACAAGTCCAAACATATTCTCAGGAAGTATCACCTCAAAAGGGAAATCATAACTAGAGGTGGTGTGGGGATCAGCTATGTTGCTACTGATGAGAATGCAGCTGACCCATTGACGAAGGCTCTCTAACAGCCTCAACATGAGGGTCATGTAAAGTCTATGGGAATAGACTGAGACTTAGATTGGAACTAGGGCCAGTGGGAGACTGTAGGATTTGTGCCCTAGTCCAATACAAAGTTATGTCTGTAATTATTGTATCATCAATTTGGAATAAAATAAAATCGCATTTTATTACTAGTGTGTTGTAGTAATAAGTTGAATGTGAATTGATCTGTATCATTGAGTGTGTCATCACTAATAGTAGAACTATAGATCTGTACAGCTCACATTCAACATGTCACTGGTCAGTTAAGCTTCATCAGAAGCGAACAGTATAAGGATCACTTTTTATGATCACGCTCTATTGATCATTGGTAATGAGATTACCGGAGTTAGATCATAGATATCATTTGGGAAATTTTATTGAACGACCCGATATGATGATGCAACATAGATGCAGTCATGAGCATACTCATTGGCATTGTATATCATTGTATCCTTATCACCTAGGAGTATTTGTGATTACTATGTAGTCAATACTCAAGTTTGACATACTCCTAATGTTACATGTAACAGGGTAGTCATAACGAATATGATTGGCTTGGGAACAGGCTGTATGAGTGATATAGATGACTGCTAAGGGATTTGTCCCTCATATTGCAGTATGGGAACGATATCTGTTTGTGTCACTTGATGAGAATGACTGAGGGGAAATGCATGGCCATGCTACTGATACGGAGTATCATTTTCAGTCATATCTAGATCAAGAAACAATGATTAATTAAATAAGGATGGCGACTCTATGCCTTATGATCAATCTGGATATCTAGTGACAAACGGATAGTGCAATAGACGTCATGAGGTCAAGTCAAATAAGTCGATCATTGGGTAATCATAATGTCTTACTGGAGGCCACTTATGATGGATTGAGTGAAACGGGGTTTCATGTCAATCTGCCAACTGAGTCTTGAGCCTACAGGTTCACACACAAACGATACGACCCGAAGCTAGTGGGAGAAGAAGGTGAAAGGAAAGGAAAGGAAAGGAAAGGAAAGGGCCACAGACCGTGGGATTGGCTACGGGTCCGTGGCGAAAACCATGGTCGGGCCGTGGTGGAATTGGCAAGGTCATGGCTAGGTGAACCACGGGATCGTGACTAAGGGATTGGCCACGGGCCCGTGGTGCAACCAAGAAAATGGCCACGGGCCGTTGCGAGGCCACGGTGCAGCACAGATTGGTCACGGCCCCGTGGCAGGGTCCATGGCAAGTCGACGTGCGATGATTCTGCGAAAACGATTTCCGCAACAACTTGCCACATCCTGAAGCAAATATAACATCTACATCAGTTTCAGAAAATAGTTCGATGCATTTAGTATTTTTCTAGAAAAACACTCTTCCTTCACCATAAATCCTCACAGAGAAGAAGAAGGTTCTAGCAGACCATTTTTTTCTCTCAACTTTTAAGCAAGGCGTATCGGTGTGGATGCCAGTAGAAGACGGGTAACGTCTGCGTTGCTGATTCAATAGAAAAGCCGGATCTACAAAAGTATAAATCCCAGATCCCAATTAGGTAAATTGCTATATCGATAAGGAACGAGGTTATAGTTACTGTTTCCGCTGCATGAATTGATTGAATCCCTCGTTTTCCAACATATACAACATGAGGTCAAGTCGAATCATTAATCATTATGATCAACGGGTAATCATAATGTCTTAATAGAGGCTACTTATGATGGATAGAATGAAATGAGATTTCATGCCAATCTGCTAATGAGTCATGAGCCTACAAGGTCACACACAAAGAGCAAGACCCGAAGCAAATCAGACTTTGAAAACCAAAGAGAACAAAAGGAGCGAGAGGACACGGTAGCCACCCAGAGAAGATGGCGATCGCCACATTGGATGTGACGATCGCCACATCTGCCCAGAAGCTGATTTCCAGTTTTGGTTTTCCCAAACCGAAACAGATTAAAAATTTGGCTCAATAAATTGGGGTTGGCTGTTGATTTCGAAATCACTAGATAATAAGGATTTATTTGAAATAAATCTCTAATACAAAAGGGTGATTATGAAAACCCGACCCTAATACATCTTTATGGAATATTAGCCTCCATCTCTTTCTTCCTTTTCTCTCAAGTATGATCCGAGGTGATTTCTATTCTAGTAGGTCGAAGATCATCTTTTCTTCGATATTGGTTTTGCTCGTGTAGACTACCAGTAGAGAGTGTTTCCGGAAGGTACCGCTTTCGATCGATTCACATAGCTCATAAACCGGACAACCAAAGGTATAAACTTTAAAGTCCCCTTTTATGATTAATCTGATAGTAGCAAAGATCCTTGTGACCGGAACGAGGTTAAATTGATTTTGCGTCCACTGCATGCTTTGAATGGGTCCCTCATTTCCTAACATTATTAGCCAGTTCCCAAAGTTTTTTACTCATTTTGTTTGGTTCACAAACATTGGCAGATGGCTAACATTAGCACTGATTGTTGGCCTAATAGCCAGTTGGCTAATTTTGGCCAGAAGTTCTCATTTTCGGCCATCGATTGCTAATTGGGAAACATTTGAACTGATATTTGTCCTTATGCTGGTTGGCCAACATTTGTATTGATTTTTTATTTGTTGGTCTTTGTCCAACGTTTCCACTAGCCGATATTTGTAATGAAATGAACAATTTGCCTATATTTGGCTATTTAGTTATCATTTGTTCTGATTTCAGCCAATATTTGTATAATGATCGTCTGCCAAAGGTGGCCAATTGACCAACGTTTTAACTCATTTTCGGCCAGTATTGGTGTATTGGCCAACATTTGATCGATTCTACCTATAACCAACATTTCAAAAGATTTTTGACCAATTTTCTAACTTATTTACCAATTTTGGCCAGCATTTTGAATTTTTTTTGCCTATACGCGTTCATTTGTAATGATTTTTGGCTAATTAGCCAACTCTTTATTTATTTTCGGCCGACATTATATAGTTGGCCAATATTTGTACTAAATGATGGCCAATTAGGTAATATTTACCTTGATCTTAAGCCAATAGTGTCACGCCCAGAAGAACATTTGTACTGATTTTCGGCCATTTGGCGAGCATTGGGCAAATTTTGCATAGATCAATGTTGGTTAAAACCGTGTCTTTTGTCCCTGAATATGTCCCTCGAATAGTTGTGGAGCTTATTTTCTACGGTTCAATTGTTTTTTTATGGTAATGATTGTTGACAGTGTTGGTTAAATGATTTGACGCTTTTGAGATTTGTCGGTGTTGTTTGAAAGATCTTCAGACAACTCCCGTTTGTGCCACTTTGAATGGGGTTACTGTCAGAGACTTAATAAAGGCGGAATTTGGTTGAGAAACCAGTGGAGTGAAAGCTATTGTATACTGTGGCAATGGTAATTCAGCCTAGTTCAAAAGGTATTATGTTGATTGGTACAATTGGGCATCGTGCTTGCCTGAAAATCCATTGGTGCGAAACGATAATGAATGATTGAGTGTTTGTAAGTCAGCATCCTTGCATGAAGAAATTCTTAACCCGGGCTCGTTTTTAACTATAGTGTGGCAATGGTAATTCAACCAAGTGAATAGCACAATTGTTTATTGCGCTTGGTTGAAAAGCGATGGCGCAATAAAATATGATGATTTAATATTCATAAGTTAGAATTCGAGGAAGATGCAATTCTTATCTTAGTGCATGTTTTTAATAACAGACAATGTGTGGCATTGGTAATTCAACCTTGATTATAGTTATTGATTAGAGCAATTGGTCATTGTGCTTTACTGAAAAGCAAGTTGTGCGCACCGATTGTGTAATGGAATACGATGACTAAAACTTAGAACTCGAGCAAGACTGCCTTATCACTGGTTCCATTTCTTAATGATAGTGTGGCAATGGTAAAATTCAACATAGTTTCAGAGGAAGTGTTGATTATCACAATTGTTCATTGCGCTTAGTTGAAAAGTCACTGGTGCGAGGCAACTTTGTGATAATTTTTCGTTAGCTACTGTTCGTTTTTATTGACAAGTTAATTTTACTTTATTAACGATAGTTTGACATTGGTAATTCAACCTATTTCAAGAGGAAATTAACTTTTGATTAGCTAGCACAATTGCTTATTGCGCTTAGTTAAAAAGGCGGGGGAGCAAAATGATTGTGCAATGATTTATGATAAAAGAATGTTTATAAATAGAATTCGAATCTCGGTGCCCTTTTAAATGACATTAATTTTACACTATTAAAGACAATATGAACCCTAGAAATTGAACTTGTAAATCTTATATTATTGTCGGCTACAGATGCATCCGACTTCTACGAGTTCTGAATAACTCTTCTTCCACGAGTCATTTGAATATGAACAACCACAACCCCCAAAATCTTATGTTAGTTTCTCCACACAGTATCAAAAATTGGAAATGTTGAAGAGAACTCTGGATCACAAATAAATATGGCATGCCAATTTATCTTCTTCTTTGGAGACGACTATTCAACTATGTTCTTCTCTTCTCTGGCAACTCTCCTCTGGCAAATCTTTCACAGAACGAAGACCTTTCGTCTTTCAGTTTTTCGTATACAATACAACTAAGACCTTCTATTAGTTCAAGCATCAAGGTAGGAAAATTACGCTAACACCCTCACGGAGTTGTTCGAGGAGTTAACGTTAGTGGGTTTTAACGATTTTCCATGTGTTAGCTATTTGAATTACCATCGCAAACAGACGACTAGATGGATCGTTCGTCTAGATTTGTTTGGGATGCTTGTTCGCACCATATTATTATCCTATATATATATGTATTGAAATTTTTTATTATACATTGAGTATTTGCTCGCCGCTGGGAATGGGAAACCAAATTCAAGTGTTTTGAGAGGAGCAAGACTGTCGTGACTCATGTCTTAAAACTGAGGTCTGATTCCTATCGTCAGAGCTCCTCCGACACCGAGAATTGCCTGGTTGCAGGCTTGAATATGCTTCGGACGCCGACAATTTGGAAGGTTTTTGGGCGGCGCTGGATCGATTTGTAGGATCTATGATATTATGTTGAATTCATTGCGATTTTGATGTTGTGTTGTAGAGAGAGGAACAAAGGGTTAGAATCATCCTCCTTAATGAGAAATCAAAATTTAACCTTAAAATTAACAAAAACGAAGCGATCACTAAAAAGTAAAACCCAAATCAACAAATATGCATGATCCGCCACTCCTTCGGAGAGATTCGCCACTCTGGTTGCTTCTCTGTCCTCATCCCAGTGATTAGGCAACGCCAGATGTTGCTTCATCTTCTCCGTTGACAATTCTTCTTCTTCTTTTTAATGATTTATTTTCAAAATATAAAATTTTATCATAAAAAAGAATTTTTTCAATTATTATATTCAAATGAGGGTAAAACAATCACTTACAATATCAACATTTTATTATTATCATTACTATGTAAGTGCTAAAAAGACAAATTTTTCCTAAAACTTTGACATTAGATTGGAAGTATGATTGTAATTTCACACAAGTTAATATTTGATTTTCCTGAGGGGTATTTTTGTTATTTTTTGAAATTATGATTACCTCTTTGGCGGCTTTTTCCAGATCTGACTGGCTAGGATCACATGCAAAACTTCCTTCTTTGCTCAGATCCAGTAATCTTCATAAGTGGTCCAAACCAAGGTCGGGGTGGGTGAAGATGAACTCAGATGCAGCCTTAGATCTGAATGGAAGCAAAATGGGAGAAGGGCTTGTCTGTCGGGATAGGGATGGTTGACTAAGGGCGGCTCATAACTTTCACCGCCCGGGCAGATTTGAGCCACATATTGCGGAAGCTCTCATCTTCAGAAAGGGCGTGGTATGAGCAGCACAAATGGGAGAGACCAAAGTGGTCTTTGAGACTGATTCTCAGACCCTTTAGTCTCTCTTGACAACTCAGACCATCCCTGCTTCTCTTATTCACTCCCTAGCTAGAGATTGTAAAAATTATTAGTGTAAATATGTAAATATTAAGTTTTCTTTCATTCACAGGTTAAATAATCAGGTAGCATATTATTTAGCTATTAATGCTTTAACGAGCCCTGATCTCGAGATTAATAGTGTTGATATACCAGACACTTTATCTCGCACTATGTTGGCAGAAGTTTCTTCAATCTAACGAGATCGTCTTTTCTTTTCAAAACAAAGTTAGCGTATACTAATAAATTTTACTAAAGTTAAAAATTTTCATATTTAGGGTAATGCATAAAATAAAATAAAATTAGATGTACGAAAATGAAATAGATGATATAAAATATATTAAATGCACCAATTAAAATCTAATGAAAAAATCTTAGTAGGGTCACAATTTAACACTTATAATTAGATTTGAAGTGATCTTCTTTAATTTTACGAGCAATTTAATATTGTTTACATAGAATAACTATAGTAAATAAGGAAAACAATTTTAAGAAAATAGGAACATAAATACCAAAGTGAGAGTAGTAGAGAAATATAAATAAATGTGAAAAATCAATACACATAATTACACAGTGTTCAAGAGAATTGTTCTTATGATATAATTTACCAAACATGTTCATAATTTTCTAATCAATGAAAAAACTTTTAATACATGCTAACCTATTATTAATGAATTGTTACTCCCATTCACGATACATTTAGCGACTGAGAATTGTAATTAACTCGCATGACGGTAAAAAAAGTTTTCTCACATGAGTACCTTTTGACATAATAATGCATTAAAGTTTTAATTATTATTCCACTTAAATAGGAAAATTTTCTAGCTAAGGTTCTACTCGCGATTTTAATGGAATGAGCTTATTTCAAGCTGAGACCGACTGATTAAGTAGAATAGAGACGATTATAATAATTCTAGAGATTATATTAATTAATAATGAATAAGACAAAAATAATAAGTACAATCATTTTTAAAAAGAAAACATGAGACAAACGTGTACAAGTTTGCCACTAGAAAGACCTATATGTGTTCACATGTTATGTTACAAAAGTCATCCTTAACAATAATAAGGATTATCTTATTTGAGGGTGGACCAAAAATTTTTCTAGTAGGATAAAATCCTAAGAGTTATTAAAATCTTTTAGTTAGTATTTAGTTTAAGTTTCCATCCTATAAGTACATAATAAGCAATTCAAAATTTGATTACAGTAATTCAAAAATAGAGAGACAATACTTTAGTTATACATCATTTTAATATTATCACCTAACTATCAGTTTAGGAGTATTTAAATTTTCTACTTTAGTAAATCAAATCCAATTTAAATTATATTTTTCATTACAAAAATTAAATTGTTCTTCAATCCTAACTTCTATTTAATGTTTTATTATTAATTAATTTTTTCTTAATTAAAACATATATAATGAAAAAGTATATTAAAATAATTTTTTTAAATTAATAATAATAATAATTTAAAATTATATTAACATTAAAGTGATATTGAAAAATAATTTAAAACACGTATATTAATATTAAAATAATAATAATTTAAAATTATATTGAAAAAGTATATTAATATTAAAACATGTATATTTATTTTATTTAATATAATTTAATACATATATAATATTATTATTACTTTAAAAATATATTTTAAATAATAACATGTATATTTATTAATTTAAAAACATGTATATTAATATTAAAATAATAATAGTTTTAGTTTAAAAATAACTTATATAAATTTAAAAACATATGTATAATATATACATAATTTAAATTCTATAGTATAATATATTTTATAATACACAAAAAAACTAATTAGTTTTATTAATAATAAAACATTAAAATTTGATATGTGTACTAAAACATATGTATATTTTATAATTTCTTTTTGATAAAAATATCTAAATAGATTTACAGAGGGAAAATTTTAAATACTTATATCATACAAATTAAAATAATAATTATGTGTACTAAATTGAAAATGACGGATACTTACGTATATTTAAGTGTCATTTTCTCTTCAAAATTTGATAAATCAATTAGTCATCTTCTCTTAAAATTTAATTAATTAAATATAATTTATTTCATATATATATATATATATATATATATATATATAACTAACATTTATTCCTGATTTTTGAAATCTTAGTACACAAAACTAGATTTAAATTTTCATGTTAATGCTGATAGTTTTTTATTGTTTAATATTAAATTAGTTGTAATGAATTACTTTTAAAAATTGTTCACTTTAAAAAACTATCAAGAAAATATTTGACAAGATAGTACTCTTGTACTGTGAGTTGACACTAATGAATAGTCTACTTGTACACATCTATCTTATAAAATATAATCGTAAGTAAATACTCTTGTGTTTATCCATAAATGCAAATAAGTATTCTTACTTATGTCTAGATTTCTATCCAATCTATGTGATGAGATTGATTCAAGCGATCAGCATGTCCCTCTCAAATTGAACTAGTTTCGGTTGAAGGGTTTTAATCAAACAAATTGATCGATTTATCCGATAAAGTCCCTCTGAGAAAATTGTCACTTCTACTCTGTTAGTCATATTTAGGACTATTCTATATTAATTTGTATTTATTCTCTATTATTGTTTTCTCTTTTATATTCTTACCGTTACATATTGTATCTTCTATATATTTGATTAGTAATGTGAGAAATACAATCATTTTTATAGAATCGGAAGGTTATGCTAGATTTTAGTTAAACCATTTTGTTTTGTGTGGTTTTGCACACGCGTTAATTATAGTTTAACGGGTGGGCGAGACGACATTATTTCGAATTTTGTTGTCAAAGGGTTATAATACCTTATATTTTTCCAAGTCACAACCCGCCTCAAATAACTTTCAAAATCTAGCTGCACACCATTCTCTTCTCTTCTATTCTTTTTGTCTTAATCTCTATAAACTACTTCAAAATCTGAGAAATTTGTTTTTTATTCTCCACCATTACTAATATTTCCAACTATATTATGAATTTTTATTCAACATCACCATCTCTACTATTTTCGTTTATATAGATCATATTTATTAATTGGTGATGAATTTTACTTTCTATTAGACGTAATCGTTTTTCATCCTCTCTCGTTTTTCTTTTATGTTAAATATTCTCATTTTCTACCTTTATCTAATTTTTTATGACTCAATTTTAATCATCCAACCCTTTGAATTTTTTTTCTTTTATAACCTTCTCCTTTCTTCTTTATATTAATTATCTTCTTTTTATCCGTTCTTTCCATCTCTAAAATTCTTTTTTTTTCTCTTTTCCTTCAAGACCCTTATTCTATTTCTATATAAATATCTTACATTCTTATATTTAAATTTCCTTATAATATTCTATATTATTCCCCCCTCCTCTTAAAAAAAACTCTTAGTGTCTCTCCAACTTTCTTTATTTCTCGAATCGTCGTGTTTTTTTTCAATATAATATTGTTTGAAATTATTTCACGCCAACGTAGTTGCCTAAAAGTTTAATGGTATATCTTCAAACCATTTTTGCACTGTACTGTACGTATGAGACGTAGTTGCCGCACCGTCATGACGTGGTTGCTCCCCCCCCCCCCCCCCCCTCCCTTATTCTCTCTTATTCTTCAATTTTATTCCATTTGTCTCTCACTCTTTATTATTACCTCCCTTAATTTATTTTTCCAATTCCGCTCACTAAAAGGGGTCAAGTTCGTGTGCCTCATGTACCATCGTCTTTGAGTTTGCAAATATATTCACTGGACTGCTCTCTTTGAAGACTTTTTCTCCAGTCAAAGCATCCAGTCTAGTCTTGCTCTGACTGCGCAGGCGTGTTAGTCATATTTACAATTATTGTTGTTAATATATGGGCTAAGGCCCACTCTGTTATATTACTATAAACCCTAGACGTCATGGCTCCTGTAAATCTTAGATTACTAGCCTATATATCGGCTCCTGTAAATCTATTATTATTGTTGAATACAATCAATACATTCTCAAATCTAGTATGGTGTCAGAGGAAAATCCTCTCTCTATTCGATCCTAATCGCTTCCGCAGCATAACCTAAAACCACACCATCATTAACCCACGACCATACCACATCATCATCAAACATCACAAGACGATCAACCCACCATCAATCATCAACCCAAGCCATCTCACTCCTGCAAATTGCAGATCACTCGAGTCGTGGTCACGCAACAACGTCTCAAGTCTATAAGCGGAATATTTATGTTCAGTTGAGCCTACCATTACCAGATTTAAATAAGAAAAGAATGATAAAGAAAGATTACGTTGTATATGGCCAAAATAGCAAAGCGTCATTAGCACAAATTGATTTTGTTAACAGTCATAAACACATCAAGCCATAATTGCGTGCCACAAACACAATTTAGTCAATAATGATAGCCAAGAGAGTAATCATTTAGATTAATGAGTGAAGTGCAAAATGATGGACACAACACAAGAATACAAAAAACGTCCAGCGCATAGAATTAATGGATACTCAAACAAGGACAGCAAGTTTGAAGTTAAGTGAATCATATAGCAAAAACAAACCAAGTAGGACATACTTTAGAACAGTGTAAAACAAAGTGTTAGATGCACTTATATATATGAGAAAAACTATAAATGGCCACAGGAATTGCTTGCAACCCTGTAGACTCAAAATTGTATGGTTGAAATTTTGAACTCTAGAAAACCTAAGAGTACCTAGTCAAAACACGTGTCACAACATTAGGTGGATTTATACATATCTACCAGGAAAGTGAATGCAGATTCTTCTCCAAAAATTTGTTAACATATCTGGATGATAGTAACTTTTAAAGATAATTACAATTTACTGTGGTTATTATGACCCGCTATTCTAAGAGTAATTTCATGTATCTCAATTTTGTCTCATTTTTAAATCTGTACCCAAGTTTGAAAAGTTTTTGTACCCTAAGTTTAATTAGTTGCAGATAAATACCTAATATGTTAAATATAACAAAATTGGAATGTGAAAAGACCAAAATGCCCCTAATACTTATAATAATAAATATTACATTAAAACTTTCGAATTTAATAATTCTCATACGACCTCCATTTCGAGCTCATAGTATATCAAATCGAAGAAAATCGGTAGATAAACAACTTTGAAGAATATTAATAATTAAATAAAAATTTATTAATTATAAATAATTAAATAATATTTATAATTAATAATTAAATATTATTAATTATTATTTTAATTTAATTATTAATATTATTCTTCAAAGTTTTTTATCTTCCGATTCTCTTCGATTTGATATTTTATGAGCCCGAAACGGAGGTCGTATGAGAGAATTATTCCATTCAAAAGTTTCAATATAATATTAATTATTATAAGCATTAGGGGTATTTTGGTCTTTTCACATCCCAATTCCGTTAGATTTAATAGATTAGGTACTTATCTGAAATTAATTAAACCTGGGGTTTCGACAAAAAACTTTTCAAACTTGGGGTACTGATTTGAAAATGAGGCAAAATTCGGGTACTGACATGAAATTACTCATTTTTCTTATTTATTACACTTATGAAAAGATTAATTTAATTCAGTTAATTATAATTTTCTTACGTATAAAAACAGAATTGCCCTTGTGGTCGTCTTCTCAACCTATGTATTCAGTTTCTCAAGTCTCTCGGCCTTTCTCCACGAGGATTTCTTAAAATCCAAGCAAAACAAAAAATATTGCTTATATCCAATTTTGTTAATATGATTAGTAGTTTAAGTAAAAAAAAATTGAATAATAATTTTTTAAAAATTATAAGATTCAAAACAGAAGTTTATGAATAATCAAAATCTCAACAATTCATTGATCAAAATCCAAAGATTCAAAACATATATTGAATGCAAAAATGTATTTTTGTGCTAAAGTGATTTTGGCAAGTGTACTTAATTGCAATCATTATGTATAGTATTTGTTCAATAAGACATTTCAGAATGTATTAAAATATTTTAAGATATCATCGAATTAGGAGAAAAATGATATACAACATGAATTGAATAACGTTTACACATACACTCGCTTACTTAAAAAGTGGCTTTAAAGCATTCTAACTATTTCATTGTTGCTAGTAGCTTGACAATTATAATTTCAACGTGTAATTTTTCTCTTTCATTTTATCAAATTTTCAAATATATTTCATTTTTCATTTTTTATATATTCGACAGGCCATAGAGATTACGACGGACCGACATCAACATGCACATCGAAGGAGGAGAAACGACGGTGTCGAGTTTTGTCACTCACCATAGTTCAGTCTCCAATCATGTTGTAGGAAGATGATGTTTGCTCAAACAACGCTTAGGGTCGTTAACAAAGAGAATCATCATGTTGTCGCCGACGATGGAACACAAACACCTCGCCAATGATTTTGGTTGGGCGAGGTCAAAAAAGTCGAGCTTGGTTGTCAATTAAGCTTACATGGAATCGACAAAACCTTTTATTGGTATGTTACTTCGTTAAGTATTTTCCATATGTACCAAGATTCGAGCTCATGACCTCACATGTGTTAAGTGAGCTCCTTAACACTTGGCCCAACTTTTGTTGGTTGCATATATGTTACTATTTTCAAAAAATATGCCTCATTTTGTGCAAATTATATGTTAACGATGGGTTTAAAGTGCAACAAAAATAGAGTTCATGAAACCAATGCTTAAAGAAAATAAATCAATGCCAATATGGAAGATTGGAGGGAGAAGGAGCAACGGAATTATTATGTCTATCTTTCTTCATTCATAGTAGTCCTTTTATACGCAAAAAATGATGCGCATATTCCGGTGCTACTATGACACATGTAAACCAATATTGACACATATAGTAGCCCATAGAGAAGTGTGTCAAGGTGGTGGCCACTAGTTTATAACATTACTCCTTGGACACCACCACTTACAAATAATTATGTGAGCAGTTTTAGACGTGCTTAATGTTGTCTCGTTAAAAACATTTTCAGGAAACCCAGTGCGACAAAATCTGAATAAGGAAAAAAAAAGTGCATCGTACATAAGTGTAGAGTATGATCATCTTCATATACTCACTCCCCTAATCGTTGCTCTCCCTGATAAATAACAGAGTTACTTCGGTTGCTTGCTAAGACGACGCGTTCCAACTCGCCATATTAACTTCTTGAATGTGGATGTCGGCAAGTTTTTAGTGAGCAAATCTGCAAGATTTTCATTTGATCGAATCTGCTTGACATCAATCTCATTACTCTTCTAGAGTTCATCAGTATAGAAGAAATTTGGTGATATGTGCTTGATTCGATCTCCTCTGATGTACCCGCCTCTGATTTTAGCTATACATGATACATTATCTTCATGTATAATGGAAGGAGAGCTTGTAATTGACGAGATTTCACATGCATCTCATATATGTTGAATGATTGATCGCAAGAAGACACATTCTCGGTTAGCTTCATGCAGTGCTAGAATTTTTGAATGGTTTGAGAATATTACAACAAAAATCTGCTTTGTAGAGCGCCAGGATATTGCCATGTCATTACAAGTAAATGCATACCCGATTTGGGAGCATGCTTTATGGGGATCCGAAAGGTATCTCGCATATCTGATCAAGTTAGTATTACTTGAGGATTTTGAATACAATAACCCCAAATCTTTCATCATGCTCAAGTAGCGTAATATATACTTGATTCTGTTCCAATGTCATCTTGTTGGTTATGAGCTGAATCTTGCTAGCACATTTATTGCAGATGCAATATCTGGCCTTGTACATTGCGTCAAATACAATAAAACCCTGATCGCATTTATATATGGTACTTTAAGATCAAGTATCTTTTCATCTATTTTTCTTAGGAGAAATGGATCATTTTTAGGATCAAGCGATCGAACAACGATTGGAGTACTTTATGGATGCGCATTCTGTATATTGAAACACTTCGAGAGTTTTTCAACATATGCCGACTAATGGATTAAAACTCCATCTAAAATATGCTTGATCTGCAGGACGAGACGATATTTTGTTTTTCCCAAATCTTTCATCTTAAATTATTTCTTGAGATATCTGCAGTGTTTAGGATCTCTTCACGAGTCCCAATTAAATTCATATCATCAACATACATTACCACAATAACAAATCCCATATTTTTTTTCTTGATGAATACATAAGAGCATATAACATTATTCTGGTAAGGTATTCGTTAAGACGATTATATCACATCATACGATATTGTTTCAGGGGAAAATGACACTTTTGTGCACCTAAATATACATTTTAGACACTTTCATACCCTAACTTTTTTTTTCTCTTTTTTCCATACCTGAATATTATTTTGGACAATTTACCCCTAAATTTTCAAAAATACCGAAATTACACTGAATTGAACCAAAATTAAATCTGGTCTAATGGAGAGAACCGGTCCAATTTTTAAAGAGGGTAAAAAGACAAAAATACCCTCACATATTCATCAAATTTTCAATTGAATGCCCCTCTCCACCTTCAACCCCCCGTCCTTCCCGTCCCCGCCTCCATCAACGGCCACCAGGAAGAACCACCTCGTCGTCGCCTCCAGGGTTCGCGACTCCCACAGCGAATCCTCCATCGACCTCGACGTCGTCGCCTCCTTCGATACCGGCGGCGTCGAGCTCCTCTACGACATCTGCCTCCTCTCCGCCCAACATCGCGCGCCACCGCCATATTCCTCGTCGAGAACCGCCAGCTCCTCTACTCTTGTTGTGGTGCTGATTATGATACAAATCCATAATTTCTTGCAAATTAGACAAATTCCCCAAATAACCAGGAGCTGAACCATTGAAGTAATTGAATGAAAGGTCCAATTTTTCTAAAACGACCAAATTAGCCCTAAACCATCAGGAATTGAGCTTGTGAAGTTGGCGGCGGAGCCTAGGGTTCCGGAGGCGAGGTCCTCAAGAAGGGGGAAAAGGATGGAGGAGGACAAGTTGAGTTGGAGGTGGTCGTAAAGGGAGAGGGATGCGTCGGAGACGATGCGGCGGAGGGCTGGAAGAAGTAGACAGCGGGGACATCGTGGACGGTGTCGATGAGGAAGTAGAGGGTCACACCGTGCTTGCGGAGGTCCTTGACGTGGATCAGTGACAAGAGGATGTTCAGGGAGTGCCGGAGGCGGACGGTCGACGCGGAGATGGGTGGTTGGGCTGCCGGAGAAGATGATGAACAATGAGTAGAGAAGGGCATAATTGTAATTTAATAATTTATTTTTCAATTTTTAATTTGTTATTTGAAAAGACCAATATACCCATAATTGTGTGATAATTTTGTTATTCAATGGAGGGTGAAAAAGTAATTTCATATTAATTAAAATATGGTTGGATCCGGTTGAAATTGAACCGGCTCAATTCAGGGGTAGTTTCGGTATTTTGAAATTTCTGAAGAAAATTGTCCCAAAATGAAATTAAGGTATGGAAAAAAGAGGAAAAAAAGTTAGGGTATGTAAGTGTCAAAAGTGTATATTTAGGTGCACAAAAGTCAAAAGTGTATATTTAGGTGCACAAAAGTGTCATTTTCCCTTGTTTTAGTCCATACAATGTTTTTTGTAATCTGATCGAATATAGATTTTTTGGACTATTTGTAATTGCTTCAGAAAATTTAACTCTTTCAAGGAGACTCGTATAAACATTCGTATCCAACGTATCATATAAATAGGCAATGCAAACGTTCATCAGATACATATCAAGTCCTTTAGACACTGTTAAACTGATTAAGTATCTGAATGTAATCATATCCATCGCAGATGAATATGTTTAATCAAAATTGACCCCATGTCATTGACAAAAATCTTTGGACACATGTCTGACTTTATATCGAACAATTTCATTTTTCTCATTTCTTTTCTTTATGAATACCCATTTATATCCAATTGGTCGAACAACTTCTTGTGTTCGAGTTATGGGTTCAAAGACTTGGCGTTTTGCCAATGAAGTCAGTTTAGCCTGAATTGCTTCTTCTCATTTTGGCCAATCATGTCTTTCGCAAAATTCATCAATACTTCTTGGCTCAAAATCAAAATCTTTCATTACTTTATTTGCCACTGCAAATGCAAAATATCATAATGGATAATCAATTTTCGATCCCAAGATTCTTTTGTGTAGGAATAATTCATATATATTTTCTTACTTCTTTGTTCTCGAAATTCTTCCGGAATTTCATTTTCTTTGGGAATTGACGGTTCTTCAAGAACCGATAGTTCTTTTGGAACTATGTGTCTATTCTTTGGTTCTTCTGGAACCTGTAGTTCTTCTAGAACTATGCACATGTTCGACGATTCTTCTGGAACCGCATGAGCCATATGCTTCTTTCGTTTTCGAGGGACGCTATCTTTTGCTCCCAATGGCCTCCCACGCTTCTGGTGTGTACAAGAGGAATCAACTGCAGCGTTCGCATTATCACCATTAACTTTAATTCTCGCAAATGTGTTCATATCATGTATATATGACCTTGTCATTTTTGATGTATCTGTAAATGCTTCATGCATTTGATTTACAACATTTTGCAAATGTATGATCCTTTGTACTTTTTATCACATTCTGATGTACGAGGATCTAGATGACACGTGGAATTTACTTTCAATTCGATTTCACGCCTAACGTCAGGAGGCTCTTTCTTTCCACCAAATTGTGGGAATGTTGCCTCGTCAAAATGACAATATACAAATCGTGCACTAAATAAGTCACGTGTGAAAGGTTCCAAATACCTGATAATATATGGTGAGTCAAAACCAACATAAATACAAAATCATCGTTGGGGTCCCTTGAAACTTTGTAGATTTCTTATGGATCTACTAGCATACAAAGCATTCTTAATGCTTAATTTTGTTTCATTTTTCAATATTATAGTAGCTCTTCCGGAGCCTTCTACTATATTTATTGAACCCATAATGGTATTCACTTTTTCCTCTACCAAGGTAAGGCATGAGAAATATTTCTTATCCATTAGGATAGTATGTGTTGTAGCACAATCAACGATACACATCATTCTCATTTCCACAAAATGATGAATCCCTTCTAGGATCCATATTTTGACTCACGTCAACAATTGTATTGCTTTAATTTAAACTATGACCAAATATTGGGTGTAATGCCGCGATTCTGAGTATTATGTCAACCTAAACCAAATTAAATTTTATTTGTGGCCAGAAACATAAACGGCTTTCACTATATTTATATTGGGCGTATTGTCACGATTTTGAGTATAATTTCGACCCTTTTATTTTTTCAAAATGTTGATTTGCTCGCACTGCAGGTGCTCTACTAGAGCCCGAAGCCCAGCCCGTGACGAGCTGGCCAGACGGCGGCGGCGTGCGTGTGGGTTTGGCCATAGCCATAGGTTACCCCTAAAAGGCCCACACACAACTAATAGAGGAAGGGATACAAACCAATATAAACAATAAAAAAGTTTCACATGTAAGCGAGGGATTCCAAGTGTGAGAGAAACCAGAGTTACAAGTGTATAGTCTAAACTTGTGAGTGTATAGTCTAATAGTGTGAGTGTATAGTCTATCACTGTATAGTCAAACTTATGAGTGTATTGTTTAAACTTGTGATTGTAATGTTCAAACTTGTGAGTGTATAGTCCATACTTCTGAGTGTATAGTCTACACTTGTGAGTTTATAGTCTAAACTTGTGAGTGTATTGTCTACTCTTCATACACCCACACGTCTAGACCTGTATGAAGAGTAGACAATACACTCAAATGTTTAGACTATACACTCACAAGTGTAGACTATACACTCAGAAGTATGGACTATATACCTACAAGTTTAGACTATACACACAAGTTTGAACATTACAATCACAATTTTAGACAATACACTCATAAGTTTGACTATACACTCATAGACTATACACTCACACGTCTAAACTATACACTCACAAGTTTACACTATACACTCGTAAGTTTGGTTTCTCTCACACTTGGAATCACACATCGCTTACATGTGAAATTTGTTTTTGTTTTTTACACTATAACACTCACAAGTATGGACTATATACCTACAAGTTTAGACTATACACACAAGTTTGAACGTTACAATCACAAGTTTAGACAATACACTTATAAGTTTGACTATACACTCATAGACTATACACTAAGACACATGGACTATGCATTCACGAGTTTAGACTATACACTCGTAAGTTTGGTTTCTCTCACATTTGGAATCTCACATCGCTTACATGTGAAACTTTTTTGTTGTTTATATTGGTTTGTCTCCCTTCCTCTATCAGATGTGTGTAGGCCTTTTAGGGGTAACTTGTGGCTATGGCCAAACCCACACGCGCACCGCCGCCGCCGACCGGCCGGCACGGGCCGGGCCAAGCTCCGGTAAAGAACATGCGGTGCGAGAAAACCAACCTTTTGGAAAAATAAAAGGGTCGACATTATACTCAAAATCACGAAATTACACCCAATATAAATATAGTGAAAGTTGTTTTTATTTCTGGCCAAAAATAAATTTAATTTGGTTTAGATTGGGTTGACATTATACTCAAAATCGCGACATTACACTCAATATAAATATAGTGAAACGAGTGGACGACAATCAACGCGGAAATTGGGGGGAAATTCCCAAAATACCCACACGGAGCGTGTTAGGTTGAGTGGATTAGAAGGTTGGGATGGATTTGTTAGATTCAGACGCGTTGGCCATTTGTAGTGGAGTGTGTCCTTATATATAGGGGTACACTCGGCTACAAACTCATAAAAAACGTCCAAACCATGTAGAACCGTCAGATCTGCCACGATAGAGATCGCGCATTCTTAAAATAAGCGGCATCTTCAATCCATTATGTTATTGCCGTTTGGGAAAAGTAGTAATTGGATCATGAGGCGCGATCACGTATAAAGCGTGGTCAATCATTGATTCTCACTAAAAATATGAGCATTTAAAGCGTGATCGCGCATTTAAAGTGTGATCATTCAGCGATCCACACTAAAATTAGGCTAGATCCATAGAACGATCATTTAGCGTTTTATGTATTGTTGAACATTATGTAATTAAGCTGGTTATAAAATATATGACAACATATTATACAAGGTACATCGACGTGTTATACATAGACAGTAAGCCTGTTATACATAAACCTCTTAAGTGGGTAATCGTTTTATGTGTTGTAGAACATAATCTAACTACACCGGTTATACATTATATAACAACATGTTATACATGGTACACCACCATGTTCTACATGAACCAGTCAGATAGTTACACAAAAACCTCTTAAGTGAGTAATCATTTTCTGTGATGATGAACATCATCTAACTACACTGGTTATACAACATAAACAACATGTTATACATAGTACACCATCATGTTCTACATAACCAGTCAGACAGTTACAAATAAACCTCTGAAGTGGTTAATCGTTTTATGTGGTGCTGAACATTATCTAATTAAATAAGTGAATATCCAATAACGGATATATATTTCCAAAATTACTAAAACATTGAAGAATATAAATTAAATATACGTATTCTCACAAATATCGGTATGCAAAGTTAGTTAACTATTTGTTACCAAACTTATTAATGATTCATAGAAATTTATTTCCAAATTAATTGAGTGTTTATTGCAGATATATTTCTAAATTAATTGAGCATTTATCGCAGATATTTAAGTAGAAAATATATTATAAGTCAATCAAATTAATAAACGATTATGCCCTTAAACATATGAATCAACTTTAAAATAAGTGATATAGTACAAACCGTTATGTTATACATGGTACATCGATATGTTATACATAAATAGAAAGACAATTGCAAACTTGATTAATCTAAAGCTTGCCCTGAAGGACAAGCGCTTACAAAAAATTGTCACAGAAGATGAGTAAAAATATTCTAGGGATAATTCCAGATGACTACACGTAGATATGTCACATTATCACATGATTACACCAAGAATTTTTCGTGTCAGGGTGAATACCCAAGAATTTTATTTTTCTCACCGTTACTCATTCCATCCATTTCCGTTAATTTTTAACATTTTTAGCGTGTGAAAAGACTAAAATACCCTTCAGAGGTAAATAATTGTTTTTAAATTGAATGAAAAGACTAAAATGCCCTTTACTATTCATTTAATTTTCAAAAAATACCCCTAATCCTCTCTCTCTCTCTCTCTCTCTCTCTCTCTCTCTCTCTCTCTCTCTCTCTCTCTCTCTCTCTCTCTCCCATCCCCCTCCTCCATCTCCTCCACCACCACCTCCATCCCCTCCACCGCCATTCCCTCCCCGCCCCCGCCCCATCCACCACAACCACCATCTCCTCCCCCTCCGTCGCCACCTCTTCCATCTCCTCCACCACAACCTCCATCTCCTCCACCTCCTTCTCCTCTACCACCATCCCCTCTATGCCCCTCCACCACCACCACCACCACCGCTACCACCTTCATCTCCTCCGCCACCACCGTCGGAGTCTCGCCGGAAGTCGGTTAGAGCACCACCGAAATTCGGCCGAAAGTTCGCCGGAGGGGGAGGGGATCGGGGTGAGGGGGGGGGGGGGTGGGGGCGAGGGCGAGGGCGGGGAGAAGATGGTGGTGGAGGTGGTGGCAGAGGAGATGGAGGTGGTGGTGGTGGAGTAGGTGGCGACGGAGAGGGGGGAGATGGTGGTGGTGGTGGGGGCGGGGAGAGGATGGTGGTGGTGGTGGAGGAGATGGAGGAGAGAGAGAGAGAGAGAGAGAGAGAGAGGATGAGGGGTATTTTTTTGAAAATTAAATGAATAGTGAAGGGTATTTTAGTCTTTTCATTCAATTTAAAAACAATTATTTACCTCTAAAGGGTATTTTAATCTTTTCACACGTTAAAAATGTTAAAAATTAACGAAAATGGACGGAATGAGTAACGGTGAGAAAAATAAAATTCTTGGGTATTCACCCTGACACGAAAAATTCTAGGCGTAGTCATGTGATAATGTAACATATCTAGGTAAAATCATCTGGAATTATCCCAATATTCTACGACTAATGAGGTCATATATTGCGTATCCAACCGAGTCAAATCTTCTCATATGTATCCTCATTTTGTCCCGAATTATTAGTTTTTGATGAATAAAATGCTACTTTACCGTATGAATTGTCCAAAAGTATTTTTGATGAAAACAGGTCGAAAAAGAGACGAAAAGGAGCCAAAATGCAAAGTCATGAAGCAAGGAGAAAGGTTGTCGGGTCAACCTGTCGGATCCCACCCGACAGGTTCGGCTTAACCAGGCAATCCGTGGCAAGATGGAGAAGGAGTGGAGGAGAGGTCCCGGGAGCTCACTCGGGCACCTCCAGAGCAACATGCCGGGTTGCCCTGCCGGGTGGCACCCAACAGCTTCCTGCTTAACCCGACAACCCAAAACAATGATGAAGAGAGGCAAGAAGCCTGCCGGGTTGACCTTCCATATGTCACCCGCAGGCTCGGCTTAACCCGACAACTCGTGACTTGCTCGACGATGCTCGCGAAGAAAAAACTGAACCTGCCTGGTTGACTTCTCGGGGCCCACCTAGCAGCCTAGTCAAACAGATCCTAAAATCATGCATTTTTTTTACTTTTGAATGGATTTTCTCCCTCCTACTTATATCCAACCCCTCTACCTACGAAAATCATCACCCAATTTTCTAATTTAGAGTTATATTAGAATAATTTAGAGGTGAAGAGGCGTGGGTGATCAATTGGAGACGACTTGGAGGCGATTTGAGGAAGATTCAAGGAACGACATTGAGGTTGGTAGTAAATTTTAGGGTTATTTTCAGACTGTAATTAGGTTTACTTTACGCATTTCTATATTTGATATTGTAATTGAGAATTGGGAAGTAATTGAGGTATTTTTTATGATATTTTTGTTGGATTGCATAATAAAACTGAGGTTGATTTCCATGAATGTATTGATTCGTGTTTTTGATCACATGAGTAGCTAAGTTATTTGTTGGGGTTTTTATGTGGAACGAGAAATAAAATGAACTGAATTAGGATGCATGATTTAATTTGGGAGTACGGGTGTCGGGATCCTAACTACATAACTTAATGCTTCACCTCCCGGGTAGGCATAGTGATTGAACAAATCTGGGAAGATCAGAGCATGATCACCTTAGGCCATCATCCAAACATCCAATACTTATTAACCAATGATTGAGTCTCCATATTCATTTCTCTCCAACCAAATCTCTAAAAATATATTCATTTGTCACATCAAATACCACTTTTCATTATTTTAATAATACTTATTCTACATATTTTATTTTATTCAATTTTGTTATTATAATTAATTAATTTATATTATATCATAATAAATAGTAAATAAAATATTAATTAATTATTATTTATAATTAACTAATGATTTTTTGTATTGAAAAACTATAGTTGAACGTAAAAATTGAAACCAGTTGAAAATCTCGTAATAAATCATTAAATTTGAATTAAATTTAGAAAAATTGATTTTACAAAAAGTCACTAATCACTAAATTAGAGTTAATTAGTTTATTTATTGTAGTAATTTATATGCTATATTGGTTTATTATAAAAGGGATAAAACAAAAGCACTATCTAAATAATATTTGATATATAAAATTTATAATTTTTTTGAAAACAAACTTTATAATTAATTACATATATAAAAATATATTACTACTTGTTTAATACATTTTTTTAAGAAACTTGATTAATACATTTAAATGAAAACAAATACACTAGATCCAACCATTTATACCCATTTATATAAATATATTGCTACTTAAAAAATATACACATTTAAATTGTTTGGAGTTGCTACAGTGCGTCTCCAAATTTAGAGACGTCCTGTAGCAAATATGCATTTTTGCATATGCATATATGGATATTTGGATACATGCATTGGAGAAGAAAGTCTCCAAATATGCAAATTTTTGCATATTTGGAGACAGGGTTGGAGAAACCCTTAGACTTGAATAGGTAATTGAACCCTTTATGACCGAAGTATTGAGCATTTTTGGTAAGACCATAATTGACACACCTAGTTCCCCGTTTAAATTTCTCAAGTTATATTTATGTATTCAAGTTCATTTCATGAAATTTCCTCGGAAACATAATATACACCGACTTATTCATTCAGTGATTTGTATGTTTATTTTCATGTTGATATTTCTAATTTATATTTTCATAAAACCAAAAGACATGTTTGATCGCTTAGACCCAATACATTAGACACTTGTACTCCAATGTTTAACAACTAACAATCCTCGTGGGATCGATTACTCGAGGCTTTAAAATGTCCTATATTACTTGACAGCCGATGCACTTGTTGTGTAATAGAGAGTGTGTAGATTTCGACTTGCCGAGATTTCGGCTTCACACTTGTGCTCTCACTTTTTTCCTGTTAGTTTTCTTGGGTTTTAAAGTTTAAGAAATGTTCGGAGAGAAGGCAAATATGATGAAGCAAGATTGAAGGAAGTATGATTCTTGTTATGAGAGGTCGTACATGCTAGAGTACAAGTGGACTCCTCAAAACCAATCCACGTCGTATGGGGCCTATAATGGATATAGATGGGACTGGGACGATTCTGCGAGACAAGGTAATCATGGTCAGGGCGGTGCCCACAACTCTCACCATGAGGAGCAACGATATGGCTACAACCGAGGGCCACCGCAAGACTACCATCACCCCTATAATCCATCACCATCCTACCAAGGTGGACCACCGTCCCGCTTTTATGAAATCTACCATCGTAACCATCCACACAAGCCCTATAACCCTACGCCTCGAGAAATGAAACCAGTAGAGGACCAGATCATAGACTTACTATGTGAATACAAAGAGAAATATTAGAGGTGAGAACAGGAGAGAAAAAGAAGGGAGTTCGAGTCTAAGGGGAAAGGGACAAGTTGGATGCGGATTGGGAGAACACGAAATGCATAATTAGTAAAGGATCGCGTCATGAAGAGACAATCTCCATCGAGGGTGGAAATATTTTTGAAGAGGCAATATTGGGAAATGAGGAACATGAGAGCAAAGAGGCTACAAAAATGGCTAAGGAGGCACAACGGGTAAATGATCGAATAGACGTGGAAAATGAATGGTGTGCATAAGAAGAGGCTCGTAAAATGGCATGGGTTTACGCAATGGAAGTAGAAGAGAGGAAGAGGGGTGGGTGAATGGTTTCGATGTCATTGATTCCATTGTGTTTCAAAGATTTGTACCAAGAAAGGTGCGAGGGGAGCAAGGTGAGGTTTATGAGTTTAGTTGCTTATTTGAGGATGAGATCACTCAAGAGGAGAAATGAGTGGTTCAAGAGGTCAAGGGAGAGACCAAGGCATCTCAAGAGAGCATGAAAATCGATTCTCCTCAAGAGATCGATCAACTGGAAGAAGAGCATCTAATGGTGGAGCAAAGCCAAGAAACTGAGAAATAACTCAACTATGAGGAAGAAGAGGCTTCGTTGGTAAGAGAGCCCATGGTTGACACGGAAACATGGGCTCCGCCTCATTTTCATGTTTATGATAACCCCTGCTTTGAGTTAGAATATTTTCTACCTGAGAGAGTCATTTTTTAGCAAAGTCCGGTTCCGAAAAGTTCTAGATATGCATTTGTTGACAATGATTTATCTTTAACTGTGTTTATTTCTAATACATTGTCTGAAAATTATGAAAGGTACCTCTTGGAGAAAGAAAGCAGGAGGTGAGAGAAATGTTACCTGTCTTGGTGCTTCAAGATAGAGAGGCGAGCTCGCTCGAGAAAATGGAAGGAGAAGCAATAATGGAGCTTTATGCATCAGGTGACATCCCTCCTTTCTCATATGCATCATCTTCATTTTTGGTGCATTATTTTTTTAAAAAAATTGAGGGTTGGTGCATTTCTTCATCTAAGGATTTTAATGGCTCTTGGCACAATTTTTATCATCACTTGCCCTACTTGAATAATTTGTGGAAGAGGCGGATTTTCTTGCGCTTAATAGAAATCTCTTCCGCTTACATAGGGAAGAGATTAAATGGTTTTATTGTGATTGTTTTTTATCGAGGAAAGTGGTACTCTTGCACAGTTGTAAATTTGTAAATTTATTTTGATTTACTTTTTTTATTAAGTCTTTTGAGTCTTTTTAGAGTGTTCAGGACTTAGGTAAGTCATAAGTGTGGTATGTGCGTGAACGCACACACCACATTTGTGTCTTTTTATTTATTTTCTTTTCTAGTGTTGTTTAGGCCCTATAGTAGGAACAAAGTATGGCGTGTAACCGAGGTACACACCACAATCAATTTTTTGAGTCTTGGGCTTTGTCGAGCCCTAAGAGTGGTGTGTGTCTGAGCACACACCACAATCGGGTCTCATTTTTATTTTTATGTTTATCGTACAATTATTTTGTTTTTATTTTTTATTTTTGTATATTCTATATCGTTTTCTCCTGGGATTTGTTGTGCTGGTAGTTGTCGATATCTAAGGTCGTTTATTGCTTGCATGATAGAAACTAGGATTTTGAGTGTTTGCATGATCACATGATTATTAAGTATTGGCTTGCCTAGATGGACAATTATCGGTGAGGAAAATGTTTTATTTGTTGCTTTCTCGGGTAATTTGAAGGGTTGCATGATTTAGGAAAATGCTTTTGGGGATGTTTGACTTGAACTGAATTGTCATGTAAGTTGTGTGCATTCAGAGCCATGTATGTAACCTGCCTAGTAAGCGGGAGTGTAGAACTAGGGGCGGAACCACTCGAGGCGAAACAATATAGGTGAGTAGTGCCACTCGGGAGAGTTCGTAGGCAATCTTTCGATCGCTTCAACCATAAAGTCTACCCTGATAATATTTTCATAGTACCCTGTTTGAGCCTAAAAAGCCTTTTTATGAAACCCTACATTACAAGCCAATGTGTCATTCGTTTCTATTTTCCAAAAATTATTTTGATCCCTTGCATCATTTCTTTGTTGCTTTATAAGTGATGGGTTGATTTATTCGGGTTTATAGACCATGTAGAAAGGATTTGTGCTTACATATATTTTGGGTTATCCTTTAATCCAAAATGGGGTTTTATTATTTACTCACTTGACTTATTTTCTCATATACTCATTCATACATTTTGTGCTCAAGGCAAAAGAAGGAAAAAAAAGAAGAAAAGAAAAAGAAAAGAAATAAAGGAGCCCCAGCACCAGAAAAAAAGAATCTTGAATTGTGGCCATCTGTATTTTACAAGTTTTGGGAAACAAAAAAAAAAGAAATTTTTTTAGCCGAATTCTAAAAACTGCAGGGAAGGGAAATACAAAATGGGAAAGGAGGCTAAAATTCTTAGCAACATAAAATGATAAGCGAAACACGATGTTGAGAATGTAAAGTCCCACATGAAAATAATATAAAATAGAACAGGTGTATATAAAGGGTTGGAACAAACCCAACTGACAAGCTTGAGCTTTTAGTTGTGGAGCCCGGCCCGATATGTACAACCCAGTTTTACATACTATCAGAGCGGGCCGATTTGGGCTTGTGTTGGCGGGCCTCGCCTCCCTGTGGCCCCGCTCCCCTGTAAGCCCGATATTGTTGTCCGCGTAAGGGGGGAAATAAGCCCGCGTGCAAAAGGACACGTCCTATTATGGCCCATGTGAGGGGGAGTAAATTGATAAAAGGCCCACGTGAGTGGGAGTGTTGAGAATATAAAGTCTCACATTGAAAGAATATGAGATCAAAGAGTTGTATATAAAGGAAAGGGTCAAACCCAACTATCAGCTTGAGCTTTTAGTTGTGTAGCCTGACCCGATATGTACAACCCAGTTTTACATGGTATTAGAGGTGGCCGATTTGGGCCTGTGCTGGTGGGTCTCGCCTCCTTGTAGCTCCGCTCCCCTGTAAGCCCGATGTTATGGCCCACGTAAGGGGGGAAATAAGCCCGCGTGCAAAAGACACGTCCTATCATGGCCCACGTGAGGGGGAGTGAGTTGATAAAAAGCCCACGTGTAGAATACACATGAGGGGGAGTGTTCAGAATGTAAAATCCCACATGAAAATAATATAAAATAGAACGGGTGTATATAAAGGGTTGGAATAAACCCAACTAACAAGTTTGAGCTTTTAGTTGTGGAGCCCGGCCCGATATGTACAAACCAGTTTTACACACGAAATGAAAAAAGGGTTGTTATTTTAGCAAATGTTACATTAAGGGGGGAGCGACGTACTTGAGTTTTTGTGAGATTTAAAGCAACTTAGTGGTGGTGCACCACATGAGCCTCTTTTAATCCTATAATTCTCACCTTAGCCTAAGCCACTACACGTGACAAGCCATATAAAGTCCTACAAATGAACTCCTCCGGGTACACTAACTTTCCTATCATTGGTGGAGATGTGGTCGAGTCACTAGCATATGAACTCTTATGACCTCCAGTGTGAAAAGTGAGCAACAGGTGCCGAGGGTGTATGCATCCCAAGTGGGGAGTCAAGTCAAGGTAAACATTTTAATTCTTATTTCAAGTGTACTTGTCTAACGCATGTGTAGTTATGTGATCACTTAAGTAATTGAGGCAGAGCATCAAATTTGTAGTTCTGAGATTTTCTGTTCATCAACATGACTAGCAAATATCCAGTGGTTGTGTGAACTTGTGAACATTTTCTTGTAAATATATTTTTTATTTTTACTTTGTTGTATAGCTCGATTCTTTTTACATTTTTAGGATCGATTCTAGTTGCATTTGCATCCGGATTCGTGGGTATTCCATTCCGATAAGCCCTCAGGAGGACTCGAACTCCTCATACGATTTACCTCGGGGTTTAATTCGGGAGAATAACATATTTAAAAATTCACAGATTTTACTTTTTATTTTTTATTTTGGTTTTTTTCTCGGGACGAGAAAAGGATAAGTGTGGGGTGGTTGATGAGGTCGGATATTATGTATTCAACTGAGTCAAATCTCCTCATTTTTATCCCCATTTTGTCCTGAATTATTAGTTTTTGATGAATAAAATGCTATTTTACCTCACGAATGGTCTGAGAGTATTTTTGATGAAAACATGTCGAAAAGGAGACGAAAAGAACCCAAAACACAAAGTCAGGAAGCAAGGAGAAAGGTTTCCAGGTCAACCTGTCGGATCCTACCCGGCAACCCGTGGCCAGATGGAGAGGGAGCGGATGAGAGGTCCCGGGAGCTCACTCGGGCACCTCCAGATCAGCCTGTCGGGTGGCACCCAACAACTTCCTACTTAACCCAACAACCCAAAGTTGTGATGAGGAAGAGGCAAGAAGCATGTCGGATGTCACTCGGCAGGCTCGACTTAACTTGGCAACCCTTAGCCTGATCCACGATGCTCGCGAAGAAAAAAAGGAACCTGTCGGGTCCCACCCGGCAGGCTCACCCGGAATGCTGGTCAAAACATATCCTAAAATCATGCATTTTTTTAATGGATTTTCTCCCTCTTATATATACCCAACCCCTCTACTTATGAAAATCATCATCCATTTTTCAGATTTAGAGTTATATAAGAGTAGTTTAGAGGTAGAGAGGTGTGGGTGATCGATTGGAGGCGATTTTGAGGAAGATTTTAGGAACGACATTGAGGTTGGTAGTAGAGTTTAGGGTTATTTTCATATTGTGATTGGGTTTAGTTTAGGGATTTGTATGTTTGGGATTGTAATTGAGAATTGGAAAGTAATTGAGATATTTTTTATGATATTTGTGTTGGATTGCATGATAAAACTAAGGTTGATTGCCATGGATGTGTTGATTCGTGTTTTTTATCACATGAGTAGGTAAGTTATTTGTTGGGGTTTTTATGTGAAACGAGAAATAAAATGAACTGGATTAGGATGCATGATTTAATTTGTGAGTACGAGAATCGGGATCCTAACTACATAACTTAATACTTCACCTCCCAGGTAGGCATGTTGATTGAACATATCTAGGAAGAGAGGCGATAGCAATCGACCTAGGAGGATTAGAGTAGTTGGGACTCGGGTCTACATTGCTGCCAATAGTAATAATGGGTACGAGAGTAAATGCATATAGGGTGTCAACGCCGAAAGCATGTAAATTATTGGATCCTAAGATCAATCACCTGGAATTTCGACCTGAGTATGATCACCTTAGACTCGAATAGGAAATTGAATCCTTGATTACCGAAGTACTGAGCATTTTGGGTAAGACTATAATTGACAGACCCCCGTGCCCCGTTCAAATTTCTCAAGTTATATTCATGTATTCAAGTTCATTTCATGACATTTCCCCGGAAGCATATTTGATCCCGACTTATTTATTTATTGATTTGTGTGTTTATTTTCATGCTGATATTTTTAATTTATAATTTTATTAAACCAAAACCCATTTTTGATCGCTTAGACCCGACACATTCGACACTTGTACTCCAATTTTCAACAGCTAACGGTTCTCGGGGGATTGATAACTCTGGGCTTTAAAATTCCCTATATTACTTGACGACCGGTGCACTTGCCGTGTACTCGGGAGTAGGTAGATTTTGGCTTGCCGAGATTTCCTTCCGTCAAAGACGGTGGTCAATCGATGTAATACTCGTCGTCATCGTCTTCTGCACCTTAGATTTGTTGTAGATGTTGTTCAAATGTGTGCTGAAGTTTTTGATCGAGATTGCGCTGCGAACAAAATTTGAATTGTTAGAAGTTCTATGAATCTCAAATCAAACAAAATACTCCAAAATCACATTTTTTCGAATCTCAAATTAAACAAAAATCTGCTGAAAATCGAGAAGAAACTATGCAACATCAATCACATTATAAACAAAAATAAACAATGATTAATTATTAAGATCGATGAATGAATTAAGCTCAACTCTCCTCCGCAAGAAATATTCATATGCACGTAGGTTTGATCGTAACAAAATTTCAATTCGACTGCACGATTTGGCAACGACGAGTTAGAGAATATTATATACTAATCATTTAGATCAAATGCGCAAAATGACGAGCGTGCCCTCAACTCTCCGTATGTTTTTATGTAACGTGGTTAGAGAACTGTGTCCGCCACGTGTCGCTTGATCGTTACTCGCGAAAAATTGAACGGGTAGATGAGGGGTTTGGACATTTTTTTGTTTGTAGATGATATATATATATATATATATATATATATATATATATATATATATATATATATATATATATATATATAGGGATGCACTCCAATACAAACTCACCCAAAATGTCCAAACGTCCAAACCAATGTATAACCGTCGGATCAGAAACGCGCATTATCTTAAATTGCGACACGTGGTAGTTATACAACGTTGCACTACATGTTATACATTGCTTCAATTTTGCACAGGTCCAACATGTTATACAACATTGCACTACATGTTCTACATAGTTATACAACATTGCACTGCATGTTATACAGTTTGGACGTTTGGACATTTCCCCTTGTTTGTATTTGATACCAACAGTTATATGTATATATTAATACAAAACAAGTTTGCCGAGTTTTACCGAGATTTTTTTGAGTTATGAGATTTTATCATATTTCAGCTATTCGAGTTTTTGGTCGAGTTACAAGTTTCATGACCTTTACAACAGCTCAAATGTTTTTTTTAAGGGACAACAGATGTTAAGACATCAATAAAACCCACAATTTTTAATTAGAAGTGCAGTTGTAAATGATGATTAATTAAGAGGGTGTATAAGTCTTCTTACTTACAACCAATTCCTTATAAATTCGAGCAAAGAATGGCAGAGTAAAATATGTGTGTAAACGTCTTTCCCCGACCACGGCATTATTGCAACCTCGTCTAATGATTTGATTGGACACATTTTAACACTCTTTGCGGTGGTGGAACCACACACCATTATGTCCAACTACTGCTATGTTTGGGAGCAACAATGCCACTGCACTAACAACACCATCAGATAGTTTCTACATTTTCCCTTCAACTTTCCTGCGAACCAAACAGCGCCAAGCCAAGGTACTCTTTTTTGTGCATTCATGAGTATGTAATCAGAAATTGTTTCCATTTCCGGTGAAACGAAAAGGGATTTTCCCGAGTGATGAAAAGTTTCCTCCTTTTTCTTTTCCAGAAAAGAATCGGCCATGGAAGGTAGAAGAAGTGCGGCGGAGAAGGGAGGCTCCAACGATGTCGTACTTACGATCGCCGATGAAACTTCCAAGATCGATCAAACCCACTCCAACAATTCTCAAATGGGTTCATCTTCTTCCTACTCTTCGTCTTCGTCTTCTTCTTTTTCTTCTTCGCTAAATGTGGAAATTACAGAGCACAGAAACCTTAGCATGGGAGTTTCAAATTCCAGTTTCGCGCCCTCTCCTTGTACAGAAAGGGCGAGCAATAAGCCTCCGAAAATCCCAACCGAAACGTTGCTGACCCAGAAGCGATCGTTTTCGTCGTGGTCGTCGTTGCCGAAGCCCAAATCGAGGCTCGTAGAGCCACCAAACCCTCGCAATGCCGAATCCCACGAAGAGAGCACGCCATTGCTGGTGATTTCTAGCGCTTCACCGAGCAACAAGCTCGCAGCTATTGCTCCGAGGTGCCCACTGATCGAATCTCCATCCGATGACGAGGAAGACGATGACGAGGTCTACAAGACCAACAATCTCAAGGAGAGTAAGAAAACGGGCAAAAAACCCGGATTGATTATACTTGTTGAATGGGTTGCTTTTCTGGGTATCATGGCTGTTTTGGTTTGTAGCTTGACTGTTAACAAATTGGAGAAGAAAGTGATTTGGGGTTTGGGGCTGTGGAAATGGTGTGTTCTTGTGATGGTCATCTTCTGTGGCAGGTTGTTTTCTACTTGGTCTCTCAATTTTGTTGTTTTCTTGATCGAGAGTAACTTCTTGCTCAAGAAGAAGGTTCTATATTTTGTTTTTGGGATGAAGAGGAGTGTTCAGATCTTTATCTGGTTGGGTTTGGTTCTCCTAGCTTGGGGTCTGTTAATCAATAGGGGCATCGAGAGATCTAAGAAGACGACTGGGATTCTTAACCATGTTACAAGAGCTCTTGCTGCTACCCTTATTGGTTCCGTGATGTGGCTGCTCAAGACTCTTTTGATTAACATGATAGCTTCCAAATATCAATGCACGAGGTTCTTTGACAGGATTCAGGAATCCATCTTTCATCAGTACGTTGTTATGGTCCTGTCTGGTGTTCCGCCAATTGAGAGGGCGGCCGCTTTGAAAGAATCAAGATATCGTAGCGGGCGTATGAGTTTCAGAAATATGAAGAAAAGGAAGGAAGAGGAGATAGATATAGACAACCTTATCAAAATGAAGCAAGCAAGATGTTCTGCTTGGACCATGAAAGGGTTAGTTGATGTTATAAGGGGCTCGGGGCTGTCAACGATGTGTAACACACTTGAGAATTGTGACAGCGAAGAAGGCGAGCAGCAGATTATGGAGATTAGTAGTGAATGGGAAGCCAAGTGTGCTGCTTCTCAGATATTCAGAAATGTAGCTAAGCACGAGGCCAAGTAAGAGTATTTGGTTTTGAAAGCTGAAGCAATTTGACATTAGTTTGTAATCTGCCTGGACCTTTCTTGTTATCTTGTAGGTATATCGAGGAGGATGACCTTTTGCTCTACTTGACGAGGGTGGAAGTTGTCAGTCTTCTTCATTTGTTAGGAGCAGAAGAATCTCTAAAGATCAAGAGATCGACTCTCAAGGGTTGGTTGGTAAGTCCCTCTCTCTTCCTTCACATACACATACTCATGCTCAAGGTGGTGTATTGATGATCCTATTATTCCCGTGCAGGTTAGTGTTTATAAAGAACGCAAGGCATTGGCGCATTCCTTAAACGATGCCAAAACAGCTATAGAGGAGCTAAACAGACTCCTCTCAGCCACAATACTTACTTTGGCTACTATTGTTTGGTTGCTTTTGATGGGATTCTTGACCACCAAATTACTCGTCTTCATTTCATCCCAGCTTTTGTTGGTAGCATTTATGTTTGGTAACGCCGCCAAGACTGTATTTGAAGCTATCATATTTGTATTTGTGATGCACCCATTTGATGTCGGCGATCGTTGTGTCATTGATGGAGTACAGGTAATAATTCCCTATACTTCAGAGAAATTCAAATTTGCTTCACATTTATTATGTAATAAATGTTAATTGAACCTTGCAGATGGTTGTTGAGGAGATGAACATTCTGACGACAGTCTTCTTGAGATATGACAACGAAAAGATTTTCTATCCGAATTCAGTTCTGTCGACGAAACCCATCAGCAATTTTTACAGAAGTCCGGATATGACTGATGCTGTAGAGTTTGATGTTCATATCTCGACTTCAGCAGAGAAGATCGCAGCTCTCAAAGCTAAAATCAAAGAGTATATGTGCCAATACTTTTGAGTTTGTGTTATTGCTATTATGCGTTACTCATAATTTGTTTGTGAATATATTTCCTCTATAGATAATGGAGATGTTGTGTTGATTTTACTTCAGGTTCTTGGAGAGCAAACCGGATCAGTGGCGTAGTGACCATGATGTATTGGTGAAGGAGATTGAGAAGGCGAACAAGATGAAAATGGCGCTTTATGTTACGCACACGATGAACTTTCAGAACTATGGAGAAAAGAGCAGCCGGAGATCGGAACTAGTACTTGTGGTGAAGAAGCTTTTTGAAGAGCTTGGTATTGAGTATCATCCTCTGCCTCAGAAAGTTCATGTAATGCAGGTGGAGACAATAGCTGCAACTACTGGAAAATGATACTTGACTCTCCTTTTCAGCTGCAAGAGTATGTTTGTTAGATGTGGATCATATAATTGTTGAATAAACTTGTGGTTGCGTGAGCAAGGTTGATAAGTTTCCGCATTTATACAAGGGATAATGATAGTTTGTTACACCTAACTATGGTGAAATGACACTTTCATACCCTAACTATAAACTTTTTTTTAGTACCCTGACAATGTTTTTGTGACAACCTACCTCTAAAATGTCTAAAATGCCCTTGGTTTAAGAAATCAAAATCAAATTGGTTCAATTTGGTTTAAAAACCAGAATTGAACCGGTTCTTAATAATAATAATAATAATAATAACTCTCATTTCTTCTTCTTCTTTGGGTCGTCGGAGGTGCTGCCGGTCTCCAGCGAAGCTCTCCGGCAACCATCCTTAGCTTATTTTAGCCATTTTGACATGAGGAGGAGGTGGGTTTGGCCAGAAGGCAGGTTTTGTGGTGGATGTCTTGTCGCAACTTCTTCTCCGGCGAGCTCCAGTAATGACTCTGGTGTTTGAAGACTTGAACAGGACAGATCGGGATTTGTTGGGCCGTCGACAACACGAGCCAGGTCGAGGTGGATGTTTACTCCCTCGGTCCTTGATTGTTTCTGCTGAAACTCGAACCAGATCTGGGTTTCTCTCGAGCTTCGCCGCAAGTGGCCTCGACGGCGGAGGTGGGCTCGGCTTGGGTCGTGTCACATACACCGAGCACGCCAGGCGAGCTTGGCGAGCACCTCCCTGACTGTCACCGCCATGGACGTCGTCTACGCCCTCAAGAGGCAAGGAAGGACCCTCTACGGATTCGGTGGTTAAGGGTTGGGTCTGAGATAGTGTTCTGGGGATTGGGGTTTGTGTTCGTGTAATTACTGTTTTGTGCTGGGAAATGATGCTGATTTGTTGTTCAGATGATTTTGTAATTTGAACTTTAAATCTCAATTTCATCTAGATTGGCTCCAATCTCTTGTCTTTGTTACTTGGTTATGTTGGGTATTTCATGTCTGCTTCAATTATTGTGTGATGGACGTGGTGAGCTTTGCAAGATTTATATTTGGTTTGAGTCCTTAAAAAATTACTCCTATATATATCAGAGAAATGAAAATAGTGTACCATGGTATAAGATTTTCTTTCTGGTATTAGGTTTCGATTATGTGACGGGAATTATTTTGATTAACTTTCCTGCAGAAAATTCGCCGCAGGTGGCCTCGACGGCGGAGGTGAGCTTCGCCGCAGGTGACAGTCAGGGAGGTGCTCGTCAAGGTCGCCGAGCGCGTGGGCGTCATGCTCCTGTTCGTTGAAGAAGAAGAAGAACCGGTTCAATTGAGGTTGAACCGGTTTAATTCTAGGTTTTAAACCAAATTGAACCAATTTGATTTTGATTTCTTAAACCAAGAGCATTTTAGACATTTTAGAGTTAGATTGTCACAAAAACATTGTTAGGGTACTAAAAAAAAGAAGTTTATAGTTAGGGTATGAAAGTGCCATTTCACCATAGTTAGGTGTAACAAACTGTCATTATCCCTTTATACAACGAAACAAGTATGGAGTTGGTAGGAAGTTGTATTTACTCAAGTTTACTTGTTAAATATATAGTTAATTATCTATATGGTTATATAGATAAAGATTAAGGCTCACGGTCAAGAACAAATAAAATAGTCGGTGAAATAGCCCCAAACCTGATTCTCAATAGGGTTTTACGAACAACAAACAAGCATAAAAGCTGACTTGATGCAATATGTGATGATTCTACAATCTAGAGAGAGAAAATAGTAAAGGAATTGAATCTTTATTGAGAGGGTATTGTGAATACAAGAAAGAGAAAATTACAGAAATCATCCAACCCCTACTCTGTTCTTCGAGGTGCTATTTATAACCTCCGTCGGCTTCTCGAATCTTCCCGGAACGGTCTTGCACGTCGTCGCTAACAGATTCTGGTAGCTGCACGTTCTGGCTCAACCGAATCACAACAAGATATGTTTCTCCCCACTGCCACGAGTTGAGAGATCCTGAGTCCATCCCATGAGCCACAGATCGCTGACCTGGCAAGCTGCTGGCTCACACATGACTCACTTATTCCCTAAACGATGTCGTTTGCTTAAGTTGCTACTTTATTATTTGGAGACTCATGACACAATATTTGTTAGATAAATTTATTAGAGTACCAACTCAACTAAAATATTAAGTTGATAGTTGAATAATCTATTATAGTTTTTATACTCTAATACGCGTCCTCACGGACAAGCCCGTTTTTAAGTTTGGACGTGTACTTATTAGAATAGAAGATTGAGTAGGGTTGTAAACGAGCTAAATCGAACCTCATTTTTGCAGGGCTTGGCTCGGCTCGTGATGAACGTGTTCAGCTTGAGCTCGGCTCGAGCTCGAACGAGTTTATACAACCAAGCTCGAGTTCGGCTCGAAATAAAATAGACGAGCTCGAGCTCAAGCTCGGCTCGATTCGGCTCACTTAAATTTCAATACAAATATTCATTAAAAATTAAATAAATAATTCATTCGATAAAAATGAGCCAACTTGAGATTGGCTCGACTTGATTTTGCTCGTCTAATTATATCATAAATTTTCATGAAAATGTTTAAAAAATAATAACCGGCTCACGAACCTATCGAGCCTTAAAAGGTTAGGCTTGAGCTCGGATCGTTTATCAAACGAGCCTAATTTTAAGCTCGAATTTGGCTCGAGCTTGATTATAACGAGCTCGAACCGAATATTGAACGAGCCAAGCTCGAGCGGCTCGTTAAAAGCTCGGCTTATCTATATTCCTAGGATTGAGCAACCCAATAAATAAGGGTGACCACGGTCCAGTCATCCGACCCGAGCCTCGGGTTGGTCCTTGGACCGACTTCATTGAGTCAAAAATTTTAAGACTCGAGACCAGGTCCAATTGTAGCAAGTTTTATCGGTTTGATCTTGCTTATATGTCGGTCCGGTCATCGATCTGTCCAAGCAAACTGAAAACTATAGGCCTCGCGATTTTGGGCCCATGTTTGGCTTTTAATCCCCGATTTCTGTCAAATTTTTTATCAAATTATAAGCGTAATACGACTAGTTTTGGTGCATTACTCAGTTATACTTATAATCTTCTACTGATCTACCTTTCAGAACTGTTTTTCTTTGACTCCGTGTTCTTGTCTCCTTCTTTCAACCAAATGATGTATGATTGCTGACAAAAAACGAGTCCCAAGTAAGAGACTTTTGAGCTAAAAGAACCCAAGAATTATCTCCATCTACTTCTTGTTCCGCCATAAGCGCACGAGAACCTAAGAGCTTGTCACATTCCTCAATCTTAGAAGGGACAAAAGAGTTGTGATACTTCCCAACACCTCCTTGTTCCAAGATCTGAGATATCTAAACGTAGCAGTTTTAGTTTAGACTATAAAGAATAATGTGGGTTGCCATAGATGTAATAAGAGGATTATTTTCCTTTCACAAAATCTAAAAAATATGGGTTGTCGTATGATACGGGATGGCTACGAAAAATAAGTATAATATGATGAATTTGAATTTATTTTGATGGTTTCTTGGGATTGAATATTTGGATCGAAGAATGTGTAGGAATGAATGAGGAAATAAGGTAGATGTAGAGAATTGGGTAGGGTTTTGAGGAATAGAACCGCCACTTAGCCGGGTGTAGGATAAGATAAGGTTTAACCGCCACTTAACCGGGTTTAGGCTAAGATAAGGTTTTTACGCCACATCTAGGATCCTCGGCCTAAGGTGATAAGTAGAACAAGAAAAAGTCTCAAGAACAAAGTTATAATTTTTATTCTCTCCAATTTGGATTTTCCAAGAGGCAAAACCCCTTTAAATACAAGTAATTAGGAAATAACAACTAGAAACTACAAAAGGAAATAACAAACTAGAAACTAAAATACTAGTAAATAATAAGCTAAGAAATAACAATTTGGAAAGTATATCTACTTGAGCTACAAGCCACATATCCTAGAAACTACATTAGAAAATATAAAATAGGCAATTAAAAAGGGTTGTGCCCGTGTGCTTAAATTCTTTAATGCCCCTGCATCAAACCCCCAAAGTTGCGAAAATAGACTTGACCTTAAGTGTTCACTATTGTAAGGGTATAGATCTTTATAATTTCAGGGACGAGACACCTCGTACTCAGTAGGTAATTCAATTCCTAGGCATTCCCTCCTCTTCTCAAAAAACATACTCAAGTCTCCACCAACGTCAAAAGGGCGTAACTCGGCTATATTAAACGTTGTCTTCAAATGGTAGCCAACATAAAATGGACGCTAATCAGCTACATTAAAAATAACTAACTTATATGCACGGAAGTTGACGTATTTCACTAGTTCCTTTCCTTTCCATTTCTCACCACCTTTTCCCAGTCGCATATGATTATCGTAGGCTTTTTTTGGTGACATGGAATAGAGATATAATTTCCTCCATCGTGCACAAGAAAGTATTTTTTAAATTCTTCATCATGCTTATCTCCTTGATCGAATTGCCACAATTGTCCATCTCGCTTTGAATTTATGTCACATAAAAACGGATCTTCATAATTATGAGTGCTTGACAAACCCAACGCCTGCTCCCTTATTTTTGTTGCAATTCCACCATCGAGCTCTTGTAATATATATGTCTCAAGATATTTATTTGTTGGCATCTCCAATTTGTCAGCGAGAGAAAATATTACCAACAATAGTGAAAAATTCCCTTTTAACAATAAAGTTGTGTACCTAGTTTTGAACATGACAGCCAATTTGGAAGATGTGTGATTTATTCTTTTCTTGATCTTCTTTTGCTTGGACACTCATAGATCTCGGTACAATTGATAGCTCTTCTTGAACAACACATGTGTCACATGCATCATTTTTTAATGTTGTCGTGAATTCAGCTACCAATTTATCGTCGGCTTTAATAACAGTTTCTTCTCGCGACACCACCGCTCCTTTGATTATGCCTTGATTTTTAGTGTGATCTGTGCGTGTTCCTTTGGTGTGAAAAATGTCGGTTCTCAACACAACAACCTCCCTCGTAGGATTCAGACTCGATTTGAGACTTTCTTTCATGATTAAAGGATGCTCTTGATCTACACGTGAATACACGACATCGTTGCCTTGAATTCAACATTGTTCTCATCATATTTCTCATAGAGCATGTCATCTTCACTCGCCACATGTCCATCTTCCACGAGCTCTACCACTCCTTGTTTAGGACACTCAGGTACAATATTCACTAAACCTTGACAATTAAAATAATCAAGTTTATTTGAAGAGTTTCCAAGGTTTACCTCATATACTTCACTTTCTACTTTTGACTTGATAGTTGCACTTGCCTCATATGGTTCTTTTGTCACACAATACTTGGCTTCAACAAATCTTCTAGATGTGTCAATTCTTCTATACTTGTTTCGAGCTTCAACTTTTAGTGCATACTTGATCAAATCATTCAATGCGTAGTAAAGTTGTAGATCGACCACTTTTGCAATGTCCCAATTTACACCGTCAATAAAACGATTGATTGAATGGTTCTCAACTTCTCTTACTTCGGCTTTCATCATAAATGTCTCAAATTTAGTAACATACTTCTCTATGAACATGCTCCCCTGCCTCAACTTTGGAATTTGAGATATACCTCATGTTTGTACGTAGATGGAGAATATTTTCTCGTTAACTCTTTTCTCATCTTTTCCCATGTTACGATCTTGGCACGACCATATCTTTCTCGTTGTCTTCTGAGGTTGTCCCACCAATCTGAAGCGTGTTTCCTCAATCTTGCAGCCACTAGCTTTACTTTCCAATCTTCTGGTGGATTAGTGTAATGGAACACCCTCTCCACGGTGCTCAACCACTCTAAAAATTGATCTTCATTCATGCGATCTTCAAACTTCGGGGTTTTTAGTTTTGACATGTTAGTATGGGCAAAATATTCCTTATTCGGCCTCCTCTCATAAAAATCACGATCTTCATAATGAGTTTGATTTTCTCTAGATTTTTCATGTTCATCATACCTCCTTGTCACACCTCTATTTGATTGGGTATGAGATTGAAACTTCTCTTGTTGCATGAAATTCTCTTCGAAATCAAATATTTGACCTTGGCGTGATTCTCTTGCATTACTACTCACATGAACAACCTTTTTGGAATTAGTAACGCGCCCTACATGCTCAAGAAGTTTCGGAACTTGTAGTTCGAGATAATTAATACGCCTCTGCTCATCAAACAATGATTTACCGTCATCCTCCCTGCCATGAGCAACGCCTGTAGATTTACTACCAGCCATCCAACCAGTCCTCTGATACCAGTTGATACGAGGATGGCTACGAAAATAAGTAGAACGAGATGAATTTGAATTTATTTTGGTGGTTTCTTGGGATTGAAGATTTCAATCCAAGAATGTGTATGAATGAATGAGAAAATAAGGTAAATGTAATGAATTGGGTAGGGTTTTGAGGAATAGAACCGCCACTTAGCCGGTTGTAGGCTAAGATAAGGTTTAACCACCACTTAGCCGGGTTTAGGCTAAGATAAGGTTTTTACGCCACACCTAGGATCCTCGGCCTAAGGTGATAAGTAGAACAAGACAAAGTTTCAGGCACAAAGCTATAATTTTTATTTTCTCCAATCTGAATTTTTCAAGAGCCAAAGCCCCTTAAAATACATGTGGAAAGTAGGTCTACTTGGGCTACAAGCCACTTATTCTAGAAACTACATATTAGGAAATATAAAAATAGGCAACTAAAAAGGATTGTGCCCATGTGCTTAAATTCTTTAATGCCCTTGCATCATCGTAGCCACACATAAGAAAACGATTCCCTTTAGACCCTTAGTCAGTATCAACATAACCAAATAGAGCCGAAAAATAATAAAATAACATTGAGGGAGACCACGATAAGTCAAAAAGTACAAATAAATCCGATGTGAGGGTCAAATTCAACCTTCTAGCTTTGAAATTGGGACCGAAATCAAGTAAACGTCTTTTTTGATAAGGGTAGGTCAATTAAACCTGCCAAAGTAAAATAATTGGACTTCGTCCTATCCTGATATAGGAATAGTTAACTTCCTCCATGCACCTAACCGCATTAAAATTCTCAATTTGTAAAACAACTATGCCACTTGACACAACCAAACTCTGTAGGCGTGCCCAAAGAGAACGATGTTCCATATAATTTGACGGGATATAAACATTATAAATAGAACAATCTATATTCTCAATATTTCAGCGACCGAACCAAAGTAACTTTAATTAATATCAAACAATCCAAAAATACCAAAAATATACAATAAGATTGACATTAAGACAACAAATAATTACATGGTTGGTTGTTACATCAAAAACTTGAAACAAAAAATAGAGGTTAATCCTCATTCAAAATAGGGAAAATTACACATTATTACCCCTAACTATCACTTATTTTCACTTCAGTATCCCCAATAAAATAAGTTACACATCACTACCCTCAACTATCACTCAATTGCACTTAACTCTATTGAAGTTAAATCTAATATAATTCTAAAGTAAAAAGACGAAAATAACATCTGAAATTCTGATCAGCTAGTCGTGCAAGATGCCACACACAATGTTACGTGAGAAGCTATAACGTTGTGTCTGACTTCTTGCGTAGATAAAGCAGGACAGTAAAGATAAAGCTATAAACAATGACACAGCAGATTGTTTACCCAGTTCGGTGCAACGTCACCTACGTCTGGGGGCTCTCAGCCTAGTGGAAAGATTTCACTTATCAGTAATTCGTCAGAACATACAAGTACCTGTGATCAACCCTAGATCTATACTTTATGCTACGTCTTACAGTGCAATCTATCTCAGGGTCTCCCCCTGAATCCAAGAACGTCTTGATTCCACTCTTCGAGCAATCGTCTTGCTCTGTCGGTTTAGTTCTTCAATGAACTTGGTGGTTGCGTGCAGTCTTCACTCACGCTTTCAGTAAACCCTCAATCACCTAACTCTCAATAGTTATGTGATGCACAATATCCTAAGCTCAATCTGCAATTTCTCAGTCCGCAGACCTTCACGTCTAAGAACCTTGCAAATTGTTGCTAGGAAACAAATAAAGAACCACACCATTGCTAAGGGGGTAGCCTAAGCTTTTATAGCAATCGTGGATGAGTACTAACCCTAAAGGGTTTTCTCTTAATCTCCGTCTTTCTTCTTTCCTGATTTGCAGACGTTCTGGAACTTTGCATACTTCCTAATCGTAATCGTATTTCCTGCACAATCTGGACTTGCCTGATTTCCGTCGATCAGGATGTTTTGTCGAGACGCCGTCAACAATGTTACACAAGATGTCGTCGAAGATGCTTCGACATTCTTTGTAACATGTTTCTTCAGTTCCTTTAAAAATCAGCCAATCTCTAAAACCGTCGTAACTACAACATCGTATTAAAACATTAAAATAAATAATTAAAAACTATTTTAAACTTACTTTTGAAAAAAAAACTTTTCATAAAATCAAGGAATAAAAACTTATTTTAGTATTAAATTATATTTTAAAATGATTTTTATCATAAAAAATTATTAAAATAAAAAAGGATGCTTAAAATCAATTTTTATATATAAAATATTTTTTTAAATGTAATACTATAATAATTTTTTATTCTTTTTTTATAATAAGGTTTAGAAAAAAAATAAGTTCAAAATCATTTTTTTTATTTTAATTTTTACACCAGTGCATTTTGGTCGTTTTGTCTCAAAATTACGTTAGACTTAACCTTATTAGAATTAAGTATAAAATGAGTGATAGTTGAGGGTAATGATGTAATTTTGTTGTTATTGGAGATAATGATGTGAAAATGAGTGATAGTTAGGGGTATTGATGCTCAATTTTCCCTTCAAAATATGTTGAATGTGGCATATAATTCTTCTGTGGCATATGATTCTTCAACATGAACTCCAAGAAAACAAACTAGTTTTGACTGTTGTTCATCACTTAATCGGCTCTATATATTTGAATGGAGATCAAGTAGGGCCGGATTAACATGTTGCATTTGTTAGACCCATAACCCGTCTGGATCGTATAGAATTGAGTTGCATGACGGGCATGTTGGGGAGAGTGAGCGGATTTTCTCTCTCACACCTACACATTGTTGTTAAATAACGAAATTATGGTGTTTGTATTATACTTATGGCCGAATATTATCGTGTTGTATGTTTTTTATAATGAAAAAGAGCTTCTTATTATAAATGTTATTAGGTCATGATTAGACATCACAAGCGTGGCCATAGACTAAATTATGTAATTATCATATGACATTTAATTAGGTCCATCTAATGATACCTACGAAATTCATTATTTTACTTACGCACCATTTGCTGGAATTGCAAGAAACAAAAAGCCAAAAGTAGATTCCAATTCACATGCAATGTTTAGTTTGTCTTGATCTCATCTTCCATAGCCCGTCATGATCTTAACATTAAATGAACAAAGCATATAATATTTGCCAACTAGGGCTTGTTTTCTTCAATCATGTGGACTCACTCTAGCTATAATTGTAAATCTGGTACATTTACCTCTCTGCATTTCATATATAGGACACTGTTCCTTGTGAACATAAAATGCTACTCAATTGGTACTTTTTATACCCAGAAAGTGCATCAAGTGAGTAAAATCATTTTCATGTCTTTATTCTCTAACACTGTTCTCTTTGAGGCCGGGCACACCAATTAACTTATAAATTATAATCATCTGCTGGAGTGTAAAAAATGTTTTAACGAATATCTAAAATAAATGGGTTAAAGACATCTCAATATTTTCAACTTTTGGTTTCAAAAAACAATATTCCTAACTTTATGTTTAACTCTACTTCTAAAATAATATTCGACGAACTCCGGAGCTCCCCTGCCTTACACCGCCGACAACACTTCTTGCTTCAACTGAACTGAAGTATACTGACGTCCAAAGCCCGAAGAGCGTACAACAGAAAGTCGGCCTTACACCGCCTGTTCAAGGAGCCGAGACCGCACCAAGGAAAAGGGGCGGCCAAGACACCATCTCGGATCGGCCCAATACAGCCGGCCCGCCACGGAGAGAGCCCACAACCCAACAAGTGATGGGTGTGCGGCTCCCCTCTGCTTCGTGGTCAAGCAATGCCATCTCATCACCCTTTATTGCAAGCAGACTTTCCTATCCAGCCAGACGCAGTAGATCAAGATCAACAAATGGATTCGCCTGCTTGGAGCACAAGTCAGGGTCTCATAGATCTCTTCCTTTATTTTAGCTAGAACTGTATTTAGGGTTTCATTATAAAGTAGTATAAATAGGGGTGCATGACATTGTATTTTTTAACTTTGGATAGTAGAAAGTCTCTATCATTGTTCAACCAGCCAACTGGTCGCCAGATGATTTTCCCGATAAATAAAATAGGTCCAACCAGTTCCTCGCCATAGAGGGCCAGCCCCTGGACCCTTGGTCCTTAAATGATTGTCCTCTTTCTCTCTCTCTTTGTTTGCATATCCGACCTTGTTACTCTGAGGTGCAAATTCATCTCTACTCTATATATTTGTTTTACCAATGAAAGGCTGTTTGGGAGACCGAATCCCACGAACGTGACTTGCCCAAACGTCGTACGGACCTGAAATCCTTAACGAGCTCTTCTAGGGCGTGACAAGTGGTACTAAAGACATGTTAATTTGACGGACATAAGTAATCAACATCAGTGAACAACCGAGATGGTGTCTTGGCCGCCCCTTCTTCTTGGTGACACATGCACGCGTATTTCCATTATTAAGCTATATATTATCGTATAACAGTCAGCCGGTGTTTTCATTATTATGATATGTATTTCCATAATCCGTGATAACCCCTTGTTACACCTAGGGACCTCTCGTTACACCTAGGGACCCCTCGTTACACCATTTTTCTGACAGGGTTCATTGATTTTCAATAAAAAAAATTACTCGTCCCCCTCATTACACCCGACCCCTCGTTACACCCTTCCCCCGATAAGGTTCATTGACTTCATATAGAAAAATATCCATCTCCCTCATGAAACCCGAGGATCCCTCGTTACTCCATTCCCCCTTTAGAGTTCAGTGATTTCCCATAGAAAAATACTCGTCCCCACTCGTTACACTGGGGGACCCCTCGTTACACAATTCTCCCGATGTTATGGAAATACATGTCATAATAATGGAAACACCGACTGACTATTTTATGGAAATACGTGCGAGCAGCTGGTTCTCATAGTTTGCACAACCCTCATGGTTTGCACTTGAATGTGCCAATACAAACTCACCCAAATGTCCAAACGTCTAAATCAATGTATAACCGTCGGATCAGAGACGCGCGTTATCTTAGATTGCGACACGTGGCAGTTATACAACGTTGCACTATATGTTATACATTGCTTCAATTTTGCACAGGTCCAACATGTTATACAACATTGCACTACATGTTCTACATAGTTATACAACATTACACTGCATGTAATACAGTTTGTACGTTTGGACATTTTCCCCTGCTTTGTATTTGACACCTACTATATATATATATGAGCTACAAACTCTAAAAAAGAATGTCCAAACGTCCAAACCCGTGTATAACCGTTAGATGTACGCGCGAGAGTGGAGATGCAGAAACCTGTCGCGAACGGAAATTCTTCTTAGTTAATAGAAACAAACAGAAAATGGAGGGTATTCCGGTCATTTTTCCATGAAGACTTATATTCTTCTCAAGTTTACTTATAATTTATTTTCTACTCAAATACTTGCAATAAATTGTCAATTAATTGGAAATAAATCTTAAATTAATCATCAATAAATTTGGTAACAAATAGTTAATTAATTTTGCATATCGATATTTTTGGAAATACATATATTTAATTTATATTCTTCAATATTTTAGTAATTTTGGGAATAAAGATTTGTTATTGGACATTAACTTATTTAATTAGATGATGTGCAACAGCACATAAAACGATTACTCACTTCAAAAGTTTATGTGTAACTGTCTAACTGGTTATGTAGAACATGGTGGTGTACCATGTGTAACATGCGGTTATATATTGTATAACCAGTGTGTATATATATGATGTTCATCAGCACATAAAACGATTACCCACTTCAGAGTTTTATGTATAACTGTCAGTGTCATACATGATATTATATATTGTATAACTAGCTTACTTAGATAATGTTCAACAACACATGAAACGGTGAATGATCGCTCTCTAGATCTAGCCTATTTTTAGTGTGAATCGATGAATGATCGCGCTTTAAATGCGCGATCGCGGTTTGAATGCGCTTATTTTTAATGAGAATCGCTTAATGATCGTGTTTTAAATGCCCGATCGCAATGACGAGTGTGCCCTCAGCTCCCCATCTATTTGTGACTAACGGGGTCAGTGAATTGCTCCGCCATGTGTTGCTTGATCATCGCTCGCGAAAAAATGGATGTGTAGATGAGAGTTTGGACATTTTGTTGGAATTTGTAGTGGGGTGTTTGTAGCCACAACGTGCGACTAAGCGGCCTCTCGCCAACCCTGACCTAGATCGCCTCTAATGGCAAGATCGTTTCGCGTCCCGCTGGGACAAGGGTTCCTTAATCCATACCCCGACATGGCCCTTCCACGAACTCTGCTATCGATGTGACTCCTGTCGGGGACCACGCCACAAGAAGGTGTGCCTCAATAGCAAGCGCATCGAAAACCTTCTCCACGAGCATGACTCTGACCCTAGGAAAGAGGACTCTTCGCGTAAACGGGGCATCGTCCTCGTTGTGAGAACGCTCCACCTACCCCGACAAACCACAATCTAGTAGTACCTGGTACGTTGGGAAGATTCGAGGGGAAGGGAGGACGCGAGACACCTACCTATAGATTTACTCCGAGTATTCTATCCAAAACCTTGAAGGGGGCATCAAGGGCTCTACCAAGAAGAATGTCACACTTTGGATATTTTTCGCCCAAAAATCTCAACGCATGCCACCAATGAGTTTAGCCCTAGCTCGTTGCCCCTCTCCCCCCATGATAGGTGAGGCCAACAAACTTGCCAACTCGGTCATTCTGATATCATCCGACACTTGAGCAAGGGACTCCGCCGTCCAACGGACCCCAAAACTCCCCAGCCTTACACTGCCGACAACGTTTCATGCTTCAATAAAATGAAGCATACTGATGTCTGAAGCTCAAAGAGCCTACGATGGAAAGTTGATCTTACACCATCGGTTCAAAGAGCCGAGACCGCGCCAAAAAGGAGGCACGACTAACACCACCCCGGAACAGCTCAGTACCACCGGCCCGCGACGGAGAGAGCCCAGAACTTCATAGGTGATGGGCACTTGACTCCCCTTTTCTTTGTGGTCAAGCAATGTCACCTCATCACCCTATACTTCAAGGAGACTTCCCTATTCAGCGAGACACACTAGATCAAGATCAACAGATGGATTCACCTGCTTGGAGCCCAATATAGGGTTTCCTAGATCTCTTTCTTTATTTTAGCTAGAGTTGTATTTAAGGCCTCCTTGAAAAGTAGTATACATATAGGTGTAGGGCATTGTGTTTCTTAATTTTGGAAAACATAAAGTCTCGGTCATTGTTCAACCGGCCAACTGGTTGCCAGATAATTTTCCCGACAAATAAAATAGGTCAGACCGGGTCCTCGCCATAGAGGGTTGGCCGGCCCCCAGACCCCCTGTCGTTAAACAATTGTCTTCTCTCTCTCCTTGTTTGTTTGCATATTCGACCTTGTTACTCTGACGTGCAAACTCATCTCTACTCTATATACTTGTTTCACCGACGAAAAGCTAGTTTGGGAGAACGAATGCCACAAAAGCGACTCGCCCAAACGTCGCACGGACCTGAAATCTTCAACAAACTCTTCCAAGCCGTGACATCTTAACATGTTGTTGGGTGCACTGTTTTATATGCATATGTTTCTCTGTATATGGTTGTGGATGATCGTATAGGTGTCATTGATTTAGATTTTACGTATCGTGTTACTTCTAGTTTGATATAATTCTAGAACAAATCATGTGATATTTTTCTTTGTTATGTCTATTTAGTATAAGTTTAGACTTTATTGACTTACGTGGTATTTGCTCAATTTTAATTGTGAGCATTACATTATAATTTTTGTTCCTTAATTTTGTCTGTGGGGAAAATGGCAAAATAGCATCATAATTTTGCAATAAGATGGTCTATACTTTGTTAAAAGTTGATGTGTTGATGTGAAATTTGAATTTTTGTGTGCAAATTATGTTTATTGTGCAGATAAAAAATATTTTTATTTGCACAAAAATGACAAATCGTCACTAAAATTAAGTTTACTTTTTTTAAAAAAAAATAATTAATATTTTAAAAAGATTTTTCTGAAAATATAAAAAATTTAATAATTAATTTCAAGTAACGGTATACTGACATTTTTGTCATTTTCCTTATTTGAAGTAACTCAAAAACTTTTTGTCAATTTTCTTTTTTTAGAGTAATTTAAAAGATTTGAACTCCAACATAAACCTAATAGAGCAATACCCTCTAAGAAAAGAAAAGAAATTGGTCAAAAAGGTCATCATCTCTTATTTGAGATTCTAATATTGTGGTGGTTTGTGACTGGGAGCCAAAAAGATAATCCAAAAGCTACTTTTCTTCCCAATTTGTGTGACAGTGCCAGAGAGCATCTTCACAGACAAGTATGCATATACATATATACATTCACAGAAGCAGTGAATCATGACAGCAAAAACTTGTACAAAGTATCTGAAAAACCCTCTTCACTTCAGTTCTCTGCTAAGCTCCAGATTTAGAATTGCACTGCTTTGGCTTTGGCATGGACAGGACTTGATAGTTCAGTACACCAAAAGAGGTTCTAAGAGGAAATTTGGTAAAAGCATAAGACCCACATCACACTTGACACTTTTCACAACCAAAAAACATTGTGGAAAGCCTAAATGCATCTCAAATCTCCTACTTTTTATCAAATACCAAGAAAATGAATCACCAACCAAACTGTAGAAAAAAAGACAATAACATGAAGAAAAATCGATGTGACAGAATATGCAACAATAATTGTTCTAAACAAATTAGATGAGATTGGGGACTGATATACTAAATAAGGAGAGTTACAGATAAAAATGAAAAAGCTAATCAATTTCTCTACTTGCTCAACTCAATTGTGGAAACGCTTGCTTTCTATTACGCGGCCCTATTCCTCTTGTAGCCAGCTTTACCATCGGATTTCAAGCCACTGGAATCGCCTTCTGACGACCCATCGATGGACTTGGTAAACGAGCTGGAGAGATCGGCATAGAGATCAACCACTCTCCTGATGTTGTTGTTGAGCTCCTTGATCAGAAGAACATTCCGGGTGAGGTTGTCGGGGATCTTGGACTCGTGATTCTGGTTAATCTCATTTATAAGCAGCCGGTTCTGGTCCAAGATGTTCTGCACTTGCACAAAGTTCTTCTGAAACGTCTGCAATACCTTGCCGTCAATCTGGGTTCCATTGCCAAGCCCAGAAAATGTATCACCCTCCATTCTTAATTTCTCTTGGATTCAAAATCAGAACCAATCCTGATGAGATCAAAAGAAAACAACAAAAAGGCTGGTGAGAGTCTTTTTCACTCAATTTAAAAGCTTTATTTTAATACACACACATAACAATAAATAATAGCATTAATCTAATCATATTCTTTTCATCTGTACCTCATGCTTACACTAACCCAGACAAAACATGAGAAGCTTTAAGGAATTGATTTTAAAAACATCTTGGTGCTATATTAGACAAGCTCTGTAGTACAGAATCATTACCTCCATTGGTTCTTTTTCCACATAACAGAATAACAAACATGAATTTTCAGAACAATAATTATTTTCATTTATGGTGAGGGTTGAAAAAGCAGATCCCATTTCCATAAAAGGAACTCTTTGTTTAGGTACTGAAAAAAGCTCAGTGTTTCAAGCAAAAAATCTCAATGACCCAAAATATAAAAACAGTAAATGATGCAGAGAAGATGAGACCAGCCAGGTACTGCTGCTCTTGCAGACACATTATCAATTATTATCATATATACCATTAAAATCATGAAATTAAATGCATCAAAAATTCCAATCATTAAATAATTGAAATGGGGGTTTTTTAATGGAAATTTATATAAAACACAAAACAAAACCAAAATTAGGAGTTAAAATGGTAAAATCTAACCCACCAAAAACCTCACAGCCCCAGAAGCACAAATCTACAAACCCAATTGGTAAATTCCATCCGTTTAACGAATAATCACAATGGGAAAAAAACAGAGAGAAAATTTAAAATTCCCAAATTACCTTGAAAAACAAAAAGAAAACTGGACAACATCAAACGCTTCAGTCACAGTGAAAACAAAAACCCATAAACTCGATAACACGCTGAAGGATCTCCATAAGAAAACTAACAGTAACAGTAGACACAGCGTACCTCGAAAATTCGAAACATTATATCCAGATTGATGAGAAGGAGACGAGAGAGTGCAACAGATCGGCGACCGAATCGAATCTCCGCAACAGAAGATAGTGAAAAATATTGTAGAGAGAGAGAGAGAGAGATTTGACAGTCACGCTCTCTCTCTTTCGGTCTGTCTAAATATTTTCTATTTTATAAATCACATGTTATTTATTTCCGATCTTCATATTCTTTTTCGGGTAAATTAACATTAGGGATTTTGTGCGGGAAATGGTTCTGTGATCCAAGTAATCTCTAATATCTGCCACGTGGCATGTTCTTAATCGAAGTGATGATCGTGGGGCCATGATGTGTGTCCCGAAAATCTTTATTTTTATTTTCAAAACAGCTTTTTTTTTCTCATTTGTTGTTAATAATTCTACTCCAATTATTGTACTTGTATCGGTGCTACTCACTCCATTTCATTCATCTTCCATTTGCATGCTTTACATTTTGTCTTTTTATGGGCCAACAAATTATTTGTCAAATATATTATGGTCGACTGTAAATTTGTGTTTAAGGGAGATGTTAGATTATATCTTTAGTTTCTTATATTTCTATTTACTTTTCTTTCTTGTATTAGGGTTTTCTATTCTATTTCTATTACCTCTATAAATAGAGGTCTCTTGTAATTCACAATACAATCAATTCAACAATACTTCTTATTGTTAACATGGTATTAGAGGCATATTGATCGTAGGCAAAATCTCTACAAATTTTTCGTTTTGCCCACTCGTCAATGATTTGTGATTCTGACGGGTGGGCAAGGCAATTCAATCTCAATTGATTCTGCTTTTTTTTTTGCTTTGCCCACTCGTCGGTGATTTGTAATAGCGATAGGTGGGCGAGGCTACGAAATCGCTTCCGCAAATATTCGTGAGGCTCCTTCACCGGACACTGTCCGAGGCCGCTTCGGTAATTTGGGTTACGAGGTTGAAAGTAGTTGGTCAAGAATGATGATGGAGTTGTTGATGCTTCAAATTGCTTGATTGGTCCTTCTCTCTTGTCTTGCATATCAATTAGCTTCGGTTGGAATATTATTTTTTTGGATTGCTCGTTTCTTGTTAGGCTCTTTTTTTCGTCCTCTATGACATTTTTTTTGGTCAGCGGCCATAGTCCATGTGTACAATCCCGTAATTCGGAAATCGCACGTGAGAGGATTGATGAGCATTAACGAAATCCTTTTGAAGATTCCAACTCGCAAGGAGGGAAAAAGACCGTCCGTTCAGCGCATCAGGCATCATTGGGCATCATGCATCATCTATATGCCATCAGTCGTTGTCATCTCGCCATCAGCCAGCAGGCATCAGGCATCAAGCATCATCTATATGCCATCAGTCGTTGTCATCTCGCCATCAGCCAGCAGGCATCAAACATCATCGGGAATCAGGCATCAGGCATCAGGAATATTATCTAACTTCAAACTCAATTCTTATTTCACTGCATTGAGATTATATCTTTAGTTTCCTATATTTCTATTTCCTTTTCTTTCTTGTATTAGAGTTTCCTATTCTATTTCTATTACCTCTATAAATAGAGTTCTCTTGTAATTCACAATACAATCAATTCAACAATACTTCTTATTGTTAACAGGAGACATTAACATTTCATATCTTAAATATTTCATACATAAAATCAAAGAAAAACCATAAATTATTGGTCATTTCAATCAATTTATCATTAGTATCTTGAAAGAAAGTGGAACTATAATTATTTTAAACCTTTTCTCAAAAAAAATAATTATTTTAAACCTCCAGTCCATAAATGAGTCAGATTTTGATCTAGGAGTTAATTGCAAATCAGTGTTGTATATTAAGTTGTTATATGTATTAACTTTTAAAAACATTGTGACATAATCGTGTCTTCTTACAAAATGAGTATTATATTCACCTAACTATATATCTTTCACATTTTAATACCCTAATTTATTTTCTCCTTTTCAGTATTATAACTATTATTTTGGGGCAATAAAACCCTAAAATACATGAACTACCTCTGGTTTAGAGAAAGATTCCAAAAACTAAAGAAAAAGACTCGTCCCCTCCGCCCTCGTCTAGGCTATGCAGAACCTCACTGTCGACCTCGCCCCCTCCACCCTCATCCAGGCCATGCAGAACCTCCACACGATCCTCTCGGCGCGTGGCCTCCACCGCAAGATCAAGATCATCATACCCCACAGGCCTCACCTCCTTCTTCCCTCCCTCCTTGGCCACATTTTCTGTCACATACATAATAGATCCTATAGCCGAAGCATATAGGATCTTACTCATCTTACTCAACTCATCAGGTGTTGTAGAACACTGAGTCTTGCTTAGCTTTATGTCATGACACATGAGAAGATATCTTTTCTTGAAATTTTGCTATTTGAGAACTTTCTCTATACCTTGTCTATGTAAGTGCTTTGACTTAGACTCTAAACCATTTTAGAACGATCTCTATAGATCTTGATGCCCAAAATGTATGCAACATCACCTAAGTCATTCATTGCAAAACACTTCCCTAACCAAGATTTAGTCTCAAGCAAGGTCGGAACATTGTTACCAATGAGTAGTATGTCATCGACATACAGCATTAGAAAGACAATTTTACTCCCACTTACCTTCTTGTAAACACAAGGCTCATCTTCGTTCTCAATAAAGTCGAACTCCTTAACAGCTTCATCAAAACAAAGATTCCAACTCCGAGAAGTCTGCTTCAATCCATAAATGGATTTCTACAGCTTACAAATCAATCATTTATCCTTTGGATCGCAAAACCCTCAAGTTGTATCATATACACATCGTTTATTAAATTCCCGCTAAGGAATGCGGTTTTGACATCCATCTGTCATATCTTATAGTCGTAATATGTTGCTATGGCCAGAAGAATTCGGATTGATTTGACCATCGCTACTGGAGAAAAGGTTTCATCATAGTCTACACCATGAATTTATCTATAACCTTTTGTAACCAGTCGCACTTTGTAGGATTGCAGAACTATGTCTACAGCCATCTCTTTCTGAACACCAAGACCCAGTCTTGTTAAGTGCTCGAGAAGGCCATTCATCTTAAAGACATGAGTACTGACAGAACTGTCTGCTGACATTTTGCAGGACAATAGTTCCTTGAGTGTGCTGAATCTTTCAATTCTAGCATTCTCCTTGAACATTTCCTTAATTTCGCTCATCATGGCGTAAGGATTGTCTGTCAGTTCCATGAACTGCTTTTGGAGCTTAGGCTCCATGCAGCCTAGCAGGATGTAGGCCACATCAATGGAGTCACTAGTGTGCTTTTGGAATGCATCTCTAGTGACCCGTGGCACCTACAACTCGTTCCTCGGGGAGAGCTTGGTTAAGGATGTATTCCTTTCGCTCGTATTTAAAAACTATTCTCAAATTTTTGTCCCAGTCCAAAAAGTTAACAATATTGAGTTTATCCTTCTCCAAGAGGGGTCTCAATGACGAACTATGTGTTTCGTTTGATGTTATTTAATCTACATGGGTAAATAAATTTAACATTAGTATGTCAAATTTTAAATTAAAGATCTTATTAAACCACAACCATTCATTCTAGGTTTAGAATCTGAACCAGGATCCTTGGTTCACCCGATTGAAGTGAACTAAGGCTTACCGCTCCATTCGGGCTTTGTAGGTAGGAAAACTGTTCTAATTACATCTAATGTAACTCCTGGCTAGGGCATGTACAAATGTGTACACGCCATGTCCTATATGATACTCTAGGTCAAACCTGTCTGACAATTGTAGACAAGTCAATCAAATTCAATTATGACCCAGTTCTCATATGGCTACTCCGCTAAGGCGCACACATCCATTTAAAATTGACCATCTTATCATAGTTTGCAGCCCTGTGAATGCTCCGCTAAGGCGCACCCATCTACAGGGTTGGGAGCTAATCCGAGTGTCGGTATTTGGGTGGTATCTCACATGACTTCTAATTAGTTGTGATTGGTCGTGTTTGAGTTTGAGCATTGTATCCAATACAATCTCTTTCTTGAAATACTCAAATGCATCTAATGCATCGATATCTCAAGATCCAATTCACATGCAAATTGATTATTAACCGGTTTTAATCTTCGCATGTTGGTTATATTTCATCATACACCTCATGCATATAAATTAAAATATTCAATATCATGCATATCCAATAAGCATAAATGAAACATGTATAACATAGCTCATGCCTAAGTGATCTTCATAGGGCCGGTCTATGGAGATCACGGGTCGATCTAATGGTGAAGTATTACAATGAAACTTAAAGGACTTCTCTTCCTTCGAGTTTCATCTAGACTCCATCCTTGTCGACCTCCCACTAGCTCAGAGCTACCATCGAGACTCTCGTCATTTGCTACTACCATATTCTCGACTTCACTTGTCCCAGTATCGGTGATTTAAATAAATAATTACAAATTTCAAAAATGACATGCAGGTCATATTTAATTTACATTCCTCAAAACCATAACAACACGCATGTCGCAGTAAAAGAATATTACAACCCGAAAAAGAAAAGCGAGAAAATGGTAAACAATCACACGAGTCTCAATGGGTTATGTTTTACACCATGTTATACATCACATAACATATTATCACACATCGTGTTATCACGCATTGATGCATATTCCAATTTTATCTTGTTTAACCATTTAATTAAGGTGATAAAATCCGGTTTATCGAAACCGTTTAGAGTGAAATTTTTTGGTTTATCGAAACCGACAAATCTATAATTTCTGCGATAGGGAAGGCGCCACGGGGCTTCCATGGTCTGTGACCATAAAGTGGTCAGACCGTGGCAGTGGCGCTCAGAGCGCTGAGTCACGCTCTTGGGCCACGGAGCCACCACGACGCCGTGACCATCAAATGGTCACGCACCGTGGCTCGCGACCACCCAGTGATCACAGTCGTGGTGTAAATGCTGCCAAGGGGAGTCACGGACCTGTGGCCATCCAATGGCTACGTTCGTAGCCCGTGACCATCCAGTGGTCACACCCATGGCCAGACTTCTGCCACGGACCCCGTGGCCAATGGCCACGTCCCCGTAGCAGTCATCTTCTCCAAATACCCAGAAAATTTTCATAATCGATTTTCAGCCAAAAAATCATGCAAAATTCAATTTTGCCTGATTCATACAGCATAATAACTTGTATAAACCTATCATGCATATCTAAACACACAATAGCAAGCAAGATATCGGTTAATCTAGATGCAACCAGGCTTTGATACCACTGTTGGGAAATGTAGGATCCATATCATGGCAACATAAGCAATAAAAACCAGAAAATAACTACATTCCCTTGCAAGGATTTTTTGCAACTTAATAGATTAATCAATATGTGGGTTTCTCAAGTCACTACGTTAGTCAATCAAATCCTTGAGCGTCTTGTATCGGTCTACTCCCGAAGGTATCCACACGAACAAGCAAGCTCCAAGCTAGCAATGGAGGACCTACTAGAATCAACCACAACTCAGGAAGTGAAGAAATGAAGAAGAGAGAACTGTGAGCCTTAGCCTTTTCATTCTCTACAATGTTCTATTTATAGAATCGTGAAACGGCTCGCCACGGACCCCGCCACGGTCCTGTGGCGCCCCCGTGGCCCATGCCACGTCGACCCTAGGTCGTCAAGGAGACCGCCACGGTCCTGTGGCGCCTGAGAGTCGCTGCCTGTTGACAAAAACCTATGGTCACGGGCCCATGGCCAAGTCTTATCCACCACGGCCCTGTGGCCAAACCCTAGGTTTGGTCACAGACCGTGGCCAACTTGCCGCGATGTCGGTTTTCTCCTTCGTTCTTCCACTACTCCATGCTTGTTCTTTGTGTGTGACCCTATAGCCTCATGTCACATTGGCAGATCGGCGTGAAATCTCATTTCACCTTATCCATCATAAGTAGCCTATAGTAAGACATTATTATTACCCAATGTACATGGTGATCAATGATTCGATTTAACCTCATGTCGTCTATGTCACTGTCCCTTTGTCTCTAGATATATCGATTGATCATAAGGCATAGAGTCGTCATCCTTATTTAATCAATCATTGTTTCTTGATATGTGAGATGACTGAAAATGATACCACGTATCAATAGCATGGCCAACATTTCCTTTCAGTCATACTCATCAAGTGGCCTAAACACATATTGTTCCCATACCGGAGTAAGAGGGACAAATCCCTTAGCCGTCTTTCGTATCACTCATGCAGCTTGTCCCTAAGCCAATCGTAGCTGTTATTACTACCCTATTACAGATAACGTTAGGCCTACGTCAAACTCAAATGTTGACTACATAGTGATCACAAAGGCTCCATGGTCTAAGGATACAATTACAAGTTACGACAACTGAGTATGCTCATGACATCATATATGCTACATACTCAGGTCGGGTCATCCAATATCATTTCCCAAATGATATCTATGATCTAACTCCGGCAATCCCATTGCCAATGATCAGTAGAGCTTGATCATAAAGAGTAATCCTCATACCGGTCGCTTCTTATGAAGTTTAGTTGACGAGGGACCCGTTCAATGTGATTCGTGCGGATCTATAGTTCTATTATTAGTGATGACACACCCAATGCTACATACCAAATCATATTGAACATATTATCACAACACAATAATAATATAATGTCGTTTTATTATTGCAACGAGTATGTAATAATTACACATAAACTAAGATTGGTCTACGGCACAACTCCTACAAGTTATGCATCATAACAAGAGATAGAAACAAATTGATATAAATAACAATGAAAAACATCAATGTATTGAAACTCAAAGCAATTCATTCATCACCATAAAAAGGGGAAGAGAGTATTGAAACTCAAAGCAATTCATTCATCACTATAAAAAGGGGAAGAGAAGATAAAACCGGATATGAATTTAATAATCTTCATTAATACTCATTGTTGATTGATAGCTCCTTTCTCTGAAATACTCCACAAATTGATCTTCTCTCTCATAAATGCTCCACAAATGCTCTCAATTCTATCTCAAAAATCAGTTTGCCAATCAATTGAAAAGCTGAAATCTATTTGCATGTCTTGAAAATGACGGGACCACAGACTCGTGGGGGTTGATCTACAGACTCGTGATTCATCATGCCTTGATTCTCCGTTCTACTTTTTTTACACGAAACCATGGTTCTAAGTGGAGAAAATCCCACGGAAGGCGTGGCCCTCAACCACGAGTTTCAGCTGAGGCAGGCCACAGAGTTCGCCACGGACCCTTGGTTTGGGACCACGGCACATACCTAAGGCTGACCAAGTAGAGGGCCACAAAATCGTGGTTCTCGACCACAGGCAGCTTAGGCAAGCCACGTAGAGGCCCACGGACTCGTGTTCCTTGACCTCGAGTTTCACCGGAGGTGAGCGGTGAAGGCAACCACGAACATGTGGTCCTAACCCATTGGATTTTCTCAAAATCCTCCGAAAAACCTATAATCTGCATTGCATGAACTCGAAGTGCCTGTGAGGCATAAAGTGGGTAACTTAATGCCTGATAAGGACGAAAACACGCTAAAGTACGAGGGAAATAGTATTGAAAACTCGTTAAAATGCTCGCGTATCACCAGCTGAGCCAAGTCTCGTTGCAACACCAAATTGCAGAGCATAGTAGATGACATAAGTGTTTCATCTTTAGGGATTTTATCTTCTATGTTATTGTATTGCGGCCTTGCAAGGTCTGAAAATCTCTCAGAGTCTAGAGTGGAATTATTCAATACAAACCCAAAAATTCAGTTTTAATTGTTATATTGCTTAATTCGTGAATTGAAGTTGTTACATGAGTTGCTGTTATCCAAGCCCGTATGTTGTTACAAGAACATTTTCATTGGAAAACCCTCCACTCCCTATCTCGTGGAACATCTTACTTATGCGCTCTAATGCACCGTTCATCCAAATATTTCTGTGACTAGGAATATTGACTCTAGTGTCCTTATTGTTTCCTACTCCTATATCGATGTTAATATTATCCAGCTCTATTTACAAGATGGCGACATTGAAGGCATCACAGTTCTTTTGCTAGACAAACGTGTGCGTCTTGCCACTTCTAATTCAAATATTTTAAAAAAAAATGGTTGAATTCCTCAAGAGATGGTTCCTCGATGTCCAAATTCAAAATCATATCTTTGAACGGAGCTACTCTTGTGGATTTGATCAGAAAGGGCAAGGCTAAGTTTAAGAGCCACCACACGTGTAATTCTCTCTCCCGTAACCGAATGAAAATGAAAAGGTCTAAGATATGTTACGATTCCTTCTTTGGGTCCCCAGGCCTTTCCGACTTCAAAATAATCTTTGCATGTAATAGAATTTAGGGGTAATTACATATCAGTACACCCGCCGAAACCTCATTCTAGGGTTGGTAACCCAAGTTTGATTTTTTTGTTCTCGGTCCCCGAAGTTTCGTTTCATGACACTTAAGTGCAATTTTGTGACAAAAACTGTTATTTTTTTAAATGACCAAAATGCCCTCGTTGTATAAATTTCAAATGATATAATTATTGATAAATGTGATAAGACTATTTTACCCTCACTTCAATGATAAGCTACCATTTTGCTCGAAGGACATAGTAGTCTTTTCAATTAATAAATTAAACAAAAATAAAAAAGTCTTGTTAAATGACAATTATGTCTCTTCTTCAACACCCTCCCACACCACCATCACTGTTTCTTCACCATCATCACTGTTTCTTCTTTCCAAATATAAATCACCATGAACACAAATCCTGACCATAACACAAATCATGAATCAGAAATCCAATCACACATTCATCTCTAGTTCTGCTGATTCAATAACATTTCTTATGCCCATTTCAACTAGATTTCAAAAATTCAAAAGAAAATATAGATCTGAAATTTATAATCAATAAAAAAAAATTGTATATTAATCAAATCATAAACGGGTACCAAAATTTAAAAAAAAAACAATAACTAGATTTGCCTTGTGAGCCATGTCAATCCACAACAGCGTCGCTCCAGAACTCGATCCGCCGATCTGCAGTGTTGAGGCTTCTTCGGGAAGCATATATGGATTTGGAGAGGGTTTCAGTGGCGCTACGAAGCGGTCCAGTGTCGAGGTCTTCTTCTCCGGCGAGCCGTCGACGAATCTGGTCTTCTTTGGTCTGGCAAGCCGTCGACGAATCTGGTCTCCTTCAGTCCCGCAAGCCGTCGACGAATCTGGTGAGCCTATGGACTCAGAGAGGGTTGCGGTGGCGCGACTGCTCCTGATTTGGCCACATCTTCCCCAATCGACGGCGAATGTCTCGATTTGGCCCCTCGTTCCGGCGAGGCGTCGACGAATCTGGCGAGCCCTGCTCCAGATCTGGTCTCCCTCGGTCCAAATCTGGCGGCGTTCGGCGGCGCGGTCGAGGAGAAGACGGTGACACCGGCGGCTCGTCTTTCTCCGACGATGCCGACATCCCTTATAGTTCTCGACGACGGAGCCGCACTCATATGTGAGGGACGAAGGTCTGGGATGATGAGGATCTGCAGAGACGAAGGTACATAGTGAAACAGGGAGGGCAGAATTGTCTTTTTGATAATTATATTTACAAGATTTGATATTTTATTTGTTATAAGAAATGACAAAGTTACCCTTAAGTCAGCAGGTCAAATTGTTATTCATTTGAGAATTAAATGGTCATTTTGAATTTATCAAATACTTGTACTGTTTCTCTGTTAAGGGCATTTTAGTCTTTTTACAAACTACATCAGTTAAATCTAACAGAATTGGACTTAAGTGTCACAAAACAAAACTTCGAAAACTAAGAACAAAAAAATCAAACTTGGGGTACCAACCCTAGAACGAGGTTTCAGCTAGTGTACTAATCTGTAATTACCCCTAGAATTTACGACTAGAGATAATGAAGTAGCTCCCAAGCGACATTTGAATCCACTTTCTTTCACCTTCAATTCCCCTTCTTTTATTGTGTTCCTTATGCTTCTTTTGGAGTTTCTCTATTTTAATATAATAGTCTTTGGGGAATATCATGAACATTCAGAATAATGCTCGACAACGGCCCAGTCATGTATTGTCAACATAGCAGTGCCAATAGTGCCTTTTACGGATAGACAATGAGCAATTGAGGTGCGGATACAAGTGGTGATTTCTGATGTAAGTAAATATTTTATGGTAGGTAAAATACAACATATGATTCTTTACAAAGTCACGATGGAACCAGCATAAATATTTAGAGAATGAGGAGAAAAAAATAGAGCTAGTGCACAAAATTCATATGCATACATTATTGTATTGACCTCCTTATTCCAATTTGAGGTCTATACATTTCTGATTCGGACAACCCCACAAAGAACAAACCTTACCCTAATCTATATCTTTAAAGTAACTCAACTTTCAAAAAAATATACATTACCGAACTTGCGTTCTTCAAGTTACATGGAAGATACAATTCAAGGCCGCTAGTCCTTCTGGTAAAATGATAGGACGCGATCTGTATGCACAGAGAACAGTTGTGTGTCCACAAACATCTGCTCCCAACAATTAAGTAATTGATAAAAACAACAATTAGAATGAGATAAATATCCAACAATTAAATATGGCTTATTGGTCTGGTCTGATGAAACATACCTTCATAAAGGGTCTATCACGACTAGGGAACGAGTCAATGAAACTTTCCTTCAACAGCAGTGATACCTTTAAGTGCAAAAAATTGAGAATTAGATTTAAAGCACAATGTATTGCATTATATATTGTTAATCATGTTATTGTCAATGGGAAAACAGAGGGTTAATGTACACGGTGACACATACCTTATCATCATTGGACTGCACATTTGTAATTGTGTGTGAGCGCAGGTTGGAACAAAGATTATCTAAGTAACCTCTTAAAACTGCTAGAAACCCTTTGGCAGCTTCAATCTATGAACATTGTGAAGTTCGAAACGAATTATGGATTAGGAGAAGTAGGTAAATGTTACTAAGAGAGTGATCACAAACTAGTGCTGTCTTTTCCACCGAAAACATAAAGTGGAGGTTGGAGGATTACAACAAAAAGTAAAGCTTACCTGAACATCTGTGCATTCATGTACTGGCCTTTTCCTTGCCAAGTAGCTTTCTCCTACAAGCTTTGAATGATAGGGACTTAGGGATGACAACAACTCCTTGTGTTGTGGCAAATGCGGTATAGCTGACGACTTCACCTATCACAATCCAAAATAATCATACAATTAATGTGCAACCATTTATGTGGCCAACACTACTAAAAAGGAGTGAAGAGTCTGTTACAAGCGTGTAGGGAATGAAAGGAAAGACATAAAATTGGTGTTAACGGCAATAATAATTTTGCAAGTGGAGGAACTTTTGCCATTTCCTTTCAGGTACTATGTTTATTTTCAATTCACCAATCTAAGTTTATCACTAACAACAATGCCTTATATATCCAGGCCTACATTCAAATACAATATTCTATCCAAAACCAAGAACATTGGATAATTCGAGACTTATTTGTCACTCCCACAGAATTTCAAATTACTCCAAAGCAATCCCTCCGACTTAAAGATTTTTTTTTCTGATTGGCAGTTTTTGTATTAAGATTTGGGCTTAACTATTGCTCCAAATTAATGACCTTCCGACTTAAAGATTGACACCTTGAGGCCTTCAAAAGATGCTGATGAAGTAATGTGGATAAGAAAAAACAAAGATAAAAACCAAAGATCTGTTTTACAAACAAATCTAAATTTTATAATTAACTATAAGAAAGAAAGAATTAGCGTGACTGTCACTACACAAAAAAAACAAGTTCACAAGTAAAAGATATAACTGTCACCTTCTCTTGTACATACTCATCTTGTTTTATAAAATGAAAAGGTAGTATTTAGGTGAAGAGCATGAAATTTGAAAATCACAAAAAAGAACGGCTTAGTCAAATCCAGTACAAATGGTGATAGGAGATAGAAACCTGATTTCTGTTAGCATCAACTATTATGACATTTGCCAACTTCGACTGTACTTCAGTTCTTTTGTTTTTTACACCAACCTGTACGCACATAAATTTACATTGAGTTGACAATGAAGATGAAAAGAGAAGCATAAAAGGACGCAGAGATAACAGAAAGTATGGTTCAAAACTCACTATGTAAGGAACAGGTGCATCCAAAAAGTCCAACATATCGTTTGGTAAGACCTGCAAGTTTATACATATTGTTAATAGTTGAAAGTACACCTGGGGCCAGCTTCGGTACAAGTAAAAAGCTTGCCTAACAAGCATACTATACATTACCGGCATTAACAAGCACTGCCACTGGTAGGGTCGGATAAGAGGGATTATTGCCAAAACAGATGCCGCTAAAGCTCCCTGTGTATGAAGCAATTCCATTATTTTCTCTACCAAGGGATGCCCAAGTACAATAATCGTGAATAAACGTACTACTTACAATAATCAGGTAAGGTTAATTCATGACACATACCAAATTAGAGCAAATAACTACAATCTGCTTTTCCAGAAGTGCTCCGGCAAAAAACGTCAACACCTGCAAAAGGTGATGAGAATCAACAGCCTAAGTTATTTCGTGAATGCCAAGACAAAAACTACAAAAATAAAACACTCAAACACTATCAATGTGAGGACAAGAGACAAAAAACATGTACCAACTAATTAACACGAAAAACTTAACACAATTTGTTACGGTCCCGACTTTGGATCTCGTTATGGGTCCGTTCTAGTTGCTTGTTGGTTCGCTAGAACAATTGGGCTCGTTAAGAGAGAGCTCCTACCTCGGGCTCGTTTGGAGAGAGCTTCTACCTCTTGATACCTTTAACTCTATATTTTAATTCAATTCCCTCTTTTATTGATCATTCTCTTCAAGTATTTATAGCCTGAAGTACAACCCAAGTGATCAGGATATAATCCCGATAACAATTAAGTTTCAAAACTCAAATCTAAGAATTTAAAAACTAAACATATCCTAATAGCTATAAATTTTAAAACTCAATCTTATCTAATAATGTTGGGATCCTAACATCACTCCCTCCTTCTGAATGTCACTTGACCACAAGCGCGTGGATCATAGACGTCATAAAGCGAATCAGAATCCCCTTGTTCTGTACTGGCTTGAACGGCATAATAGATTTGTGCTGGCAAGTCAAATAGAGTCAGCTTTGATGAAACTACCTCCTCTCTGAGAATTACCATATTTGGATGAGACTGGATGGTGCATTCCAAAGCTACATGTGATGCCTTTCGACTCATAACGTTAGCTTTGATACTAATCTGTTAAGGTCCCGACTCTGGATCTCGTTATGGGTCCGTTCTAGTTGCTTGTTGGTTCGCGGGAACAATTGGGCTCATTAAGCGAGAGCTCCAACCTCGGGCTCGTTTGGAGAGAGCTCCTACCTCTTGATACGTTTAACTCTATATTTTAATTCAATTCCCTCTTTTATTGATCATTCTCTTCAGGTATTTATAGCCTGAAGTACAACTCAAGTGATAACTCTATATTTTAATTCAATTCCCTCTTTTATTGATCATTCTCTTCAGGTATTTATAGCCTGAAGTACAACTCAAGTGATCAGGATATAATCCCGATAACAACTAATTTTCAAAACTCAATTTAAGAATTTAAAAAGTAAGCATATCCTGATAACTGTGAATTTTAAAACCTCAATCTTATCTAATAATGTTGGGATACTAACACAATTATTCTCTAAGAAACTTCGCAAAGTGAAACAGTGTATAAACTAAAACTATTGCCTTACGAACTTCAAACAAAGCTATTTATGAGACGGAGCACCATCTTACATTCTCAAGTCGCAAGGAGCCACATAAGCATGCAACAGCCCATATAGATAATGAAGTTGCTTCTTCCTCAGTCAAGAGTGCATTGTGTACCTGCATTAAACACACATTCTATATTGAAGCAACAATAAAATTAGGTATGATGCTACTGATATAATAAATCGATCTACCTCGGCTAATTCCAAACTTGTACTACACGACCTCAAATCAATAGTTGACCCGGCAGTATGTAATAATGTTTCATCCGGTCTATGATATTCCAAGGGATGCAGGTGCTCCAAAGGGTGAAACCGAAGTGTTGACCCCCTAACAGGGATGTGTAGCTGGTAATATTCACAAATTATCTGTAATGACCCGTGATTATTTTCCTGAAAAATACAGATTATTTTTCAGAGGTGGATAGCAAGGCATACAACTTAAAACATATGCATGTATAAGAAAACAAACTAGAAACACTTGAACCTTGGCCCATTCAAGAATATCAGTACAGCCGCTCGATTCTTCTTGGCCTGAAAAAGAAGCCTCTTCTGTCTCCGTGTCATCAACATCATTCCTAAAATTTCTGTCTTCACTAGGAGAACCCTGAAAACTGCACAAATTAATCATGTAGAAATTATGTTAATGTACCAGTAGATGACATAGATGGAGAAAAAATAACTTTAAAACAAAATGCGCAAGGCACATAAGCTGCTTGGTGAAACCTTTTATAAATGTGGTCATCTAACTAATAGTAAATAATAACATTATTGTTTTCTTCACCCTCACCCTCCTATTGTAAATGAACTATTTCTACTCAATGAAATTCATGCATTGTTGAAAAAGGCTACAGAAACCTGAATACACACTTGAGAGATATTTTTTTTATCTGCAATAACTCGGGAAATCCTAATCTAATTGTCTCACTTGAAAGATGTTTATGCAGCGATGTAACTTGTTGCTTCAAGCAGGCCTTCCTCATAATGGATTGGTATTTAAAAATATATTAATTTTAAAGATCATATAAACTATGAACAAATACCTGGAGGAAGATTCAGAGCTTTCATAGTGATAATAGCGCAGAAGTGGAAGAATAGCATTCGGTAGGCACCTTTCAACTGTTTGCTTGTTTTCCACACAACCATTAACATTGTTGTCACAACCTCCATTTTCTCCAGTACCAGGTTCTCTTCTAGCTGTAAGCATCTCAGATTCAGGATTAAGCGGAACAATTAAAATATCGGTGGCATCGTTCTTCAATAAGTCTTCTCCTAGGATTTGATGCTCCATATAACTTCCGTCCTCGGTAACTCTTTCAGGTGTCAAATCTCTTGAACTTAATTGGGACGTATCTGCTTCTCCATTAGGCACATCCTCTATAGATACATGTTCTGAAGACACATCATCTAAATTCTTTTCTCCATTTTCACCCTTTCCAAAGGCCAGTATTTCCGAGTCTAGAAGACTAATGTCTTTTGTTAACCGTTCCAACCTTTCTTCAGTAAAAATACTGCAGCAAAATGCTTATGTTCAGACGAGCATGTGAACAGATGTCATATTAGGCAATTTAATAGGAAAGACGAAAACACTGTTTAATAATATTTAAATTTGGATCCTTTCAAGATACCTATTCAGGACACCAAAATGCAATTCAAAGAATGGAAGCCTTGAAATGATGCAATAACATCGTCGTGTAGTTAATATATGCCTGCTCAATGATAGACAGGAAGGTTGCCTATTTGAAATCATGGAAATCAATCCAGAGGGCTTTTGCACAATTTCTTCAACTAACACACAACACCCGTACAAAGTTGAGTCATCTGCAACCTAAGAAACAAAAGCCAATAAGTAACAAAAAAACAACTCTTGTAGAGATCTTGCTGATATCTTGAAATAAAAATTGCAATTCGTAAGCAATACAAAACCAATGGCAGAAAAATAACAGCTACAAGCAAGAACATCAGTTGTGAAGACAACTAACGTTAAAAGAAAAAAGGTAACTGATACTCTATCCATTCCAAATGGAGTATCTTACTTTTCTAGATTGCAGATCCCAAATGAAGAGCCCATTTTCCTTCTCTAGAAGTTAATTAACCATGAATTACCAATTACATCTTATGAGTAAGAAAGTCGTGACCACTTAGTGAGTTAGTGCATGGAAGGACATGTGGGTGTGTGAGGGAAGCCAAGAACTGGCTCCATTACACCCTTTTTCAAAAGTCCAATAGAACACTCATTTTGGAATGAAGGGAGTATAATAAACAATTTTTTTATCAGTACTTAGTATGATAAACAAATGCCCCAAGTTCAATAAATGGGCAACTGACAACAACATAAAATAGTCAACTTGAGACCTATAAGAATTAGTTCCTTGAGGACAGCTCAACATGGAGTTTTGCACGTAAGTGAATATTTTGCTGTTTTAACGGACGATGTTGTTGAGTTTTGGTTCCATAAAAACCATTGTAAGTCAACTGAATCAATGATGTAGTTATACAACATTCCATATTGAGCTAACAAATCTATGTTGAACAATTCAATATACACCTCAACATAAAAAAGTTTATTCATAATTACCCAACCTATAATATTTCTCTTATATACAGCTAAAGAACAAGAATTTGAAGATGTAAAAACCAAACAAAAGTAAATGGGAATACCACAAATTACCTGTAAGCGGAACACAAAGGACAGGTCACTTTGTTTGAAATGTTCCTGCACAAAAGCATTATCACATCTTTATTAGCTTCATACAGATATGAAAATTGTAAATTATATGCATCCAAATAAGTAAATGCTTCAACATTGCAAACATCAAATTACAGTGTAAACTGGAATTGAAATCAGCACATTACTTTATGTAGCTTCCACACAGGCTATCCAAAGCCAGAAGGAAAAAAACACAGCAATATGTTGAGACCTGAAGTGATGTGAATACCTGCCCAAGAAGTATTTCATTCAGCTCACTCATTGACGGAGTTCTCTCAACAGCAAGGACCTGAAATAAAAAAAATTACCAATCCCATGAGAAAATATGTTATGGTCCCGGCTTTGGATCTCATAATGGGTCCGTTGTAGTTGTTGAATGCCTCACGAGACGACAACCAATGTTGCCTGGCGCAAGTAATGATCGAACAATTGGGCTCGTTAAGAGAGAGCTCCTACCTCGGGCTCGTTTGGAGAGAGCTCCTACCTCTTGATGCATGTAACTCTATATTATGATTCAATTGATCATTTCATATCGAAAACAAGGCCTCCGGCTCATTTGGAGAGAGCTCCTACCTCTTGATGCATGTAACTCTATATTATGATTCAATTGATCATTTCATTTTGTCAATCTCAAGCTTTATTGATGATTGTTGTTGTTCATAATACAATGAGAGCCACACTTTATATAGGGAATACACATTACAAATAGGAAAGTATCTACTAAACCAAATTAGGAAATCCTAAATAGGCAAACTTGATAACCTGATTGACACATTTCGAAAACAAGGCAGGTATATATAGAGCCTGCTGTAACAATCCAACTAATGATAGGATAAGAACAAAACCCTTAATCAATCCAACTAATGATAGGATAAGAACAAAACCCTTAACCAATCCAACCCTAATAGCTAATATTCCAAACTAATCCAAACTCTACTAGATAATATCCAAATATTAATAATTAAATAACTAATATATTTGTTGGGATAGGACTCCTATCAGACAAACCGTAACCAATCCAACTCTAATAGCTAATATTCCAGATTCTAATAGATAATATCCAAATATTAATAATTAAATAATTAATATATTTAATGGGATAGGACTACTATCAAAATATAGCTTCAAAACCAGTAACGCTCAAATACTCAACTCTTTTGAAGGCAGAAACAACACTTCGACTATCTACCTAGTACATCAACAGGAGCATAGAACAGTTTGACTAGCTGGCACAACAGCAGTTGAAATAATTGGACAATATAGGTCACCGAATTAGGTCATTGTGACTGAACAATATGATCGGTAGCACAGTCCAAGTTTTCAATCTGACGTCAGAATCATAAGTTTTTCTAACATGTTCCATATCAAAACTGAATGTTTACTCTTTTAAAAAAAAACTAATCAACACAGAACATGATTAATAATCAACTTAACTCACGCAAAAATCAAAATTCGACATGCCCAAAGCTGTTAATCTGTTCTTATTTTCTGTAAGAGTGACCTGCAATAAATATGCTCTATGATACAAGTCCTAATGTGATAAGGAATAATATTCTAAGTGGTATTTTAATTATTGTATTAGTTTTGGATTAGAGTTGAGATTAGTTTGAATTAATTTTGATTAAAATTAGTACTTTTAGTCAAATTAGATTATTAGTTGGAATTAGGATTCATGTAGGCTATAAATACCTACGGGTTCCATGAATAAAGCATTGGGAAAATTATTAGTAAATTGTTCCATTGGAGATCGGTGTTCTCTCAACCAAACCCAGAGATCAGTATTCTCTCTGACAAACCCACCTATCAACACAAAGACCCATAACCGGATCCAAAGTGCAGGATCGTATCATTCTACCCCATTTTTACAGTAAATAACAATTTGGAGAAAGGCTACATAGTTAAAATATGATTTAAGTTATTTTATTATAAGTAAAGAGCATTGCAAATTAATAAATAAAAGTCTTACCCTTTTAAAGGATAAGTCTTTGTTGGAGTTGGAGATGCTTATCTTATCTATTGTTGTGATAAACTTAACCTCTATCGAGGTTACACCTTTCAAAGATTTAAATTTGATCAAATAATATTTTTGGGGTTCTTTGTAACAAAGAATAGACATGAGTAAGTCAGAAACTAAATAAGTTAGATTATTTGAACAGACAATTCCAAAGACATAACAAAAAGATTGGCATAAAGTAAATTAATGTTCAGAATATAAGGGCTGATTATCGAAGATAGAGGATAGATTCCAACCTCCACGCCTGCAGGTAAGCAAAATGAAAGTAGATCTTTATATTTAAGTGGCAGCTGTTTCTCTGGAGGGTAAACAAATAAGACCTGAAAACAGAAAGTAAATGGCATACATTATTACCTAACCCTTAAAAATTCGTAGCTGGAAAAAAAATTAACATTTGGAAAAAATCCCTACCTGAGGTTCAATATTGGGACCCACACGAGACTGATGTTGGCCGCTAAGTGGATTACGTAACTTACCAGAACCTTCAGACTTTCTTGCAATATATTGACTATAAAGTGCTTGTGTATCACAGTTAGGGTGAAGCCCAACAACGACCATGCTCTCAAAAAGCCTTGTTGGCTCTATTAAAGGTCTATGGTCCTGCATATCCCAAATAATAGAAATGTCACAGAGCACACCAAATAATTTTTTCAATAAGACAGGATAATTAACTATGACAAAATGAATTGTATTATAAAAGCATTACATTTTGACTTCCAATATGATTGCTAATGATCATATATAAGAACAAAAATCAAGCAACACTAAAGTGAAACTAAGTTTAAAAATAGTAAGTACATTGTAGGAGCTCTTCACATACAAACAAGAGGATTCACTTGAATAAAGTAGCACACTAGCATACCAAATACTGCAACTGATATTTTGTCCATTGACGCTTTAGGCTAGTGAGAACTTCTGGATTGTAATTTACACTCTTCACTTCAGTGGGACTGGAGAGGCCTTTTAGCATTTTAGTGACTTGCCGCTGTAGTTTATGAAGTTGGCTGTTGGCACTGTCCTCTTTTGTTGAGAATACAACAGAAGGCCTGGGAGAACGAACGGCAGTGGCCGCAGCAGCTACAGCTCTAGCAACATCTTCTGTTGTCTGCGTGAAAAATGCAGTGCTCCACCCAGGGCTACCTGATTCTTCTTCATTCGCCATCTGTACCCTATAACGAGTAGATAAGCATTTGAGCCACCCCAAAACCCAAGTAATCATTGAAGTAATATTCTCACAGAGACATTAGCATCTATAAAACCATACAAGAGATAAATAGCTTAAACTCAGACTATTAAGATATGCTGGAAACGGGTAGTAGGAGGAGTGAGTACATTGAAGCCCATCTCACCAACCACTCTTCATAGGTAGTGGTTGCAGAATAAGCCTTTGCAAACCCTTAACTATAACAGAACCCTTGACTCCTCATCAAATCAAAAGATGACATAGTCCTTCATTAAATTTAGGACCTCCATATGACCCTCAGCCAAACATCAACTGTATTTGTTATTATAGGATACACTAAGACATTAGCATCTATAGAGACAGCTCAGATTTAAGTAGAACAGGTGCTAGGATTGAGAGGTGAAAAACCCAGCTCACCAGGACTCTTATAATCCTCAGAAAGACCATAACTTTAAGAAGTGCATATTCTTCCATTAAAAGGGGTGTTGGCACAGAACATCATAAAATTCAGAACTTGCACAGAACCCTCAACAAAGTACGTATTGCAATCAACTTATCACAAATAGCTCCAAACTTATTCTGATTACAGATACTGATGGATCAGTTGAAGACCGATCAATTACTTGTGTACCACTAAACTAAATCAGTTAAAAGAAAGAGAAATTAAATCTTGTACTATAGACGAATCTCTACAAACTCGTAGCCAGATATTAAACCCAATTTTAGAATCTGGAAATGAAATTGATGAAGCAGGAGAGCAGACCCACCTGTTGAGAATAGAGAAATTGGGGAGAGATCAGAGTTGCGGAGAAGAGGCGGCCATAACAAAGAGAGCTCCTCCGGATATGGTGCCACAAACGCGAAAAGCCCTCAAAGAGAGAGGGAGAGTAATAAATTAGACAAATTAAGTAGCTTTAATTTGACGAATTAATAGATAATTAATGCCCAGAATTGTGAGGAGGACAGAATATCGAAACAGAAACTGCTGCTACGAGGACGAGGACGAGGAAGACGAGAACATGGTCAAATTTTCACTTCTTATCGTCTACTTTGTGCTGTGCTGTGCTGTGCTGTGGTGTGTATTGGATTTAATTTTAAAAATATTGTTATTATAAATTGCAATAATTGCCATAAACAAAAATTCCTAATTACTCATTTTTAATTTAATGGTAAAATTAGGCAAGAGAAGTGAAATAAGCGTTGACTAATTAATGACGAGTTGAGGTAGATGTGCCACGTGTGCGGACTGGATCCTTTGAATGTGGTACCGTGTCAAAATTGGAGTTTAAACAAAAATGAAAAAAATTGGATGTATTATCTTTTTATTTATTTGTAGGCGTAGGCGTAGGCGTGTGGGGTTAAGATTGAATGATAATGTAGAGGTGGGGCCTAATTTAGGACCATATATTAGAATGATTGATTTAACTGGTAGTGTAGCAACTCAAGTCGGTCGTGAATCATGATATTAGTAGTATTGGTAGGCCCTAACTCTCCGCCTGTTTGGATTGGACGATGGGAGAGGATGTGTTATACATGTTTCATCTTTTCTTAAAAGAAGAAAGAGAGTTGAGTGATTGTATGAAGGAGTGAGTGGAATACAACATCATACCATCCACGTTCTATTTTAACATATGAACTATGAAATTTTGATATATGCAACATACTTTACTTTATGTACTGATTACAAATTCGATCGAGTTTGAAAATCACAAAGGTTCTTGTATATTTATGCTTGGAGTGTGTAGTGATTATTAGTTATTTTTGTTGCTTAATTGAAATTTTGTAGTTCACTAACCTAATCGATAAACAAAAGTTTTATTTGATTTGATTCGATCACTACACAAAATATATTAACCATATTCGAGGGCTTTGTATGATAGAATATGTGTTTTATATACTACATATAAGAAGTCACCTTTTGAAGTATTATTGCATTCCAAGAATGTAGTAAAAATATTATTTTAGTGCAAAATGAATATACTTACAAATAATTTATCCTTGATACAAAGTAAACTACTAATTTGAATTATAAAAGTAAGGAAAATTACAAAAACTCACCCTGTGTCATTTCAGTTTTGCAAAAAGTCTTCATCCGCTATTTTTGTTGCAAAAACTCTCCGTCCACCTTTTATTTTTTGCACCGTCAATGTAATTCCGATAAAATAGATGAAAATTTTGAAATACTTTCATAATCCCGAAAATACTCTCACAACTTAATATATAAAATTGCAAAAAAAATTCATATATTATTGCACTTTTGCAGAGAGTCTTAATATACAATACATTTTTTGCACAATCTGAATAATAAAAACATATACATATACAATCAAAAAATGAATTATCTTATATAAATATAAATCTTAAAAATAAAGTCTAAATATTTTAATAGTTTTTATATTTTTACACCTAAAATCACAAATATATCAATAAAAGTACATTATAGATTCAAAAAACAATTGTCAAAACTCGGCTATATTTTCCTTCTACAACGTTGTATTTCGTCGAATACCTATCAGTTTGTTATATTATGGGTCTGATTTGAAGTTCTACAACTCAAGTTATGCAATTCGAAATTTTCAGCGATGGTTATGCTCAAATGATCCTGAATTAACCTGTGTCTACGTGAAAAGCACTTAACAACCCGTGATTACATAAAGGCACAGAAGGATAATAAAGTTCCATTAGAAAGAATTAAAGATATACTATTATCAATGCAATCATATCTAAATTTTTTACTAGATCAAGAGTTTTCAACTGAATCAAGAGAGGTGGAGCCCATGTTTTTACATCAACCACGGGCTCACTTACCGATACACTTATATATATATATATATATATATATATATATATATATATATATATATATATATATATATATATGTCGTGGTTGACTCTTTTATTCACTTCTTGGCATGGCTCCACCATAAAATTCTCTTCTTTTTCATCGTCGACCTCTTGAGAAAAGTCGACTTCTATCAGTCCATGAGGTAAAGATAATTCATTTTTCGCCTTGTGAGCTAATGTCAGCATTTCAAACACTTTTAACTTGTTTATCTTGATCTCTTGGAAAGGCTTGTCTTCATACCATCCTGGAGACCAATAGACCTCGTATTTGGTCTCTTGCTTTGACAAATTTGGCACTTCAGCCCTTTTTGGCTCTTCATATGACTCATCTTCCAGCATGCCTATTTGGATAAATTCGTGCTCATCGGCCTTAATTTCCTCCGTTTGCATCCTATCCCTTTCTTCTTGTCGTCTAAGCAATTCTTGGTTTTCATAACATCCATGGGAGGAGTGATAATCTGGGTAAAATGATGTGAGGTTTTGGTAAGGGTAGTAGTCTAGATAGCTTTGAGGTGGCCTCTCTTGGTAGGATGGTGGAGGATCATGATATGATTAGTAGTCATGTGGTGGTCGTCTTTTGTTTAACTACTGGTAAAGGGGCTCATTCCGATAGGAATAATAACCACTACTTTAATCTTGATAGCCTTGCTTTGGAGCATAATACTCATGCTCCCCTCCATTGCCATCATGACATCCATACAGAGTGGATTGCTCTTGAGGAGTCCACTCAAAAGGTTGGTTTGTCCTCTCTTGATGATACTCATATCTTCTCCAATCTTGCTCCATTTTATTTGCCCTCTTTCTTGCCTCCTCAAATCAATCTTCACAAATCTAAATCACTAGAAAACATGAGAAAGAGATTTAGGACATCAATGTATAAAACGCATACAATGAGCAAGAAATCAAGAAAATAAAAGAATAAACAATTAATAGAAAAATTAAACTAAATTAACCGTTGATTCCTGGTAACGGCGATGAAAACTTGTTGGGCTTGTAGCCAGTTATCCACAGGCACCCGATAACGCGCAAGTGCATGCGGTCGTTACAAGTAATAAAACTTGGTAGACACATGGTCAAATCCACATAGACCGATTGGCGTTGAATCAGTTTAACTAACGTTATCAAGTGTAATTTAAAATACGCAATTTGTACAGTAGTTTGATGATTTGTAAAGTAAAAAAAATTGGGAGAAACTATTCAGTAGAGAAAACTATGGATGTTAGGTCATTGAATCATGATCATGTTACAAACTTAGAACGAATTCTCATGCATACAATTGGATCATATGCAAACAATTATACTGCCACCTTCTTTTGGTATTGGTGACGGCCTAGGCTCACGGTGTTCATCATCCCTCTCAGGTAGGTAAGCACCGCGACTCTGCAATAGTACAACAATTATGGAATCAGGGTTCCGAGGAGATGAACGATGAATTAAAGTTTTCAATCACCCACCGGCCCTCTCGTACACGGCAACGTGACTCAAACAAGCAATCAATATTCTTTAATACCAATCACAAGCATTAAGCACAATAATCCACTCAAAAACATGCATACCTAATTTCATTCAAACTCATAAAATCATCATGAAATAGTTTGAACCCTAACATTCATGATCAAGGGTATTTATGTTGGGGAACGGGAGATCCATGCACAGCGGAAGCAAAACGAACAATAACCCCGTTCTCGGTCACAAGAATCTATGCCAGTATTGGAATAATCAATTAAAGGGTTTCATGAATCCTACCTCTTGCTAAAACCCCCAATCCAGTCATTGATGATCGATCCAAAGTGTCTCCAAAAGAATTCACTCTCTACAAGTACTCCACACGAGCAATCCTTGTACGAAGCAAGAATGATTTTAACCTACTAGAATCAAAATCACCCTAAGTAATCTAATCCCATCAGATATTGAGAGAGAAGGAAAAAAAAGGCTCTTGAGAAAGAGATGATGAGTAGGGTTTTGGAGACCACTATTGTCCTTTTACAGGTTCTGCTGTCGACCTAGGTGCTGATCAACACCATAGGGGTGTCGGTTGACACACTATCACCTTGGGTGTCCATCGACACATTCCATGTGTCGATCAACACTCCTGTCAACACAAACTTGTCGATCGACACACCAAGTGTCGATCGCCTCATTTCTCTCATTGGCTTCTAAAGCAACATGTTTCGGGTCTTGTTTTTTGTGTGTGACCCTGTAGACTTATGACTTATTGGCAGATTGACATGAAATCTCATTTCATCCTATCCATCATAAATGGCCTCTAGTAAGACATTATGATTATCTAATGATCACGAGATTCACGATTCGACTTAACCTCATGTCGTCTATGTCATTATCCCTTCGTCACTAGATATCTGAATTGATCATAAGGCATATAGTCGTCATTCTTATTTAATCAATCACCGTTTCTTGATATGTGAGATGACTGAAACTGATACCTTGTATCATTAGCATGGCCATACATTTCCTTTCAGTCATACTCATCAAGTGGCCTAAACATATATCATTCTCATACCGGAGTATGAGGGACAAATCTCTTAGCCGTCTTTCGTATCACTCATGCAGCCGGTCTCTGAGCTAATCATAGACCTTATAGCTACCCTGTCACAGGTAACGTTAGGCATATGTCAAACTCAGATTTTGACTACATAGTGATCACAAAAACTCATTGGTCTAAGGATACAATGACAAGTTACGACAATTGAGTATGCTCATGACAATATTTGTGCTGCATACTCAGGTCGGGTCGTCCAATATCATTTTCCAAATGATATCTATGATCTAACTCCGACAATCCTATTTCCAATGATCAGTAGAGTGTGATCATACAATCCTATTTCCAATGATCAGTAGAGTGTGATCATGAAGAGTCATTCTCATACTGGTCGCTTCCAATGAAACATAGTTGACCAGAGACCCGTTAAATGTGATTCGTGCGAATCTATATTTCTACTATTAGTGATGATACACTCAATGATATAGATCAAATCACATTTAACATAATACTCCAATACATCTGTAATATAATGCCAGTTTTATTTCATTGCAAATGATGACAAAACTATTACAAACCACTTTGCATTGGACTAGGGCACACATCCTACAATTTAGCCCATAATCATGGTGCTAGAACCAAAGTCTATTAAGGTAAATATAGAAATCAAGTTTAAGAAGTAAGAACGATGAAACATGAACTATAAACCATAAACCCAAGTGGGTTAAAGAAAATGAATCTCGACTCCTCTCGATTGATGACGTGAAGCTCAATTGATTATTGTTCTTTGATCTTCTTTGAATCATATTCGTCCTTCTCTTGAAGTCATAAATCGTCTACTTGGTCGATCTGGTGTGCTCTACTCTCTGCTCTCCCCAAACATGGTGGCTAAGTCTCAAAATAAGCGATATCCTCAAAAGTGGCCAAAAAATCGATTAATATTTTCTGAAATCGCAGATGTCACGATCTGTCATGGGGTGAAACAACCCTTGACACCCTTCAGTTTGGGTTTAAAAAACCCCATTTTTTCGCTCTCGGCCATGTGTCACGGCTTATGTTTCCTTCTAAGCCAATGGTTCCTTCTACGAAATTGTATTTCGTCGAGTTCCCGTCAGTTTGATATATTATGTGTCTGATTTGAAACTCTACAACTCAACGACGGTTATACTTAAATGATCCTGAATTGACATGTTTCTGTGTGAAAATCACTCAACAACCCGTGATTTCTTAATGACACAATAGGATTATAAAATATACAATATCAAGGGGAGAGATACTCTTTAATGCGTGAAATATATCATAAAAGTATATTCGAATGCGACCGCATCACTCGACGCAATTCTGGCACGACTTGAAGGTCCAAAGCTTCAACTGGTGTTTTATGGAGTTGTTTGTCTCAAAATATGTTGGAATCATGGACTCAACATCTCCTATGCAATAATTACCATCGAATACATATTAACATATAATTTTCCTCGTAAAAATTATCTTTAGCCCTAAAATAATTACAGTCACACGTATTAATCCATTATAGTAATATCACACATACGCAAATTAAGAAGATAAAATTTAAAGATCTAATGTACACATATAGATGACAACAATTTTACCAAATGAGGAAAAATGGATGGATAAAGCTAACAGGTTGGCTCTACAATGACGTGAAATTAGTGTGAAGTAAAATTTGTGGATGTGAGCACCCACACGCGTTTGTGTGTGTTTCCAATTGACTAAACATTTTCAATTTCACCATTGCTAGAACGAAACCAAAACCAAGACTCTACTTTTTTCAAAGATTTTGTTGGCAATCTCTTGACAAGTTCTGGTTTTCACCGAAACCCATCACACATGGGCGAGTTTGATAACGAACCTTTGATGTTTCTGATAAACGGCGTCACTTGCACTTGACAAGAGAAGAGAAAGAGGGAGAGTCGAGTTGCAGATAAAGAAAAGAAGAGAAGGATTGAGAGGTGGAAACGAGAGAGTAAGGGATGCGGAAGAGGAGAGGTGAGAAGGAACTAGAAGTTTTAGATTTGAGTTGGACACAAGGACATTGAATATTAAGTCAAATCTATGGTGCATAATATATCAGATGTCGAACTACGAACATCCAACCATATATGTTTTGCACATGTGCACACCTAATAATGTTGTAAACACGCTAGACGCTTGTCACTCAGAGAGAGTCTTCTACGGATTATTCGTGAAATAAATTGGATTAAATAATTAACTAGGAATTATAAAGAATTAATCGAGAGCTAATCGGAGATTATTACAGCATTAACACACAACTTTTTATTTTATTTTATCAGTTCACCCAAAATTCATATTCTTGCACCATCCTAAACAAGTCGATGTTGTCCCTAACTAACTTATAGGACGGCGAATTTTGAAAAAAATCGAGAGACCATTGTTTTGATGCACAAAAATATGAAGTTAGGGGTGAGTTTATAAAATTGAATTGAGACAGGACCGATTAGTTATGGTTTTAGTGGTCCAGTCTGGTTCTTAAAGAGTGAAAATGAAAAGGCAGTGAGTTCCCACAATATAGACGACCCAATGACCGGCCGACCAATTCAAAATGGAGCACTGAGTGATATTTGTATGATATGCAGAACGAGAATCGCGTGTCTGAAATGAATAATCAAATCATCACATGTTGAAAGTAATTGCCAACCCTCAAGTATTGAATTCAACCCAGACTGAGTAGCTTACAAAACTCCAAACCCAATCGATCCCATCTCCACTTCCTCTTCTTCTCTCTTTGTCTAGATCCATCGCAGATATGGCAACTGATGATCTATTCACTCCTTACAAGATGGGCAGATTCAATCTCTCTCACAGGTTTGAAAGTGATTGTTGAGAAACATGAATGGATTTTGGTTGAGATTTGAGTGATTTGTGTTGTGTTGTGTTGTGTTGTGCAATTAGGGTGGTTCTGGCTCCGATGACGAGGTGCAGGGCGTTGAAGGGAGTTCCAGGGAGGGCTGTGGCGGAGTACTACTCGCAGAGATCCACCGGCGGCGGCTTTCTCATCACCGAAGGCACCACCATCTCCCCCTCAAGCCCTGGGTACGCTCAACTATTCATTCTTCAACCAACAAAACAAAATGCTTTCATTATTCATGCTCTCTGTTTGCATAACATCATGCCAGGTTCCCCCATGTCCCGGGGATTTACACGGAGCAACAGGTCAATGCATGGAAGAAAGTGGTGGATGCAGTTCACGCCAAGGGAAGCATCATTTTCTGTCAACTGTGGCATGTTGGCCGTGCTTCTCATCAAGGTATCTTATAATTTTAATTGATTTTCTTTTCTTCTGATTTTCTTGTTGCTGAATTTGACTATGAATTCAGTGTATCAACCTGGTGGTGCTGCTCCAATATCCTCAACAAATGTTCCCATATCCAAGAGGTGGAGAATCCTCTTGCCAGATGGGAGTCATGGCATTTACCCAACACCTCGAGCCCTTGAAACATCTGAGATACCACAGGTTGTCAACGATTATCGCCAAGCAGCCATTAATGCCATTACAGCTGGTTAGTGACTGTCTATTACTCTATAATGATGTGTGATCAAACTATGCATAGGTATCCATATCCTGAGAAACAACTTGTGCAAGATTTTCATTTGTAATTGTCACCTATGTTCTCTCTGAAGAAATTAGTACAGAAATGTGAATGGAGAAAAGGAAATGATATGCTGATTTAACATATGTCAAAACTATCTTGCGTGATCATGGTATGAGTCTTTGGCTTGCTTAATCAAAAAGCTTCTTATGCCAAGCCGCTTAATAAACTTTGCTGCTTTGGTTAAAGACCATGCATCTTATTCAATATAGATTGTCACATGGATTGTGCACGCCCTTCAGCTGTAAAGCTGAGGATGTAATATTCTCGATGATCAAAACTCGAGATTTGGCAAATTACACATTGTCTGAAACTTTGAGCACCATTTTATTAATACTTCAGGGTTGTTCTTCAGTAAATTAACATTTTCTAGTGGGATGCATGAAGTTGTGTCCCACCTTACTCCACGAGTGCATACTGTATTCAATCAGGACTATTTTTTTTCTTCTAACTCCAACAAATACTCTGACCCAATTGTCCTTGATGTGATTTACAGGTTTTGATGGGATTGAGATCCACGGGGCTCATGGCTACCTGATTGACCAATTCCTCAAGGATGGGATCAATGACAGGACAGACGAGTATGGAGGGTCACTCGCCAACAGGTGCAAGTTCTTGGTACAGGTAGTCCAAGCAGTGGCTGCAGCCATAGGAGCAGACCGAGTTGGTCTCAGGATCTCACCGGCCATTGATCACATGGATGCCACGGACTCCGACCCACTCGGTCTCGGCCTGGCAGTCGTTGAGAGACTTAACAAGCTGCAGTTGGATTTCGGTGCAAAACTGACATACCTTCACGTGACTCAGCCTCGCTATGTAGCTTATGGGCAGACAGAGGGGGGGAAGCACGGGAGCGAAGAAGAGGAGGCTCATCTGATGAGGACATTGAGGAAAGCCTATGAGGGAACATTCATTTGCAGTGGTGGGTACACTCGGGAACTGGGTATGGAAGCTGTGGCGCAGGGTGATGCTGACCTGGTGTCCTACGGTCGCCAATTTATCTCGAATCCTGACTTGGTCCAGAGGTTTAAGGTTAAGGCACCTTTGAACAGGTATGTGCGGGCCACATTTTACACTCAGGATCCGGTTGTTGGGTACACCGACTACCCATTTCTGAGCACTGAAAGTAAGGGAAGTCAAGCACTTTCACGCCTCTAAATTGTAATTGTAATTGTAATGGAGATTATTCGTGTATCAGATGTTGGGTATTTTATATCAATAATAACTGTGTTTGTATACTTTTATTCAGCTAAGTATTGGATATACAGATCTGTCGTGGTTGGTAGGGATAGACAAACATGACGTTGATCAAAAGTGGCGAATTTTGTTGTGACACAAACTTGGCTAGTAACTTTTGTGGATTAAAGATGATTTTGGTCATCTAACTGTACATTTTCCTGGTGATAGTTTTTGAGAATGCTGCAGCTCTCATTCAGAGCTGGATCAATTTTAAGCTTCTTCCCCATGTGCAGTTGTCGGTCATCTTTTTTCTTGCTTACAGGTTTCATTGACGTAGAATAGGAGACCTCACACTGACTTTTTTTTACCGTAAACACATGACTATTCTATCAAACAACTGTTGGCGGTGCAACGAACTTAAGTTTAATCGATCTGATTTAGTACACAAACAATGCCAATATAAATTGTAAAATCGACACAACTTTTGTGATAGTTAATCGGCCATGTTATTTATTCTACTTTAACATCAAATTTTTAATATAATATTTAATTCAATAGATGCCCAATCTTATTATTTGTAATGTGTGATGCTAACAGAAGTAGCGTCATCATCATATACACATTAACAATCGGCTTTGCAAGTATTTTTATCTCATTTCTTGCGTCATTGACTTCTTGATGTGGGTCCGTCAATATGTCATGTCGACACTTCTGACCCACATATTAGGGTTTATTTTTTCTCTCGTTATACTTTTCGAGAAAACATTCGTGTTATTTTACGTGTTGGTTGGAGTTTTGGTGTAGCGTGTGCAAATACGTGTTTAAGAGGTTATATCAAAGTTAAGGAAGTAGTGATCTGGACCGAAACAGGATCTAAATCACTTTCCAGCAAAAAGTTCTGGAGTGTAATATGGACCGGAACAGTTTCTAGTGATGCGTTTCAAAAGGTTTTTTTTGTCAGCAATAAAAATAGATTGACATAAAGCAGTAAAAGGACGGAAAGAAAATACAAAAAGGAATGCTACGAAAAACTATCGATTCAATTGGACCATACCATAATTGAACTAGTTGAATTGGAAAATTCGGTTAAGCCCAGTCCGGAAAGAAAGCCTGACTGAGACAGAAATGTGTCAGTCAGGCTTTCTTTCCAAAAAAGAGAGAAAATCACGCTTTTACCACCATCATAGTCTCTGGCCACCGCCTGAGCACTCCTAGAAGCTATCCTCTAGCTCCGACCACCCGAAACGTCTTTGCCCCACCAACCTGAGAACTCCCTAAAGCTTTCATCTCCGTCAAAATCTGAGGAGCTCACCATGAACCACCTTGCGTCCCTAGTTTTGATTCATGAGCTCGAACACCTTCAACGACAGTGAGGATTCCGTCCGGATCTAGAGAAATCAGGGTTCGAAACCCTCACAATCTCGCTCGCTCTCCACAGAATTAGTCGCGAGTCTACCTCCCCTTCTAGCCACCGTTTCGTTATGTCGCCGAAATCCCCATGCTCACAGTTCTTCCCAACTCTGCGCTCTAGCCTATTTCACCTCCATCAACCTCTCAACTCGCCCGAAATATGAAAATTTCAGAAATTCCAGATCTGAAAACCCTTGCAATCGAGAATGAAGTTCATGAGCTCATCTCCGCTAGCATCTCTGGCCAGCACCAGAAAAGACGCATCAGAATGAACTTGAGAGTCTCTATTCTTCGTGCAACTCCGGCCAGCACCGGAAGAGTTGCCAAAGAACATAAACTCCCCTTCCCAAGCCATTTTTGCAGCAGACCTCAGCAAATTTCTTCCCCCAAAACAAAATTGGCGCCGATATAAGTAAGGACCGTCGCTGGAGATATTTGTCGTTGAATGGCGGCTCGCTGGCGACAAACAAAACAGAAATCACAAAGAAGAGTTTCTTTGGGAAAGAGAGTTTGCTTTTAGTGTTTCACGCGTTCCATGAGTTATTCCAGACCGAAGAAGGGTGCGTAACACATGCTTTTTTCTTGCGAGTATATAGGTCTTTTGACATAATCTTTTTGGGGATCTGAACTATACGTACAACCTCCTTTTACATTTCTTCTCCTACTAAATTTCTTCCAACTTATTATCCCTCCATCTAAATCATCGAAAAGATTCACCAAATTGATTATGCATTACCACCACCACCATCATCTGATCATCATCATCTGACAAGAAAAACATATATTCATTTGAGAAACGGGAATTAATATATCACCTGTCTGGACTAATGGTCTTCTTGAAGTTCTCAAATCGCCTATGACCATGGAGTGCCTTTGCCATATTTCCATCGTAAGTATAAACAAACACATCACTCTCAAGTGCAACAAAATAGTCTATACCAGCTAACATGTTCTAGTGATTCATTCCTCTGTAGCCAAAGTAGAATGAGAAAAGATATTATGGTACTCATCTTTTAGGTATTGCATAGGCCCATCCCCATAAGCTTCCCTAGTGTTGCTACGTTTAATAGTTGGCATGATTTTTTAGCGAAAAAGTAAGAAGTCGAGCAACATGTTGCATGACGTGTGGAGCGACTTGTTACAAGACAGATTAGGAAAGAACTGAAAGCTTTCCTATTTCGACAAAGCTTGGAGCGAAAGGAGAAAGACGCCACGAAGACTTGGAGCGCAAGAGAGTGACGTCGACAAGTCAGACGACTTCCAGCTGGCAGTTACACGTCAGCGAAAGGCGGCAACTATACTTGCCTGATTTATTCAGGAAGTCAGAACAGGCAAGACGACTTCCAGCTGTCAGGGAAGACGGCAACAACTTGCCTGACTTTCCTGTTCCGAATCCAGGAGGGATTAGGAATGTGAGCTGCTATAAAAAGCCCTTGGCTTCCCATTAGCAGATCATCCGTTCTTGTTCTAACACCTGCAAGATTTCTCAGAGCTCTTAACCGTGCACCATCGGCGTGTTGAGAGGCTGATGAATATTTGCTAAGAACGGACCTTTTGCTCCGATCAAACCTTGAGTCGCGAAGACTAAGTGTTTGGGTCGGTTAGGGTTTTTGTTTGTGATTGAAGATTCACAACTCCGTTCAAGAAGACAACGACACCGAGCATAGGCTTGCTTGAAGGGTGGAATTGAGGGAATCTCAAAGACAGGGGGAGAGACTCCTGGTCGAGGCGATTCACGGTGAGATCTATAGTAGCTTAGGACAATAGCTTGTGTGATAGCTAGTTGGGCTTGAAGTTGTACTATTGACTACCTGATAGTGAAAAACCTTTCCACTGGCAAAGTGCCCCCAAACGTAGGTGCGGAGTCACCGAACTGGGTAATCATCTCTGGTGTCGTGATTATTATCTGTGTATTACTTTGCTTACTGTTTCCACAAGAAGTCGATACACAAGTTACAGACTTTGTGTTCGACTTCCTGACTCGGCTACGATTCAGAATTTCAATTGGTATCAGAGGAGGCACCTTAATCTCTTAGGTGATTTTCCTGTAAAAATCTGAGTAGCTAATATGGATTCAAAGGAAGGAGGATCTGTCAATCGTCCGCCGGTACTCGACGGAACAAACTATGGTTATTGGAAAGCACGGATGTGTGCTTTCCTGAAGTCCCTCGACAACAAAACCTGGAAGTCTATCATCAATGGCTGGGAGGAACCTTACTATTCTGATGCTCATGGAAATCAAACCAGCATCAAACCAGAAAAGGAGTGTAGCATGGAAGAAGATGAAGCCGCCCTAGGTAATTCTCGTGCACTCAATGCTATCTTTAATGGAGTAGACAAAAATGTGTTTCGACTCATCAACACATGCACAAGTGCCAAAATTGCCTGGGACACACTTGCTGTGGCTTACGAGGGTATTCTAAAGTCAAAGAACAGAAGTTACAGTACCTCACGACTAACTTTGAGGCTCTGACCATGAATGACGACGAGACTATTGCGGAATTTAATGTGCGCATCAAGGATCTGGCCAATGAATCATATTCACTTGGCAAGCCTATGACCGATGAAGATTTGGTCAGAAAGACACTGAGAGCCCTAAGTCCCAGATTCAAGATGAAGATCACCGCCATCGAAGAAGTCCATGACTTAAAGACACTAAAGTTTGATGAACTCATGCGCTCACTAATGACTTTCGAGCTCTCCCTACCTCCTATTGAGAAGAAACTTAAAGGTGTGGTTTTCAAAAGTTCTAATCAGAAGAACTCAACACACTCTGAGTCGGATAGTGACATCGAGGAAACTATCGCCATGCTGGCCAAAAACTACAATAGAGTCATGAAAAGATTTGGCCAGATGACAGGAAGAAAAGTCACCCGAGAAGTCAGAGACAAGCCACAACACAAGTTTCAGAAGCTCGACATCACAGCTAACGATGGAGGACGAGGAGAACGATCAGGTAAAGGCGCTCAGTGCTTTGAATGTGAGGGCTATGGACACATAGAGAGAGAATGTCCCAACTTCTTAAAGAAACAGAAGAAGGGATTCAATGCCTCTCTAACTGACGATGAAGATGAGGAAGACAGTGACCTTGAGCATACAAGTAACTATGTGGCTTTCACTTCCTCCACAATAGATCAACCAGCTGAAAGATCAAAGAAGTATGACTCTGATGATGAGCTATCCGATGAGACTCTCAACAACGCGTACAACGAATGGTATGTCAAGTGGCTTGAAGACTCTCAGGTAATCGAAAAACAGAACGCTCTCATTCTTACTCTTAATGAAGACAAGTCAAGACTTCTTGAGACGACTATTGATCTCAAAAAGGAAGTTGCTCGACTAAAAGGCGAGTTAGAGCAGGTCACCAAGTCTGTAAAGATGATGAATCCAAGTACTGATATTCTGGACCAAATACTTTCGATCGGGAAACCATCAAGAAATATGGAAGGTTTTGGATATTCGAAAGAAGCCTCATCATCGCACACCATCTTCGTTCCTCAAAAGTCTGTCCCCCAGAAGTCTCGCCAGAAGTCTCCTAACTTCACGGCTGACCAAGCGACCAAAAAGCCTTCTACCCTGGCCGCGTCAAAAACCCAGAACGAAAGACATAACTGGGTTTGTCATCACTGTGGACGAAGAGGACATATTCGACCCTTCTGCTATCAGCTATATGGGAAGAGCTCGGTCAAGAAAAGGACCACCGTCAAGAAAAGCCAACCTCGGAAGGAATGGCGAGTCAAAGAGGTCAACTATCGAGCTAACATCGCGTACACTGCTTTAAAGACCTCAACCAACAACGATTGGTACTTCGATAGTGGATCCTCTCGACATATGACGGGTAATAGCTCCTTCTTGGTCACTTTAACACCATGCACAAACAGCTTCGTCACTTTTGGAGATGGTGTAAAAGCTAGAGTGCTCGGGAAAGGAAAACTCAATCTTCCCAACTCTCCATGTCTGAAAGAAGCTCTGCTAGTAGAAGGCCTCACAACAAACCTCATCAGCATAAGCCAAATATGTGATTTAAATATGGATGTCCACTTCACTCGTGACAAGTGCTCGGTCAAAGACGAACAACAGAAGGAAGTCATGATAGGCCACAGGTCCCTTGACAACTGCTATCTATGGTCTCCAACAGTCAGTACCGTGCCAACCAAGTGCCTTTTATCCAAATCTCAAGAGACAAAACTATGGCATCAAAAACTTGGTCACATCAATTTGAGGAGTATGCAAAAGATTCTCTCTGAAAAGGCGATCATTGGAGTTCCCAACCTCAAGATCATTGAAGGAAAAATCTGTGGAGAATGCCAGATTGGGAAACAAGTCAAGACGTCACACAAGAAGGTACAACATCTTACTACTTCTCGTGTTCTAGAACTTCTTCATGTTGACCTTATGGGACCCATGCAAGTAGAAAGTCTAGGAGGGAAGAAGTACATATTTGTATGTGTAGACGACTTCTCAAGGTACACATGGGTAGATTTCATTCGAGAGAAGTCAGATACCTTCTCAGTCTTTGAAGCCTTATGTCGAAGAGTTCAACGAGAAAAGGGAGAAGTTATTGGGAAAGTCGTTCGACTTCGGAGCGATCATGGAAAGGAGTTTGAAAACATCAGCTTCGCAAACTTTTGTGATGCTGAAGGAATCGCCCATGAATTCTCTGCTCCCATCACTCCTCAGCAAAACGGAATCGTTGAAAGAAAGAATCGCACTCTTCAAGAGATGGCAAGAGTCATGATGTTAGCCAAAGACATCCCGCAACACTTCTGGGCTGAAGATTTGAATACGGCATGCCATATTCATAATAGAGTGACTCTTCGCCCTGGAACTTCGCTCACTCTTTATGAAATATGGAGGGGGAGAAAGCCGAATGTCAAATACTTCCACATCTTTGGATCGGTCTGCTACATACTCGCAGATAGGGAACCTCGACGCAAGTTGGACCCTAGAAGCGACGAAGGCATCTTCCTCGGATACTCCAGAAATAGTCGAGCGTTTCGGGTATTCAACAAACGCACCCGGACTATCATGGAATCCATCAATGTCGTAATTGATGATGACAATAACGAGCAAAGAAGTGACGAGGACGAAGAAGTCCTGAATCTCTCAGGAGAAGTCAGACCAGAGGTCAGAAAAGAAGCCAGACCGGATGTTAGACCAGAAGTCAGACCAGAGGTCAAAAACTATTAGCACAACAAAGAGTCTGAAGACGAAAGCCAAATCATCCCGGATGAAGAGGCAAATCCTACAAGGCAAAGAGCTCCGTCAAGAAGAATTCAGAAGTATCATCCACCCAGGGATGTGATTGGAGACATTAATGAGGGAGTTCAGACTCGACAAAAAGCATCTCTTGACCGCCAAGAACTGATAGGTAACATGTGCTTTATTTCCAAAATTGAGCCAAAGAATATACAAGAGGCCATGAATGATGAATACTGGATCAGTTTGCAAGGAATGAAGTCTGGGAACTTGTACCCAAACCTGACAATGTCAATGTCATCGAGACAAAATGGATATTCAAAAACAAATCTGACGAACAAGGAAACATCAATCGAAACAAAGCGAGACTGGTGGCTCAAGGGTACACACAAGTCGAAGGAGTCGAATTTGAAGAAACCTTTGCTCCGGTAGCCAGACTGGAAGCCATACGACTTCTTCTCGGCATCGCATGTCATCTGCGCTTCAAACTCTATCTGATGGATGTAAAGAGTGCCTTCCTTAATGGAAATCTAAACGAAGAAGTCTATGTAGCCCAACCAAAGGGATTCGAAGACCATGACTCTCCGCACCATGTCTACAAGCTAAAGAAAGCTCTCTACGGTCTCAAACAAGCTCCACGAGCATGGTATGAACGTCTTACCCAATTCCTTGTACAGATTGGCTATATTCGAGGGGGAATAGACAAAACTCTCTTTGTGAAGAAGGAAGGAAAGGACATCATGATAGCTCAAATATATGTCGACGACATTGTATTTGGAGGGAAGTCAGACAAGATGGTGGAACGCTTCGTTCAACACATGCAGTCTGAATTTGAGATGAGTATGGTCGGTGAGCTCACATATTTCCTAGGCTTCCAGATCAAGCAAATGTCAGATGGAATATTTATCTCCCAGAGCAAATACGCAAAGAATATTGTCAAGAAGTTCGGGTTAGAAAAGGCTTCGCACAAGAGGACTCCTATTGCCACACATAACAAGTGCACGAAGGACGAGATAGGAGAACCAGTTGATCAAAGTCTTTATCGAAGCATAATAGGAAGTCTCCTCTATTTGACAGCAAGTCGACCCGACATTGCTTATTCTGTGGGAGTCTGTGCTAGATATCAAGCCAATCCAAAAGTCAGTCACTTAGCTCATGCAAAGAGGATCATAAGGTACATCTCAGGAACCTCTGAATTGGGATTACTATATTCCTTTGATACCTCTCCTACTCTGGTTGGATATTGTGATGCTGACTGGGCGGGAAGCACACCAGATCGAAGAAGCACCTCTGGAGGTTGTTTCTACCTGGGAAACAACCTTGTATCATGGTTCAGCAAAAAGCAAAATTGTATTGCTTTGTCTACTGCTGAGTCCGAATATATCGCAGCTGGAAGTAGCTGTACTCAGCTTCTTTGGATGAAACAAATGTTGGCAGAATATGGAGTCAAGCAAGACATCATGACTTTGTTCTGTAACAACATCAGTGCAATCAACATCTCGAAGAACCCAGTGCAGCATAGCAAGACAAAGCATATTGACATCAGGCACCACTTTATTCGAGAGCTTGTAGAAGACAAGAAAATAAAGCTCGAATACCTACCCACTGAGAAACAAGTCGCTGACATCTTTACAAAAGCATTAGATGCTAAAAGGTTTGAAAGTCTGAGATCAACCCTCGGACTTTGCTGTCTAGAATAGCCAGAAGTCAAGCAAGAATAGGAAGAGCTTTTATTTGATTTTACTCTTTCTCTCGATCAGGACCAAACAGGGTCCACAAAATCAAGCCGGGCCCAAATCCTTTTATCAAAAGCCCGTTAGTCCTTTTTGAATTTTGGGAATGATTACGATCTGACTATCCATCTATCAGAAATCATTCTGTTCAACTCTCACAGACTCTGCACCTCCTCCATCATTTGAAATCGCTAGGGTTTCTCAGATCAAAAAGCTCAGCAAAAATTTTCTTTCCCCCACAAAGAACAAAATCCTAGCTAAATGGTTGGTACTCGCAGCGGTAGAGTACCATCTGCTTCAAAAGTACTTCGAGCAAAGACGAGGGCCAAAGTCATTGCCAAGAAATTATCTGCCTCCAAATCGACTAGAACCAAGCATGGAGTAAGGATCCGAGGAAGAAGAGGCTTAGGGGATGTAGGGTTATGGAGCGTTCTAGATTGTCGAGATAGCGGAAGCATTATAAGAAAATCTACTCCAAACCTTGTCCAAGAACAAAAACCATTAAATCCCAAAGCAAAATCTATTCCACAAGATATTTACCTTCAAGTCTTGTACGAATCGATAAAGAAGAACGTTCGGATCTTCTTCTCTAAAGCAAGTCCACACCAAGGGGATGATCTTGATGATCCCTCACTTAATTGCCTACTAGAACAATTAAATGAAGAACAAGAGAGCAAGAACAAGAGGAGCTAGGGGGTGGCCGGCCAAGCAAGAAGAAAGAGAGAGAATTTTGTGAGTTGTGTGATTAAATGAATAATGAATTAAAGTCTTGTATTTGAATTCATCATCCAACTCACAAGTATGGGTTAAAAGTGATTGGTATGGGCTTAAAGGTGCTTTAACCCATTCCCCTTAAATCACTCACCTCTTAATCCACAATCACCAACTAAGCATGGTGTTGTGTGGCCCCCACACATGGACCCACCATGTGGGCCGGCCAAGAGGTCTTGTTGGGCCCTTAATGGGCCGGCCATGAGGCTTCATGGGCCGAGCCCAATGGGCCCTCCCGTGTTGTCTCATGCCGTGTCCAAAAGTCGCCCGACCATTTTGTCGTCACTTATCAAACAAAGTCCGACGCGATATCGACGAAAAACTCAGTTTTTTCGATTTGCTAATTATTCTCCCAAACCGAACCTATGACACAAAACCTCCAGTTTTGTCCATGTATTGCTCCTCAAGAAACGTTAATGTTTCCTTGTCTCAAGTTATCCGTCTTGAATGTGTGTGACCCTCTAGGCTCATGCCACCGTTCGCAGATCGACGCAAAAGATCGCTCTTGCCCGATCCATCATAAGTGGTCTCTAGTAAGACATTATGATTACCCAAGGTGCATGACGATTGATGATTCGACTTAACCTTGTGCGTACAAGTCACTTATCCTATTATCTCTAGATATCCCGATTGATCACAAGGCATAGAGTCGTCACCCTTGTTTAATCAATCATTGTTACTTGATATGCGAGATGGCTGAGAACTGATAACCCGTATCATTTGCATGGCCATGCTTTTACTCTCAGTCCGTCTCCATCAAGAGGCCCTTTTAACATATATCTTTCCCATACCGCAGTATGAGGGATAAATCCCTTAGCCGTCTTTCGTGTCACTCATGCAACCCGTTCCGCCACCCAATCATGCCCTTTATAGCAATCATTTCACAGAAAGCGTTTGGCGCAAGTTAAAGCCGCACGTTCATTGCATAGTGATCACAAAGACTCCTTGGTCTAAGGATGTCGTGACAAGCTATCGCATTTGAATATGTTCATGGCTTAATCTATGAAAACACTATTCAAAGCGGGTCGTCCGATATCAATCACCTCATGATATCTATGATATGATTCCAGGATCCCTCATCCCTATGACAAGTAGAACTACGTCATTAAGAACCATCCTCATACTGGTCGCTTTTAAGGAAGCATAGGTTGACCAGGGACTCGTTAAGTGTGATCCGTACAGATTTATGGTTCTACTACTTTAGTGGTCATAAATCAGATCATGCTTAACATATTACTTCAACACATAAGTAATACAAAGCCGTTTTATATATATATTACAAACAATGATATTGTACATAGACATTTACAGGCTAATAGCAATTGGACTAGGGCACAAATGCTATCAATCTCCCACTTGCCCCTAGTTCCAATCTAAGTCCCAGTCTATACCCATTGACCTAACATGTTTATCATGTTTTGCTTGTGGAAGAGCCTTGGTCAAGGGGTCGGCTGTGTTATCATCAGTTGCAACGTAGTGGATCTTCACTTCACCTCTAGCAACTATGTCGCGGATGATGTGATACTTTCTGAGTACATGTTTGGATCTGTCATGTGCCCTGGGTTCCTTAGCTTGCGCAATGGCCCCGGTGTTGTCACAATATAAGTCTACTGGGTTAGATGGGTTTTTAATTACACCTAACCCAGCCATGAAACTCCTGATCCATACAGCCTCTTTTGCCGCTTCAGATGCGGCAATGTACTCAGCTTCGGTCGTAGAGTCGGAAATGGTGTCCTGCTTCTTGCTTTTCCAGCTGAATGCTCCACCGTTCAACGTAAACACATATCCCAACTGACTCTTAAAGTCATCGGGGTCTTTCTGGAAACTAGCGTCGACATATCCTTTGACGACTAGATCATCATTTCTCCCCCCGTATACAAGAAAGGCGTCTTTGGTTTTTCTCAAATATTTGAGAATCGCCTCGACGGCCATCCAATGTGCCTCATCGAGTTTGGATTGATGTCTACTGGTACAGCTCAGGGCAAATGAGACATCCGGTCTCGTACATATCATGGCATACATTATGGATCCTATAGCCGAAGCATATGGGACCTCATTCATTCTTGCTAGCTCTGCAGGTGTCTCAGCACACTGCTTCTTGCTAAGCTTCATGCCATGACGCATGGGCAGCAATCCTTTCTTTGAATCTTGCTTTGAGAATCGTCTCAACACTTTTTCTATGTAGGTGCTTTGACTTAAGCCCAAGACCCGCTTGGCACGGTCTCTATATATCTTGATCCCCAAGATGTAAGAGGCCTCACCTAAGTCCTTCATTGCGAAACACTCACCTAACCAAGTCTTTGTTAAGAGCAAGGTAGGGACATCGTTTCCAATGAGCAGTATGTCATCAACATAAAGCACCAAGAAGACTACATTGCTCCCATTTGCCTTTTTATACACGCAAGGTTCATCATCGTTTTTGACGAAGCCAAACTGTTTCACTACTTCATCAAAACGCTGATTACAACTCCGAGATGCTTGCTTCAAACCATAGATTGATTTGAGCAACTTGCAAATCTTTCCCTTATTCTTTGAATCCTCAAAACCCTCAGGCTGGGACATATAAACGTCCTCAGCTAACCTCCCGTTGAAGAAGGCGGTTTTGACATCCATTTGCCATATCTCATAGTTGTGATATGCTGCTACGGCAAGTAGAATGCGGATAGATTTGACCATAGCTACTGGAGAAAAGGTCTCTTCATAGTCAATTCCGTGGATTTGCCTATAACCTTTTGCTACCAGTCTTGCTTTATAGGTCTGAGGTTTGCCATCCATGTCTATCTTTATTTTAAAGATCCATTTACACCCAATGACTTTTACGTCAGGGGTATGATCCACCAAGTCCCACACTTGATTATCTGACATGGATTGCATTTCTTCCCTCATGGCTTCCAGCCATTTCTCAGAGTCGGTTCCGTCCAAGGCCTCTCGAAAGGTAGCTGGATCATTGTCCACTAATACTAAACCATCACCTTCAGTTACTAAGAAACCGTATCTGACAGGTGCATGACTTATCCTTTCAGACCGCCTCGGACCACCTCGAGCGACAAAAACTGTAGCTATTGGTTCTTGCTCAACGACCACTTCTGGCTCTACTTCTTCTAGTGGGTTGTCTAGTGGTTCCCGAGTGACCATCTCATCTAGAACTTCATCAAGATGAACAGCCCTCCCACTGACTGTCTTGGAAATGAACTCTTTTTCCAAGAATGTCCCACCTCGAGCGACAAAAACTTTATTTTCGCTCGGTTTGTAGAAGTAGTATCCTTTTGTTTCTTTTGGATATCCGACGAAAGTGCATTTATCTGATCTCGGTTCGAGCTTGGTTGCAAGCAACCGTTTTACATAAGCCTCGCAACCCCAGATTTTTAGGAAGGACAAAACGGGTTCCTTCCCGTACCATTTCTCGAATGATGTCCCTTCCACTGCTTTCGACGGAGCCCTGTTTATTATGAATGCGGCCGTTTGCAGAGCATAACCCAGAAGGAGATCGGGAGATCAGTGAGACTTAACATCGATCGAACCATATCCAACAATGTCCGATTCCTCCGCTCGGACACACCATTAAGTTGTGGTGTTCCTGGCGGAGTCCACTGAGATAGTATTCCACCTTCAGTAAGATAACTAAGAAACTCCTCGGATAAGTATTCTCCACCCCGATCAGAACGGAGTGCCTTGATACTCTTTTCGAGTTGGTTTTCTACTTCAGTCCTAAACTCTTTGAATTTATCAAAAGCTTCGGACTTATGTCTCATGAGATAGACATAACCATATCTACTGAAATCGTCAGTAAATGTGATAAAGTAGCCTAAACCACCTCTGGCTGGTGTACTCATTGGTCCACATACGTCTGAATGTATTAGACCCAATAGATCACCTGCCCTTTCGCCTAAACCAGCGAAGGGCGCTTTAGTCATCTTGCCAATTAAACAAGCTTCGCATCTATCAATCGGTTGGAATTCGAATTGACTTAGAAGTCCGCGCTTATGAAGCGCTGAGATGCGTTTCTCATTTATGTGCCCTAGACGACAATGCCAGATAAGAGTTTGGTCTAAATCATTAGCTTTAAACCTCTTAGCATTTATATTATAGAGCATGTTGGCTTTCGGGTTTTGCATATTCAATATGTATAAACCTCCAACAGTGTGAGCATTGCCATAAATCATGTTGTTGCGCATAATATTAAAAAACCCGTTCTTAATATTAAAATAATAACCTTCTTTCTCAAGAAGAGAAATTGAGATAATATTCCTGCTGAAAGCAGGTACGCAAAATACATCATTAAGTTCAATTACAAGCCCACTGGGCAAAGCAAGGTTCACAGAACCCACGGCAGTTGCGGCAACTCTGGTATTGTTCCCAACTCTTAGGTCCACCTCGCTTTCCCCCATATCTCTTCTACTGTGTAACACCTGCACATCTGCACAGACATGAGACTCACCTCCAGTGTCTAGTACCCATGTATTTATTGTAGAAAGATATAGCTCTAATGAAATACCTGATGAAGTAGCGGCCCCACCGCCCTTCTTCTGATCCTCCTTCAGCTGCTGACAGTCTTTCTTCCAATGACCAGACTTTTGACAGTAGAAACAGACCGACTCCTTTGCCTTCCCTTTGCCTTGTACGGGCATGGAAGGTCTAGGAACAAATGGTCGTCTGTTCTTTCCTGCCAGGTGCTTTGGGCCTTTACCCTTGCCACCACCAGCTTTGAAGCTGGGTCCCTTCTTGACCATAAAGACATTTTTGGGCGAGCTGCCCCTTATGCTCTTCTCGGCAGTCACTAGCATGCTGTGCAACTCCGACGTGGTCTTGTCCATATCATGCATGTGATAGTTCATTACGAACCCACCATATGCATGAGGAAGGGATTGCAGAATAAAATTCGCAGCCATTTCCTTTTCCATAGACATACCGATGCTAGTCATATGGTCAAAATTTCCCTTCATACGTAGGACGTGTGGACCTACGGAGCTGCCTGCTGACATCTTGTAGGCAATTAGTTCTCGGAGAACAGTGTATTTTTCAATACGTACTTTCTCCTTGAACATATCCTTGATCTGTGCAAACATTGCAAACGGATCATGGGATAGCTCCATAAACTGCTTCTGGAGGTCCGCCTCCATGCAGCCCAGCATGACACACGCAACGTCGATAGAGTCGCTAAGGTGTTTCTGGTACGCATCCTTAACGACCCTCGTTGCGTTGGCAGCTGGCTCCACCGGGATAGCCTTATCAAGGACGTACTCCCTGCGTTCCAACTTTAACACAAGTCGTAAATTTCTGTCCCAGTCCAGATAATTTGTCCCATTGAGTTTACACTTTTCGAGTATAGTCCTCAACGACAAATTAGACGAGTTTGTTGAATTACTAGCCATTTCTACACGAAGAAAGTAAATTTAATCAGAATAGTTGAATAAATTTACGAAGATCCGAATTAAACACCAACCATAAGATTCTAAGGTTTAGAATCTTAAACCAAGATCCCTTATTCGTCATTTGAAGTACGCTAAGGCGCACCGCTCCAATTGACTTATTTAGGTAGGACGTCCGTCCAATTACAAACCGTGTAACTCTTAGTCAGGGTATGTGCAAAAGCACACGGCTTACCCTTCCGATGCCCCAGCTCGACCTCTGGCCAAGAATCGTGGTCGAGTCAACCAACCTTCACTAACGAGCAAACTTTGTGCAGATGCTCCGCTAAGGCGCACGACATCCCAGAAAGTTTACCATTCCCTATCTAGAACCCATTCGATCGATGCTCCGCTAAGGCGCACGACACCGATAAAATGTTTCTACATGGGTGTGAATTTGGGTGGCATCTCACTTGACTCAAATTAGCTTGTAAATTGGTTGTGCTTAATAATTAGAAAGTATTTGCTACAATTACGAATCCGTCATCAACAACCCGTGTTGTGACGTTTCTAATTGTATCATATACTATCTTCATTTGAAACCGTCATTTGCAACCCGTGCAAACACGTTTCAAATTTAAACTCATCCATCACAACCCGTGCGATGATAGTTCACAACGCTTTAAACATGCAAACAATTAAAGTCGATTTTAATCTTTGCATGTGAGGTGATGGCTTATAAACTTATAAGCTAATCATGCAAGCATGTTATTAATTAAATAATTCAAGCAAGCAATCATAAAGTGTTAAATATGCATTTTATAGCCCATCCTAATCTTAGGATTCTACGAGTCTTCACATCTTCTCGTCTTTCTCATTCGGGCTCCCACTAGCTCTTGGACTTCCTCCAAGACCGTCATTGTGCTCGATTTTCCATCCTTCTCGTCTTTGAGTAATAATTACAAATAATATTCGGTTCGTAGACCGGATAAAAAATAATTACACTTTATGGGCTCGAATAATAGAATAATTACACGCTAACACTAACGGTATGCAAACCGTGAAAACGATAAAATCTAATGGGCTACTAATGCATCATACATTTCATCACATAATCCAACATGTTATCACACAAACATGTTATCAAATAATATGCAATAATTCCGGTTTTAATTTTGCCAAGTTGCTTGGTCGGGTTTATCGAAACTAGACCTTTTCGAAAAACGGTTTATCGAAACCGATCAAATTTTGAAAGTTTTCGAAATATTGGATCGCGGGTTCGTGACACGAATCAAACACCACGCACGAACCAAGTCGGGCCAAGCCAATGGGCCGAGAGCCCATTGGGCCGAGCCCAACTATACACGGCCCGGTTTGGGCCTTGGAAGGCCCAAGCCCGGCTTGCCGCCACTCTCGGCCTTGGCCTAGAGTGGGGACGGGCCCGGTCACCACCGGCCTCACCGGTCTCCGGTGACCTCCGTCCGGTACCTCTGATCCGGCTCCCCGAGAGTCTCTTCTCGGACCCGACAAATCCAATAATTTACGAAAAATTTCAAATTCAATATATTTTCAAAAATAACATATTTCATGCAAATATCCCAAAAAGCATTAAAATCATGTTATCAACAATTTGGCATGCAAATAATCACAAAACCGAAATTAATTCAACAAGACAAAAATTAAGAGGGTAACCATCCTCTGATACCACTGTAGGGTTACGGAGCGTTCTAGATTGTCGAGATAGCGGAAGCATTATAAGAAAATCTACTCCAAACCTTGTCCAAGAACAAAAACCATTAAATCCCAAAGCAAAATCTATTCCACAAGATATTTACCTTTAAGTCTTGTATGAATCGATAAAGAAGAACGTTCGGATCTTCTTCTCTAAAGCAAGTCCACACCAAGGGGGGATGATCTTGATGATCCCTCACTTAATTGCCTACTAGAACAATTAAATGAAGAACAAGAGAGCAAGAACAAGAGGAGCTAGGGGGTGGCCGGCCAAGCAAGAAGAAAGAGAGAGAATTTTGTGAGTTGTGTGATTAAATGAATAATGAATTAAAGTCTTGTATTTGAATTCATCATCCAACTCACAAGTATGGGTTAAAAGTGATTGGTATGGGCTTAAAGGTGCTTTAATCCATTCCCCTTAAATCACTCACCTCTTAATCCACAATCACCAACTAAGCATGGTGTTGTGTGGCCCCCACACATGGACCCACCATGTGGGCCGGCCAAGAGGTCTTGTTGGGCCCTTAATGGGCCGGCCATGAGGCTTCATGGGCCGAGCCCAATGGGCCCTCATGTGTTGTCTCATGCCGTGTCCAAAAGTCGCCCGACCCTTTTGTCGTCGCTTATCAAACAAAGTCCGACGCGATATCGACGAAAAACTCAGTTTTCTCGATTCGCTAATTATTCTCTCAAACAGAACCTATGGCACAAAACCTCCAGTTTTGTCCATGTATTGCTCCTCAAGAAACGTTAATGTTTCCTTGTCTCAAGTTATCCGTCTTGAATGTGTGTGACCCTCTAGGCTCATGCCACCGTTGGCAGATCGGCGCAAAAGATCGCTCTTGCCCGATCCATCATAAGTGGTCTCTAGTAAGACATTATGATTACCCAAGGTGCATGACGATTGATGATTCGACTTAACCTTGTGCGTACAAGTCACTTATCCTATTATCTCTAGATATCCCGATTGATCACAAGGCATAGAGTCGTCACCTTTGTTTAATCAATCATTGTTACTTGATATGCGAGATGGCTGAGAACTGATAACCCGTATCATTTGCATGGCCATGCTTTTACTCTCAGTCCGTCTCCATCAAGAGGCCCTTTTAACGGATATCTTTCCCATACCGTAGTATGAGGGATAAATCCCTTAGCCATCTTTCGTGTCACTCATGCAACCCGTTCCGCCACCCAATCATGCCCTTTATAGCAATCCTTTCACAGAAAGCGTTTGGCGCAAGTTAAAGCCGCATGTTCATTGCATAGTGATCACAAAGACTCCTTGGTCTAAGGATGCCGTGACAAGCTATCGCATTTGAATATGTTCATGGCTTAATCTATGAAAACACTATTCAAAGCGGGTCGTCCGATATCAATCACCTCATGATATCTATGATATGATTCCAGGATCCCTCATCCCTATGACAAGTGGAACTACGTCATTAAGAACCATTCTCATACTGGTCGCTTTTAAGGAAGCATAGGTTGACCAGGGACTCGTTAAGTGTGATCCGTACAGATTTATGGTTCTACTACTTTAGTGGTCATAAATCAGATCATGCTTAACATATTACTTCAACACATAAGTAATACAAAGCCGTTATATATATATATATATATTACAAACGATGATATTGTACATAGACATTTACAGGCTAATAGCAATTGGACTAGGGCACAAATGCTATCAGGGGAAACGTCGGCAGCACCTCAGGATGTAACAAGCTCGCCCCCATCTGTCACACCGGAAGACACAATCCCCGTCGCTGAGAAGGACGACGCTCGAGCCGTTTCTGCAAACATTGAAGAAGAAGCTTCTCTCTCTACTCCGACTACAACACGAGGTAAATCTGCTATCCTCTCTAAAGAAAACATAGAAGAAAGCCTGCCTGTAGAGGGTTTAGAAACCCTTGTTTCTGAAGTCCACGACACTAGCACCGAGGACCAACCTAGCCTCTCTAAGTCGACACCCGCACCAGAGAAATCTCCTCTAAACGAGGACTTGGAAAAGGAAGAAAGTTCCCTTGTCGCCCCGAACAGTGATTCAGGGCATGATGATAATCCTGAAGTCTTTCCAGAAGTCACTTAACTTTTAGAGGAACCTGTCAAAGAAAGTGTCGATATTGAAACCATGGAAAAGGAAGAAGCTGTGCCCAAGAGGGCTATGAGAAGGAAACTACCAACACAAAGGTTGGTTGATGAAGACGAAAAACCTCAAGTTCAGAGAAGATTGACCCCAAAGAGAAAGGCAACAGAAAAAGGAGAAGCTTCGGCGTCCAAATAGCTGAAGAAGTCAAGGAAAAAGTCAGTAACCACAGCAACAACCTCTGTCCCTGAAGAAAAAGAATCTGAAGAAGAAGACACCCTAATTGTGCTACCACAGGTGAAGAAGCATTAGGAGGGCAGAAGCTCCCCAAGTATGTACCGAAGGCACCCACAGACAACGTCTCTTTCCACTCTGTAGACAATGCCGTTAAGTGGCAGTATGTCTATCAACGGAAAATTTATCCAGAAAGAGAACTCTCCACTGAAGCACAAGGGATAAATGCGATTGTAGAGCTGGCCTGACCAACACGGTCATAAATATTGGCCCATTCTACCCAAATTTGGTTAAGGAGTTTATCGTCAATCTATCAAGCGAGTTTGTTGACCCTGAAGATGCTGAATATCGAAAGGTGTTTGTTCGGGGGGAATGCTTCGAAGTCTCTGCCTCAACCATCAATACATACCTTGGCAGAGATGACCCAGAAGTCACTCCGGAAGTCCCGCACTTGGACAAAGTAGCGGTCGAAATAACCGGAGGACGTAAGAAGGGATGGCCAGTCAAGGACACCATTGCGGCAACCGAGCTCACAGCAAAATACTCTATTCTCTACCGCATCGGTCTGGCTAACTGGGCACCCTCTACGCATGGGTCAAGCATCAAAACAGAGCTGGAAAAACTCATTTATCAAATAGGTACGCAGTCTCCCATTGATTTTGGCGCTTACATTATTGACCATCTAGTTAAGCACGCCAAATCATGTGCAATCAAACTTCCAATCGGGTTCCCTTCGCTAATCACCGGTATCCTTCTCCAACAATGTCCTAACATTGTCCGAGAGTCGGATATTTCGGGTAAAAAGCCACTGCCTCTAGCCATCAATCTCAAGAACTTTGAAGGGCAGCAGTTGAAGGACCTTGGACTTCCTAGGCCAAAACTCCAGGAGCTGGATCAAGCTCTCGTCCCTCAGGACCAATTGGCGCTAGGATGCAGGATGAATTGGTGGAAGTGATTGCTGATCTGGAGAAGTCAATTGCCACGCTCTCAACTCGCAAAGTCGCCTGTGAAGTCCTTCTAGAAGACCTCCGATCTGCTGCTGCTGCTGCTACTGCTGAAGAAGAAGATAACGACTCCACGTCGTTTTAGTAATTCTCTGAAATTTGCTATGATATCTTTGTCCCAGACACACTTTTAAATTCTCGAGGTTTGTCCGAGTTAGTTTCCGCACAATTTGACTGTTTATTTTTGGGATATTTGCTCTTGATTGAGCTGGATTTGAGCTCATGTTTGAGCCGTTTATTTGCTCAAGGTGTGAGCTGGTTTTCTTTTATCCTGCTGTTTGGTCAAATTTAGTTATGAGATTGCCTTTGGCAATATTACTAGACAAACAGGGGGAGATAAATGTACGCTAGGAGTTACGCCAGAAGTCGCGCCGAAAGATGTACATAGAAGTCGCTGCTTCAGAAGCCACTCAAGAAGTTAAGCTCCAGAAGCTGCTCCAGAAGATACACTAGAAGCCGCACAAGAAGTCGCATCGGAAGTCACGAAACTTGCTGTGTGCGTAACTGCCTCAAGGTGACGACGATGTGCCTGCTTGGAGTAAAGAAGTCACATCACTTGTTGTGCGTAACTGCCACAAGATAAGTCACTTGTTGTGCATAACTGCCACAAGATGACGATGAGCTTACAAAAAGGTGTTTGCCTAAAAAATTGCCAAAGGGGGAGATTGTTGCTACGTTTAATAGTTGGCATGATTTTTTAGCGCAAAAGTAAGAAGTCGAGCAACATGTTGCATGACGTGTGGAGCGACTTGTTACAAGACAGATTAGGAAAGAACTGAAAGCTTTCCTATTTCAACAAAGCTTGGAGCGAAAGGAGAAAGACGCCACGAAGACTTGGAGCGCAAGAGAGTGACGTCGACAAGTCAGACGACTTCCAGCTGGTAGTTACACGTTAGCGAAAGGCGGCAACTATACTTGCCTGATTTATTCAAGAAGTCAGAACAGGCAAGACGACTTCCAGCTGTCAGGGAAGACGGCAACAACTTGCCTGACTTTCCTGTTCCGAATCCAGGAGGGATTAGGAATGTGAGCTGCTATAAAAAGCCCTTGGCTTCCCATTAGCAGATCATCCGTTCTTGTTCTAACACCTGCAAGATTTCTCAGAGCTCTTAACCGTGCACCATCGGCGTGTTGAGAGGCTGATGAATATTCGCTAAGAACGGACCTTTTGCTCCGATCAAACCTTGAGTCGCGAAGACTAAGTGTTTGGGTCGGTTAGGGTTTTTGTTTGTGATTGAAGATTCATAACTCCGTCCAAGAAGACAACGACACCGAGCATAGGCTTGCTCAAAGGGTGGAATTGAGGGAATCTCAAAGACAGGGGGAGAGGCTCCTGGTCGAGGCGATTCACGGTGAGATCTATAGTAGCTTAGGACAATAGCTTGTGTGATAGCTAGTTGGGCTTGAAGTTGTACTATTGACTACCTGATAGTTTAAAACCTTTCCACTGGCAAAGTGCTCCCAGACGTAGGTGCGGAGTCACCGAACTGGGTAATCATCTCTGGTGTCGTGATTAATATCTGTCTATTACTTTGCTTACTGTTTCCACAAGAAGTCGATACACAAGTTACAGACTTTGTGTTCGACTTCCTGACTCGGCTACGATTCAGAATTTCACCCAGCTACCAAGTAAATCCGGTATCCGATGGGAAACCCAGAACTTTGAGCAATAGGGCCAGTCTACCTTGGGCTCAACGGGAAACCACCAACCAATCAACTTTTTGTTAAGCAAAACACTGGGGAAAAAATCAGCAGAAAACCATGGCTATAAATAGGTACCAAGGGACCAATATCAGCCACACGATTATATGACCAACGGTGAAGATGGACGCGCTGGCATGAGGTGTAAATAAGTCGAAGTTGTAATTTGTTTTCGTCATTTCGCATTTTCGCCAACATGTGCAGGGGTATGATCGTCATTTTAAGTAGTTTTCTGATCTGTGCTGAGTCGAGTTGCGAGAGGTGGTGATTTGCGATCGATCGATCGAGTGATTAGCGATTTTGGGAAGGCGAATTGACATAGGAGGTGATTTTGGGAAGGCGATTTGTGAGTGATTTGCGATTTGGGGAAGACGATTTGCATTAGTAGTCGATTGCGAGCTTTGCGAGAGGTCGCGAGTTTTGAAAACCTAGATCTCTGTATCGTGCCGTTGATTCTGTTGCAGTGATGACCAAATTATCGCAGAAGAGGAAGTTGAAGGAGGCTCGTAGCATTGAGAAGAAGAAGACAAGTAATTATTGCTTAATTTTCTTGGAGTTTATTTATCTGAAAGGTCTTCATATTGTGTATATGGCTTGGTTTGAACAGAATGTATTTGAAAGGTCTTCATAGGTTTTTGCGTTATATGAAAGCCTTCCATATTTTAAGAACTCCCTTGATTTTTTTAAATGTGTCATTGTGAACTGGTTTTTTTTTATATAAACATGATATTTGTTTACAGAAAACCTGTTCAGTGTCACTATGGCTTGGTTTGATATGTTTTTGCGTTATATGAAAGCCTTTCATATTTTTGGAACTCCCTTGATTTTTTTAGATGTGTCACTGTGAACTGATTTTTTTTTTATATAAACATGATATGTGTTTGCAGAAAACCTGTTCAGTGTCACTATGGCTTGGTTTGATAGGTTTTTTCCGTATATGAAAGCCTTTTAGATTTTTGAAATTCCCTTTGATTTTTTTAAATGTGTCGCTGTGAATTGGTTTTTTGTATATAAACATGATATTTGTTTACTGAAAACCTGTTCAGTGTCACTATGGCTTGGTTTGATATGTTTTTACGTCATATGAAAGCCTTTCATATCTTTGAAATTTGTGTGTATATGTCCATGTTAAACATTTGTTAAGGTATAGTGAAATGACTTTCATATTTGGTAATGATATTTTGTGTAGGTGAAGTTGATTATGATGACAACCAAACTATTGATTTTGTTATGAAGAAGAGGAGAAATGTTGGAGCATATGTTCGTTTTTGTCACGCCCCAAATTCGGTAGAGACCGAGCCCGGAACGCGAACGAGGAATCAGTGTCCGAAACAACTGAAACAATAATAGTAACCAAATAAAAAGAACACAAATACAATGAACCGCGAATTTTATAACTGCTCAAAAGAATATACAACACGAGTCAGAGACTCAAAGTATGATCAAGAAACAACAAAACGTCGACACTAAATTGTACGTCAACTAACACGCCCAAAACAACCCGGACTCTCCAGCTCCTCCAGCTTCGAGATGTCCTCCTATCCACAATCACGATCCTCACCTGTCTGCAGGAAGAGTAGCAGGGGGTGAGCATTTACGCTCACCGCAACGGATACCCGACTGACAACGGCATACAAGTAATTGACAGGGTGATACATAAGCACAGTTCGAAAAAGATCAATAGTAAAACTCAACCATTATCCAAACATTTCGTCTCATTCTCAATACTCAAATCATCACACAATCAACCAAGCAACATCAATCAAACAAACCTTTCACTCAAGGAAAGGCAACAATCCGGGTACTTCGTCGAGTCCATCTTGCCAAACACGCACGGTGTTGGACAAGGTCTACACGACCAGGTGATGCAACCTATAACACGCCAGTTTACAGTCGCAAGCTGTCTGGGCCTGGTCTGCCTCCCACTTTTCGATAGCTAGTCGTAGGCGTGAAACCTCTTCGCGGCCGCCAGTTTACAGTGGCTAGCTGTCTGGGCCTGGTCTGCCCCCCACTTCTTCGATTGCTAATCGAAAGGCGTGGACGCCTCTTCGCGGCATGGATGGAGAAGCGCGGTAAGAGCGCAAATCTACCCCACCCGAACGGAGATCACGGACGTATCTTTCCCACCTGGGCGTCAACCAGCAACAAACACAAACCACCACGCACACTGGGCTCCCGCCCGTAACCAACATCCACACACACTGGGCTCCCGCCCGTAACCATCATCCACAAAACATTTCAACCACAGGAGAGAAATAATCAACTCAAGTCATTTCGATTTACATGTTAAGGCACAACATCTTCAAACACATCAAATCGCATTTACCATTTACTCACAATACAGTTCAACCATAGTGAAGAATATACTCAACTCAAATCATTTCAATTTACATGTTAAGGCACGACATCTTCAAACACGTCATATCACAATTTACCATTACTCACAATTGAACAAGCATAACACATTCAAACCAAACGCAATGAGTAAAGCGGTAACACCCCCAATAAAGCATACAGCGGAATGGCACGTCGCTGTAGTATAATCGACCTATAGACACAACCGGTGCCCACATGCAATTCTACACATACATATACTAAGAACACAAAAGGTGCCCACATGCAATTACTAGTAACTTTCCCAAGTCATGTACGGATATACGGCTACTTTTCCCTACCTCGATAATTATCCAACGTTAGCTCCAAGTCTCTCGCGACACCACGTCTAAATCCTTCCCTTTCCACGAGCGATGGAAGAATCTAATAACGACAAACGCACAAACTTTAGCAATTGATCGAAGTCCGATTCTAACGAAACTAACGCCCAAGTACACCCCAATGAGTCCCGATCACTCCAATACTTCCTAATTACACCGAGTTGCCAAAAAGGACCCGGAACGGCCCAATTCGCACACTTTCCCGAATCTGCCCGGAAACGCTAAAATGACCTCGGGACCCCGAAAAATTCCGTTTTCGCATCAACAAATCATAATTATATTCAAGGGGTCCAACGCAATCGACGTAACCAAATTCCGACGCCCGAGCGACTCAATCCCGTCATTAAGGTTCCTCAAATAATAAATAATCTTTTCCCACAATTCAATTCCAACAATTCTCAAATTTATTCTACGCGCATAATTAAATTTGAGATCACCAATAAAATTGACGGAATTACGTTCCGACCTCCGGGGGATTTAATCTCGACTTTAAAGTTTAGCGAAACAAACACATTTTAGCCAAATTAATTCCAATTTCTTCCAAAGTCACGAATTAGTGTTCTAGGGATTTTCCGGGATTGCATAACACGTAAAAACCCGAACTCCGGGCACGCGGGCCCCACCTCCGGTGACCGGCCGGAGCTCCGGCGAGCTCCCGGTCACCGGACAAACCTCCCGTTTGTCTCAAAACGCTCCAAACTACCCCCTTAACACTAATCCAACCTCAATCAATCCATATTCCACAACTCCATAAATCCAAACTCAAGGAAATGAGAATCCAAAACATACCTCTTGTAGCCCACGACGAGGAGAACCCGAATACGCAAAAATCAAGACGTTTGGACGGTCGGAACGTCGGGAAATCGCCACAATCTTTTCTCTTCTTCTTCCTTCTTTCTTCTTTCTCTTTCTCTTTCTCTTTCTCTTTCTTCTTCCTTGTGTTCTGCCGAGAATCAACCCCTCCCCCCTTCTTATAACTTAAATATAATTATTTAAACATTAAACTAATAAAATAAACCTATTTTCCATTTTCTTTTAAATCTAAATTAAAACAATTAATTTTTTAATCACTCAAAAGTCTCCCCCCCTCTAGATACATGACAAGTGTAAAGTAGAGGGGTCCCGCAAGCCACTTTTGTCATTTCGGACCCGAAATCGTCCGAAACGGACACGTTTTTCGAAACCGTCGGAACCGTGATGTTTCGCTAAATTTTAGCTTTCATATGAACCTAATATCCATAGTATTACAATTCCAACTTAAAATGGCTCAAATAGTAGTCCTCGGTGACTCTCGGGTCAAAATTTGGTCAAATCGCGAATTATTAAATTTTCATCCATTTTTCACAAAATTGACCCAAATTGACCCAAATTGACCGGGAGCGGTCCTTACAGTTTTCCTTTTCCAAATTCTACAAAAGAATGTAATGTGGATGACTTACCCCTTGAAGAGACAACAAACAAGTGCATAACAAAGAAGCCTAGAGCAGAGAAGCCTATTTTGAAACCCAAACAGAGCATGAAGAAGTCTTGTGCTATAAAAGAAAAACCAATTGTTGAGTGTATGAAAGTTTTTAGTGATAAGCAGAGGAGTGATATTAAGGAGATGGGTTTTGAAAGGATTTTACAGCTTGGATTAAGTCGTACTCAAGGTGCTCTTGGGTACTGGATTGTGGAGAATCTCAATCCTCAGTTTGCAACAATTAAACTGGATTGTGACCATGATTTAGTGATTGAAGAAGAAGATATTCAGTGCACCCTTGGTATACCTCGTGGTCATCGCCCTATTTTGGGGCATAAGGAAGGCAAAGCTATTCAGTTGTGGAGGTCACAGTTCAGCAAAACTGGTGAAAAAATCCATAGTTCATATGTATATGATGCCATGGAAAGGCAGAAGGAAGGGGGTATTTTGTTTAAGCAGAACTTTCTCGTCATGTTTTGCACAAGTTTTATAGATTTTGGGTCAAGTAGTTATCTCAACCTGTCATACTTTGGAGCTATAGTAGATGATGAAGTCGTTAAGGACTTCAATTGGTGTTCTCCTATACTAGAAAGTTTGAGAAGAAATAGCTACATTTGGAACTCTTAACTAAGTAACGTTAAACGCAGATACTATGGTCCACTCATATTTTTGACTGTAAGTTTTTCTTTTTTGTTTTGATATGTTTTTGTGTATCTGAAAGACTTTCATATTTATAAAATGAATATGATTGACATAGTATTATCTGTTTTGTCTCAGCTTTTTTACTTGAATCGAGTTGATTTTGTGGGGAATGTTTCTGTACCACGTATATTTCCAACAATTACTGGATGGACTGACACGTTTGCAAAGACTCGTGTGAGAGAGGAGCTGAAACAGGGGGGATTTGGAAAGGGTTCTTTGATTTTGGAGAGGGTTGAGATCCCAGTGGACATGCAGAATTCACAAGCCAAAGATGCTGAAATGAAAGTAAGGATTTTATTTTGTCTACTACAGTGTGAATTTTATATCCTTTATTGTTTTAGAAGAATTGTTTGAATGTTTTTCTTCATATGTTGTTCAGTTGTTGTATGAAAGGTCTTCATATTTTTTAATATGTCTGATTCGTGATACTGATGCATGGTCTTCCATTTGTTCAATTTTCTGAGAGCCTTTCCTACATAACGTTAATATTTTTATAAGTGTTTGATTGAATTTCAGTGATATGAAAGGTGTTCATATTATATTTTGATACATGTTTGTGTGTTGGTTCATACAATTTTGCATGCTCTAATTTGGTTATTATTTGAAGTGTGTTTGGTAGAAGCAGTTGAATTCTACTTCACCATTTTTTTTTTATAGATTTTCTAGTTTTCTGAGAGCCTTTCATACATAGCTTTCATGGTTTTATGAGTGTTTGTTGGATTTCACTTATATGAAAGGTGTTCATATTATATTTCGATACATGTTTGTGTGTAGTTTCATACATTTTTCCATCTTTTCATATTTATTCATTTATGTATTCAGAATCTGATTGAAGAAATCAAGTGTGTGAGGAAAAAAGTTGAGCAACATGTTCAAGAGCTTGTTGGACTGTTGTCCCGGGTTGATGTTTCGTTTTCTGGGCATAAATCACAACATCACGAGAACAGACCGGCAGAGGACAAAAATCACAAGGACAGATGTGATGAAGGATTTTATAATGATGCTTATTTGAAGACACCCTATGTTATTTCTGCATTGGCTGTTGCAAAAGAGACTCTTTCCTGTAATAGGAAGAAGAAGAGTTCTCCAAATTTTTCCTCTGGTGTTTTTGATGTGGAGGAAATATCTACTCCTCTCGAAACACCCCATGATGTCTTGAACGCCATAAGGAAGAATATGGGGATGTTACCAAAGGAATATCTGGAAGCATTGATTGCTGCGCAAGACTGTTTTGGAGATGATAATTTAGGAAATTATGAACCTGGAATTGATGTGCATCATTCACAAGCCAAAGATGCTGCAATGAATGTAAGGATTTTATTTTGTCTACTACAGTGTGAATTTTATATCCTTTATTGTTTTAGAAGAATTGTTTGAATGTTTTTCTTTATATGTTGTTCAGTTGTCGTATGGAAGGTCTTCATATTTTTTAATATGTCTGATTCATGTGAATTTTGTGGTAAATACCATTCTCTGATTTGGTTATGATTTGAAGTGTGTTTGGTAAGACCAGTTGAATTCTACTTCACCATTTTTCTATAGGTTTCCAGTTTTCTGAGAGCTTTTCATACATAACGTTAATATTTTTTATAAGTGTTTGATTGGATTTCAGTGATATGAAAGGTGTTCATATTATATTTCGATACATGTTTGTGTGTAGTTTCATACAGTTTTGCATCTTTTCATATTTATTCATTTATGTATTCAGAATCTCATTAAAGAAATCAAGTGTGTGAGGAAAAAAGTTGAGAACATGTTCAAGAGCTTGTTGGACTGTTGTCCCGGGTTGATGTTTCATTTTCTGGGCATAAATCACAACTCACGAGAACAGACCGGCAGAGGACAAGAATCACGAGGACAGATGTGATTCCTTTTTTTTTTTTTTATAATGATGCTTATTTCAAGACACCCTATGTTATTTCTGCATTGGTTGTTGCAAAAGAGACTCTTTCCTGTAATAGGAAGAAGAAGAGTTCTCCAAATTTTTCCTTGGGTGTTTTTGATGTGGAGGAAATATCTACTCCTCTGGAAACACCCCATGATGTCTTAAACGCCATAAAGAAGAACATGGGTGAAATTCTGAATTGTAGCCGAGTCAGGAAGTCGAACACAAAGTCTTTAACTTGTGTATCGACTTCTTGTGGAAACCGTAAGCAAAGTAATGGACAGATAATAATAACGACAACAGAGATGATTACCTAGTTCGGTGACTCCGCACCTACGTCTGGGGGCACTTTGCCAGTGGAATGGTTTTTCACTATAGGTAGTCAATAGTACAACTTCAAGCACCAACTAGCTATCACACAAGCTATTGTCCTAAGCTACTATAGATCTCACCGTGAATCACCTCGACCAGGAGCCTCTCCCCCTGTATTTTGAAATCACCCTGCACAGTTTTTATCTACTTCTGATGTTTGTATGTTTTTGTACTTTGTTTCATATAGATTATGGTTCCTGTGTGTAATAATAACCATGTGTGGTTGTTATGCTTTGAAGTGAAGAAACGTGTCATACGCATAATTGATAACATGTTTTCAGAAGAGAGTGATTTTGAACGATACAAGGAAGCACCTTTAAGAATTGTAAACACATAAACAATTTATTTCCTTTTCACTTTAGTTTTTTTTATAACAAATTCTTTTTTATTACATCCTGCAGTGCAAAGTTATTTTGGAATATTTCAAGACGCTTAGTATAAAATTGGCTCAATCTTTTGAAAATATACAGCCTGTGTTATTGAACATCCCTTGGGCGTTCTCAGAAAAATTTGACAATTCTGCAATATTCGCAATGTGGGTGATGGAGAACTACATGGGAAATTTAGAGTGGAAAGCATCATTGGCTACAAACAAATTGAATGTATGTCTATTTATCAATTTATTTGCTTATATACACATTAAAATGATTAAATGACAGTGGAAACTATTACTGATAATATGTATTTTTTTTTCACAGCACGAAGCTCAACTTAATATTCTCCGTGTGCGCTTTTCCTTTAAGCTGTTGACTTGGGAGCAAAATGTTGAACGCGCTAAAATTTTAGAAGATGTTGAAAGCTTTTACAATGGAATAGGCAAAACATTTAGAATCGACGAAAAGAATTTAAAGTCTATGAGAAAATATTTAACTGCAATTGGTTGTCGATGAATACAATGTCACAAAAATATTGTAATTTTTCTATTATGTCATTTCTATGATATGTAATTGTTATGGCATGAAACTTGTTGTGATGATAAGCTGATGAACTCATTTTTTTCGAGTGTGTTTCAGAAATCTTGTTCAAATGTAAATATCCACTGTTTTGTTTTACTTGTAGTTATATGCAAGGCTTACAAATTTTGAAACATGGCCAGAAATATATCAGAAATATCAGAGTTCTTCAAAAGTGAGGGGTAGTCAGTTCAAGATAGTTGAGGATATGAGGAAATAGGTTGTACAGTTTTGAGTTGTTTCTTTTATTGAAAAGATTCAAGTAGATGTATTACAGTTGAACACTTTGTAGATACAAAATGTATATGAAATCATTGTTATGTATATAATTAGTTTAATTTCACAATTTTTATGTTATATGAATGGCCTTCAGATTTTGAAAATTGATTACAGAAATCATGTTGCAGTCAATAATTTGTTTATATGAAAGGCCTATAGATTTTACAAATTTGCCTTACTTGTCTGATTTTTGGATGGATACCTTATTCTTATTCTTTTGTTAAATATTACATTTGAGTTTCATATAATGTATCACAGAAAACCTGATGAAATGTTGTTGTCCCTCAATTTGACAATTTTTATGTTATATGAATGGCCTTCAGATTTTGAAAATTGATTACAGAAATCATGTTGCAGTCAATAATTTGTTTATATGAAAGGCCTATAGATTTTACAAATTTGCCTTACTTGTCTGATTTTTGGATGGATACCTTATTCTTATTCTTTTGTTAAATATTACATTTGAGTTTCATATAATGTATCACAGAAAACCTGATGAAATGTTGTTGTCCCTCAATTTGACAATTTTTATGTTATATGAATGGCCTTCAGATTTTGAAAATTGATTACAGAAATCATGTTGCAGTCAATAATTTGTTTATATGAAAGGCCTATAGATTTTACAAATTTGCCTTACTTGTCTGATTTTTGGATGAATACCTTATTCTTATTCTTTTGTTAAATATTACATTTGAGTTTCATATAATGTATCACAGAAAACCTGATGAAATGTTGTTGTCCCTCAATTTGACAATTTTTATGTTATATGAATGGCCTTCAGATTTTGAAAATTGATTACAGAAATCATGTTGCAGTCAATAATTTGTTTATATGAAAGGCCTACAGATTTTACAAATTTTCCTTACTTGTCTTTTTTTTGGACGAGTAGAATTTGAAAAGCTTTCATATGTTTCCTAGATTTTTAGTATGTGAAAGGCGTTCATATTTTGTGAACGATTAGCCAGTGGCATTGTTTTGTAATATTCTCCAACTTTTGTGGCTATTAAGTTTTTTTTATCGTTGTTTTGGAAATGAGTTAGGTATTCGAGTTGTGCATATTGGCGGTCACTGTGATCTCTTAGTTGCGATTTCTGGAAACGACATTCAGAGCGAATTCAAACCAAAAAATTCATCAGAGAATGAAGAATCGCGGAGGCTCTGATAACCTTGGAAAAAGTTCTGACAAGATGTTGGAAGTGCGCCGAAAGCGGAAAGCCGGTAAGCATTGACAGCTAATAAATCAATTTCAGTGAACCCTAGCTCGTGATTTTGTAGGATTTATGATTTTTAGTCTATTTCGAGCTTTATAGCTATATTTATCGATGTAATTTTAACCAGTACATTTGCATGTCTTTGTTCGATTGAACAAGTTGTAGCTCGATTTGATGAATTTTCTTGATTCTGTGTATAGATTCAAGGCCAGTTGTGACTGAAGAATCGTCTGATTCTGACGACAATCTGGAAATGAGTGTTGTAATTAAAAAGGCAAGAATACAAAACATTGATGAACAGATTGAGAAGGGGGAAGGTACTAGTGCCACTGCTGGTACTATTGTTACTGTACCTGATATTGTGGAACCAGAGGAGATGGAGGTTGATGACAGGCAAAAGAGAAGTGCTGGTAGAGCCAAACAGATTAAAACGAAGAATGTAAAGAAAGGGAAGGACAAAATCCCTCAACCGCATTTCGACAGACTCGACACATGGTCATCCCCGGATAAGTTACATTATGCTATTTCAGTTTTCAGTGAGAAGCAGAAGCAAGATGTGATTGATATGGGGTTTGGGGTATACTTGAACTGGGGTTGGATCGGACTTTTGGCCCAATTGGATATTGGCTGGTTAATAATTACGATTCAAAACTGAAGTCGATTATTTTTGAAGATGGCAGAAAACTTGCAATAACAGAGGAAGACGTGGTTTCGACCCTGGGTATACCACGTGGTGAAGAAAAAATTCCCATGCTACAGAATGACGAAACAACTGATTCACTTATGGAATGGAGGGCTCAATTTTTGACGCATAAAGCTTCTATAACTCCAAGTAAAGTTTTTTAACAAATGGAGACCCAGACGGGTGGCGGCAAGTTATTCAAGCAGAATTTCTTGGTTGCCTTCTGTAGCTACATAATTGATTTTCGTCCAAGTAGCTACATCAACCAATTATATTTTGAAGCAATAGCCGATGTTGAGCGCGTCAAAAAGTTCAATTGGTGTGCTGCCGTGATAGAGAGTTTGAATAGAAACAAGGAAGATTGGGTTGCCCGGGCCACAAACAAGGGTAGTTGGTATTATGGTCCAATCAATTTCTTGACGGTATGATATTTCAGATTCATTTGAATGTTTGGTTTTTACAGAATATTATGAATATGGAAATGTAGTTCTGGTTTTTACTTACTTCAGTTTATATTTTGTCAGCTGTTCTATCTTGATCGAGTCTATTCTGAGAACTATCAAGTCCCTCGTGTATTGCCAAGCATCACTGGATGGGAAACTGAAATTGCCAAGAAAAGACTCAAGACAGAAGCTGAAAGTGGAGGATTTGGAAAGGGCACTATTTTGCCTAGACTTGGTATGGACAAACTTGTTGAGGTTGTAGATGTTTCGCAAGAGAAGGTATTGACTGATTTTTTGTGTGTGTATTTTCAAGCAATCTATATAAGCTTTTTGTTAAGCTTTTCTGTTCATTTTCTCCTTGTTATGATATCTATTTGGTGTATGTGAATGGTTTGTTCTTCAATGTGTTGACATGTTCTTTAGTTATATGAAAACCTTTCAAACTATGTAATGTTGTCCTTCACTGGTTTGATAAGTTTGGTATTATATGAATGCCTTTCAGATTTTATAAATTTGTCTAATTCATGTGAGAATTTGTTAATTGATATATTGTTTTGATTTGTTTCAATTGAACTTTTGTTCTGCTTATCTTCTTGACTGTAACTGATATCTGCATTCAGGATGTCATAAGAGAAATGGAAGTAGTGTATCAGAAGATGATCCAAATCATGTTAGAAGCCAGATGTGTAATGGTTCAAGGATGGGCTCATTTTAATGATTATAATTGGTTGGAGGGCATTGTGCAAACTAGGAAGAAAGATGGTTCTGTAGATGTTGTTGAGTCAAGACCTCTCAAGACGACTGTTGATCTCAAAAAGGAAGTTGCTCGACTAAAAGGCGAGTTAGAGCAGGTCACGAAGTCAGTGAAGATGATGAATCCAAACACTGACACTCTAGATCAAATCCTATCAATCGGGAAACCAGCCAGGAATATGAAAGGACTTGGATATTCAAAAGATGCATCATCATCACACGCCATCTTCGTCCCTCAGAACTCCGCCGCCCAGAAGCCCCGTCAGAAGTCACCTAACTTCACGGCTGACCAAGCAACCAAAAAGCCTCTTACTCTGGCCGCTTCAAAAACCCAGACCAAAAGACACAACTGGGTTTGTCATCACTGTGGACGAAGAGAACATATTCGACCCTTCTGCTATCAGCTATATGGGAAGAGCTTGGTCAAGAAAAGGACCACCATTAAGAAAAGCCAACCACGGAAGGAATGGCCAGTCAAAGAGGTCAACTATCGAGCTAACATCGCATACACCGCTCTAAAGGCTTCAACAAGCAACGATTGGTATTTTGATAGTGGATCCTCTCGACATATGACGGGTAACAACTCTTTCTTGGTCACTTTAATACCTTGCACAAATAGCTTCGTCACTTTTGGAGATGGAGTAAAAGCTAGAGTGCTCGGGAAAGGAAAACTCAATCTTCCCAACTCTCCATGTCCGAAAGAAGCTCTACTGTTAGAAGGCCTCACAGCAAATCTCATCAGCATAAGCCAAATATGTGATTTAAATCTGGATGTCCACTTCACTCGTGACAAGTGCTCGGTCAAAGACGAACAACAGAAGGAAGTCATGACAGGCCACAGGTCCCTTGACAACTGTTATCTATGGTCTCCAACAGTCAGTACCTTGCCAACCAAGTGCCTTTTATCCAAAGCTCAAGAGACAAAACTATGGCATCAAAAACTTGGTCACATCAATTTGAGGAGTATGCAAAAGATTCTCGCCAACCTCAAGATCATTGAAGGAAAAATCTATGGAGAATGCCAGATTGGGAAACAGGTCAAAACGTCGCACAAGAAGGTACAACATCTTACTACTTCTCGTGTTCTAGAACTTCTTCATGTTGACCTTATGGGACCCATGCAAGTAGAAAGTCTAGGAGGGAAGAAGTACATATTTGTATGTCTAGACGACTTCTTGAGGTACACTTGGGTAGACTTTATTCGAGAAAAGTCAGACACCTTCTCAGTCTTTGAAGCCTTATGTCGAAGAGTTCAACGAGAAAAAGGAGAAGTCATTGGGAAAGTCGTCCGACTTCGGAGCAATCATGAAAAGGAGTTTGGGAACATCAGCTTCGCAAACTTTTGTGATGCTGAAGGAATTGCACACGAATTTTCTGCTCCCATCACTCCTCAGCAAAACGGGATCGTTGAAAGGAAGAATCGCACTCTTCAAGAGATGGCAAGAGTCATGATGTTAGCCAAAGACATCCCGCAACACTTCTTGGCTGAAGCTTTGAATACAGCATGCCATATTCATAATAGAGTGACCCTCCGCCCTGGAACTTCGCTCACTCTTTATGAAATATGGAGGGGGAGAAAGCTGAATGTCAAATACTTCCATGTCTTTGGATCAGTCTGCTACATACTCGCAGATAGGGAACCTCGACGCAAATTGGATCCTAAAAGCGACGAAGGCATCTTCCTCGGATACTCCAGAAATAGTCAGGCTTTTCGTGTATTCAACAAACGCACCCGGACTATCATGAAATCCATCAATGTTGTGATTGATGACAATAACGAGCAACCAAGTGACGAGGACGAAGAAGTCCTAAATCTCTCAGGAGAAGTCAGACCAGAAGTCAGAGGAGAAGTCAGACCAGAAGTCAAAGACGATGAGCGCAACAAAGAGTCTGAAGACGAAAGCCCAATCATCCCGGATAAACAGGCATCTCCTATAAGGCAAAAAGCTCCATCAAACAGAATTCAGAAGTATCATCCACCACAGGATGTGATTGGAGGCATTAATGAGGGAGTTCGGACTCCACAAAAGGCATCTCTTGACCACCAAGAGCTGATAGGTAACATTTGCTTTATTTCCAAAATTGAGCCAAAGAATATACAAGAGGCCATCAATGATGAGTACTGGGTCTGCGCAATGCAAGAAGAATTGGTTCAGTTTGCAAGGAATGAAGTCTGGGAACTTGTACCCAAACCTGACAATGTCAATGTCATCGGGACAAAATGGATATTCAAAAACAAGTCTGACAAGCAAGGAAACATCACTCGAAACAAAGCGAGACTGGTGGCTCAAGGGTACACACAAGTCGAAGGAGTCGACTTTGAAGAAACCTTTGCTCCGGTAGCCAGACTGGAAGCCATACGACTTCTTCTTGGCATAGCATGTCATCTGCGTTTCATACTCTATCAGATGGATGTAAAGAGTGCCTTTCTCAATGGAAATCTGAACGAAGAAGTCTATGTAGCCCAACCAAAGGGATTCGAAGACCATGACTCTCCGCACCATGTCTACAAGCTAAAGAAAGCTCTCTACGGACTCAAACAAGCTCCACGAGCATGGTATGAACGTCTTACCCAATTCCTTGTACAGAATGGCTATATTCGAGGGGGAGTAGACAAAACTCTCTTTGTGAAGAAGGAAGGAAGGGACATCATGATTGCTCAAATATATGTCAACGACATTGTATTTGGAGGGAAGTCAGACAAGATGGTGGAACGTTTCGTCCAACATATGCAGTTTGAATTTGAGATGAGTATGGTCGGTGAGCTCACATACTTCCTAGGCTTCCAAATCAAGCAGATGTCAGATGGAATATTTATCTCCCAAAGCAAATACGCAAAGAACATTGTCAAGAAGTTTGGGTTAGAAAAGGCTTCGCACAAGAGGACTCCTATTGCCACACATGACAAGTGCTCAAAGGACGAGATGGGAGAATCAGTTGATCAAAGTCTTTATCGAAGAATAATAGGAAGTCTCCTCTATCTAACAGCAAGTCGACCCGACATCGCTTACTCTGTGGGAGTCTGTGCTCGATATCAAGCCAACCCAAAAGTCAGTCATTTGGCTCATGCAAAGAGGATCATAAGGTACATCTCGGGAACTTCTGAATTAGGTTTGCTATATTTCTTTGATACCTCTCCTACTCTGGTTGGATACTGTGATGCTGACTGGGCGGGAAGCACACCAGATCGAAGAAGCACCTCTGGAGGTTGTTTTTACCTGGGGAACAATCTTGTATCATGGTTCAGCAAAAAGCAAAATTGTATTGCTTTGTCTACTGCGGAGTCCGAATATATTGCAGCTGGAAGTAGCTGTACTCAACTTCTTTGGATGAAACAAATGTTGGCAGAGTATGGAGTCAAGCAAGAAGTCATGACTTTGTTCTGTGACAACATCAGTGCAATCAACATCTCGAAGAACCCAGTGCAACATAGCAAGACATAGCATATTGACATCAGGCACCACTTTATTCGAGAGCTTGTAGAAGACAAGAAAATAAAACTCGAATACCTACCCACTGAAAAACAAGTCGCAGACATCTTTACAAAGGCGTTAAATGCCAACAGGTTTGAAAGTCTGAGGTCAACCCTCGGACTTTGCTGTCTAGAATAGTCAGAAGTCAAGCAAGAAGAGGGAGAGCTTTTAGTTGATTTTACTCTCTCTCTCTCTCGATCAGGACCAACCAGGGTCTACAAAATCAAGCCGGGCCCAAATCTTTTTATCAGAAGCCCGTAAGTCTTATTTGAATTTTAAGAATGATTACACTCTGACAATCAACCAATCAGAAATCGTTCTGTTCAACTCCCACGCAGAAAAGGCTCTGCACCTCCTCCACTATTTGAAACCGCTAGGGCACCACAAATCAAAATTTTAGCAAAGAATCTGCTCACTCCTATCAAAGAACAAATCCTAGCTAAATGGTTGGTACTCGAAGCGGACAAATACCATCTGCCTCAAAAGCGCTACGAGCAAAAATGAGGGCAAAAGTTATTGCCAAGAAATTGTCAGCCTCCAAATCGACGAGAAACAAGCATGGAGTGAGGATCCGAGGAGGAAAAGTTTTAGGGGAAAGTTCGGCAGCTCCTCAAGAAGTAACAAGCTCACCCCTAACGATCACACCTGAAGACGCAACTCCCGTCGTTGAAAAAGAAGATACCTTAGCCGATTCTGGGAACATAGAAGAAGAAGCTTCTCTCTCTACTCCGACTCCAACACAAGGTAAATCTACTATCCTCCCTAACGAAAACACCGAAGATAAAAGCCTGCCTGTAGAGGGTTTAAAAACTCTTGTTCCTGAAGTCCACTACACTAGCACCAAGGACCAATCCAGCCCCTCTAAGTCGACACCAGCATCAGAGAAATCTCCTCTAAACGAGGACTTACAGAAAGAAGGAAGTTCCCATGTCGCCCCGAACAGTGATTCAGGGCTTAATGAAAATCCTGAAGCCATTCCAGAAGTCACTCAACCTTTAGAGGAACTTGGCAACATCGAAGAAAGTGTCGACATTGAAACCATGGAAAAGGAAGAAGCTGTGCCCAAAAGGGCTGAGAGAAGGAAGCTACCAACACGAAGGTTGGTTGATGAAGAAGAACCTCAAATTCCGAGGAGATTGAACCCAAAGAGGAAAGCCACAGAGAAAGGAGGAGCTTCGGCGTCTAAACAGCCGAAGAAGTCAAGAAGGAAGTCACTGACTACTGTAGTAACCTCTGAACCTGAAGAAGAGGAATCTGAAGAAGAAGACACCCAGATTGGGCTACCACGAGTCAAAAAGGCGATGGGAGGGCAGAAACTCCCCAAGTATGTGCATAAAGCGCCTACAGACAATGTCTCCTTCCACTCTGTAGAAAACGCAGTTAAGTGGCAGTATGTCTACCAACGCAAGATCTATCCAGAAAGAGAACTCTCCACAGAAGCGCAGGGGATAAACTCGATTGTAGAACTTATCCGAAGAGCAGGGCTGACCAACACCGTCATAAATATTGGGCCATTCTACCCAGCATTGGTCAAGAAGTTTATTGTCAACCTGTCAAGCGAGTTTGATGAACCAGAAGACGCTGAATACAGAAAGGTGTTCGTTCGGGGAGAATGCTTTGAAATCTCTGCCTCAACCATCAAGGCCTACCTTGGCAGAGAAGACCCAGAAGTCACTCCAGAAGTCCCGCACTTGAACAAAGTAGCAGTCGAGATCACTCTTCTCTTGATTTTGGCGCTTATGTTATTGAACACCTAGTCAAGCACGCCAAATCATGTGCTATCAAACTTCCTATCGGGTTTCCTTCGCTGATCACCAGTATCCTTCTCCAACAATGTCCTCACATTGTTCGAGAATCGGATATTCCAGGCAAGAAGCCACTGCCCCTTGCTATCAACCTCAAGAACTTCGAAGGGAAGCAGTTGAAGGACCTCGGACTTCCTATGGCCAAAGCATCAGGAGCTGGATCAAGCTCTCGACCCTCTGGACCAATTGGCTCTAGGATGGAGGAAGAATTGGTGGAGATGATCGCTGATCTGGAGAAGTCAATTGCGATGCTCTCAACCCGCAAAGTCGCATGCGAAGCCCTTCTCAATGACCTCCGCTCTGCTGCTGCTGCTGAAGATGATGTTGACGACTCCACGTCGTTTTGAGTATTTCTCTGAATCTGCTATGATAACAATGTTCCACAACACACTTTTAAATCCTCGGGGTCTGTCCGAGTTATTTTCTGCACATTATGATTGTTTTTTTGGGATATTTGCTCTTGGTTGAGCTGGATATTTGCTCATGTTTGAGCTGTTTATTTTGCTCATGGTGTGAGCTGGCTTTTTACCCTGCTGTTTAGTCGAGTTTCGTTGAACGATTGCCTTTGGCAATATTATTAGACAAACAGGGGGAGATAAATGGTGATACGACAGAAGTCACACCAGAAGCAACACCTGGAGTTACGCCGGAAGTCGCACCAGAAGTTGTGCATAAAAGTCGCCGCTCCAGAAGCTGCTCCAAAAGATAAACCAGAAGCCGTTACGCCAGAAGTCGCATCAGAAGTAGTGCATAAAAGTCGCCGCTCCAGAAGCTAAAGCTCTAGAAGCTGCTCCAAAAGATAAACTAGAAGCCGCACAAGAAGTCGCATCAGAAGTCACATAACTTGCTGTGTGCGTAACTGCCTCAAGGTGACGACGATGTGCCTGCTTGGAGTAAAGAAGTCACATCACTTGTTGTGCGTAACTGCCACAAGATAAAATCACTTGCTGTGCGTAACTGCCAAAAGATGACGATGGGCTTAAAAAGGTGTTTGCCTAAAAAATTGCCAAAGGGGGAGATTGTAGTTACGTTTATTTGTTGGCATGATTTTTTAGCGCAAATGTAAGAAGTTGTGCAACATGTTACATGACATGTGGAGCGACTCGTCGCGATCCGGATTAGGAAAGAATTGAAGCTTTCCTATTTCGACAAAGCTTGGAGCAAAGGAAGAAAGGCGCCACGAAGACTTGGAGCGCAAGAGAGTGACGTCACAAGTCAGGCGACTTCCAGCTGGCAGTTACACGTCAGCAATAGGTGGCAACTCGACTTGCCTGATTTATTCAGGAAGTCAGAACAGGCAAGACGACTTCTAGCTGTCGTGGAAGGCGGCAACAACTTGCCTGACTTTCCTGTTTCTGGTCCGAGGAGGATTAGGAATGTGAGCTGCTATAAAAAGCCCTTGGCTTCCCATTAGCAGATCATCTGTTCTTGTTCTAACAATTGCAAGATTTCTCAGAGCTCTTAACCGTGCACCATCGACGTGTTGAGAGGCTGATTAAGATTCGATAGAACGGATCTTTTGCTCCGATCAAACCTTGAGTCGCGAAGACTAAGTGTTTGGATCGGTTAGGGTTTTTGTTTGTGATTGAAGATTCACAACTCCGTCAAGAAGACAACGACACCGAGCATAGGCTTGCTCGAAGAGTGGAATTGAGGGAATCTCAAAGACAGGGGGAGAGGCTCCTGGTCGAGGTGATTCACGGTGAGATCTATAGTAGCTTAGGACAATAGCTTGTGTGATAGCTAGTTGGTGCTTGAAGTTGTACTATTGACTACCTATAGTGAAAAACCTTTCCACTGGCAAAGTGCCCCCAGACGTAGGTGCGGAGTCACCGAACTGGGTAATCATCTCTGGTGTCGTTATTATTATCTGTCCATTACTTTGCTTACGGTTTCCACAAGAAGTCGATACACAAGTTAAAGACTTTGTGTTCGACTTCCTGACTCGGCTACAATTCAGAATTTCACCCATGTTCTTCCTTATGGCGTTCAAGACATCATGGGGTGTTTCCAGAGGAGTAGATATTTCCTCCATATCAAAAACACCCAAGGAAAAATTTGGAGAACTCTTCTTCTTCCTATTACAGGAAAGAGTCTCTTTTGCAACAACCAATGCAGAAATAACAGAGGGTGTCTTAAAATAAGCATCATTATAAAAAAAGGAATCACATCTGTCCTCGTGATTCTTGTCCTCTGCCGGTCTGTTCTCGTGATGTTGTGATTTATGCTCAGAAAACGAAACATCAACCCGAGACAACAGTCCAACAAGCTCTTGAACATGTTCTCAACTTTTTTCCTCACACACTTGATTTCTTTAATGAGATTCTGAATACATAAATGAATAAATATGAAAAGATGCAAAACTGTATGAAACTACACACAAACATGTATCGAAATATAATATGAACACCTTTCATATAAGTGAAATCCAACAAACACTCATAAAACCATGAAAACTATGTATGAAAGGCTCTTAGAAAACTAGAAAATCTATAAAAAAAAATGGTGAAGTAGAATTCAACTGCTTCTACCAAACATACTTCAAATAATAACCAAATCAGAGCATGCAAAACTGTATGAAACTACACATAAACATGTATCGAAATATAATATGAACACCTTTCATATAAGTGAAATCCAACAAACACTCATAAAACCATGAAATACCATAAGGCCTTTCAGATCCAAGTCGACCAGACAAATAAGGGACCCAGTGTGTTGAAAATGTGAAGGCCTTTCATATACCATAAGAGAGTCATGTGAACAGATCTGTTTAAAACCTGGAGGTCTTTCAGATTCCAGAAGAATTTGAAATATTTAAGAGGAATTCAAAAGAATAAGACATGTTTCAAAATTTGTAAACCTTGCATATAACTACAAGTAAAACAAAACAGTGGATATTTACATTTGAACAAGATTTCTGAAACACACTCGAAAAAAATGAGTTCATCAGCTTATCATCACAACAAGTTTCATGCCATAACAATTACATATCATAGAAATGACATAATAGAAAAATTACAATATTTGTGTGACATTGTATTCATCGACAACCAATTACAGTTAAATATTTTCTCATAGACTTTAAATTCTTTTCGTCGATTCTAAATGTTTTGCCTATTCCATTGTAAAATCTTTCAAGAAAAGGACCACCATCAAGAAAAGCCAACCACGGAAGGAATGGCGAGTCAAAGAGGTCAACTATCGAGCTAACATCGCGTACACCGCTTTAAAGGCCTCAACCAGCAACGATTGGTACTTCGATAGTGGATCCTCTCGACATATGATGGGTAATAGCTCTTTCTTGGTCACTTTAATACCATGCACAAATAGCTTCGTCACTTTTGAAGATGGAGTAAAAGCTAGAGTGCTCGGGAAAGGAAAATTCAATCTTCCCAACTCTCCGTGTCTGAAAGAAGCTCTACTAGTAGAAGGCCTCACAGCAAATCTCATCAGCATAAGCCAAGTATGTGATTTAAATCTGGATGTCCACTTCACTCGTGCCAAGTGCTCGGTCAAAGACGAACAGCAGAAGGAAGTTATGACAGGCCACAGGTCCCTTGACAATTGTTATATGTGGTCCCCAACAGCCACAACCGTGCCAACCAAGTGCCTTTTGTCCAAAGCTCAAGAGACAAAGCTATGGCATCATAAACTTGGTCACATCAATTTGAGGAGCATGCAAAAGATTCTCTCTGAAAAGGCGATCATTGGAGTTCCCAACCTCAAAATCATTAAAGAAAAAATCTGTGGAGAATGCCAGATTGGGAAATAGGTCAAGACATCACACAAGAAGGTACGACATCTTACTACTTCTCGTGTTCTAGAACTTCTTCATGTTGACCTTATGGGACCCATGCAAGTAGAAAGTCTAGGAGGGAAGAAGTACATATTTTTATGTGTAGACGACTTCTCGAGGTATACCTGGGTAGACTTTATTCGAGAAAAGTCAGATACCTTCTCAGTCTTTGAAGCTTTATGTCGAAGAGTTCAACGAGAAAAAGGAGAAGTCATTGGGAAAGTCGTCCGACTTCGGAGCGATCATGGAAAGGAGTTTGAGAACATCAGCTTCGCAAACTTTTGTGATGCTGAAGGAATTGCACACGAATTTTCTGCTCTCATCACTCCTCAGCAAAACGGAATCGTTGAAAGGAAGAATCACACTCTTCAAGAGATGGCAAGAGTCATGATGTTAGCCAAAGACATCCCGCAGCACTTCTGGGCTGAAGCTTTGAATACAGCATGCCATATTCATAATATAGTGACCCTCCGCCCTAGAACTTCGCTCACTCTTTATGAAATATGGAGGGGGAGAAAGCCGAATGTCAAATACTTCCATGTCTTTGAATCAGTCTGCTACATACTCGCAGATAGGGAACCTCGACGCAAACTTGATCCTAAGAGCGACGAAGGCATCTTCCTCGGGTACTCAAGAAATAGTCGGGCTTTTCGTGTATTCAACAAACGCACCCGGACTATCATGGAATCCATCAATGTTGAAATTCTGATCAGCTTAGTCGCGCAAGATGCCACACACAATGTTACACAGAATGCTATAACGTTGTGTCTGACTTCTTGCGTAGATAATGCAGGACAGTAAATATAAGGCTATAAGTAATGACACAGCAGATTGTTTACCCAGTTCGGTGCAACCTCACCTACGTCTGGGGGCTCTCAGCCTAGTGGAAAGATTTCACTTATCAGTAATCCGTCAGAACATACAAGTACCTGTGATCACTCCTAGATCTATACTTTATGCTACGTCTTACAGTGCAATCTATCTCAGGGTCTCCCCCTGAATCCAAGAACGTCTTGATTCCACTCTTCGAGCAATCGCCTTGCTCTGTCGTCATCAAGTCTTCTTCAAGCTTGGTGGTTGCGTGCAGTCTTCAACTCACGACTTCAGTAAACCCTCAATCACCTAACTCTCTATAGTTATGTGATACACAGGATCCTAAGCTCAATAAGCAATTTCTCAGCCCGCAAACCTTCACGTCTAAGAACCTTGCAAATTGTTGCTAGGAAACAAATAAAGAACCACACCATTGCTAAGGGGGTAGCCTAAGCTTTTATAGCAATCGTGGATGAGTACTAACCCTAAAGGGTTTCCTATTAATCGTCGTCTTTCTCCTTTTCAGATTAGGAGTCGTTCTGTACTTTCCTAATCGTCTTCTTGATTTTCTGCCGAATCTGCACTTTCCTGATTTCTGTCGATCAGGATGCTTGCTGAGACGCCGTCAACAATGTCACACAAGATGTCGTAGAAGATGCTTCGACATTCTTTGTAACATGTTTCTTCGGTTCCTTTAAAAATAAGCCAATCTCTAAAAACGTCGTAACTACAATCTCCCCCTTTGGCTATTTTTAAGGACAGCATTCTTCATCGTATTCTGCGTCGCATTCTTCATTGCATTAGTCGTCTCGTCGATCGGTAGCGTCGCGCGTATCATCGCGTCTTGCGTCTTCGCGTCGTCTCTATCTTCCTTTCTTGTATCGTCGTGATCGCGCGCGTTATCTAACTTAAACTTACTCCCCCTTGCTGGCTCAAAAAGAGCCAAACTATAAACAAATATTGTAACTGTTAGAGTTATGCCCCAGTCCAATATAAAAGTGATCTACAAATGTAATGTTTTATCATCTTTCCGAATAAATAAATCGGCATATATTACTAATGTGTTGTAGTAATATATCGAATGTAATTTGATCTATGTCATTATGTGTGTAACCACTAATAGTAGATCTATAGATCAAAAAGAATTACATTTGATGAGTCCCTGATCAGCTAAGCTTCTTTCTGAAGCGATCAGTATGAGACTAACTCCTTGTGATCACGCTCTACTAATCATGGCAAAGTATATGCCGGAGTTATATCATAGATATCATCAGGTCGATGATATCGGACAACCCGATTGTGAGTATGCTGCATAGATCTAGTCATGAGATACTCACATATCGTTACTAGTCATTATATCCTAAGACGAAGGAGTCTTTGTGTACACTATGTAACGAATACCTAAGTTTGACCTAGTCTAACGTTATCTGTAAAAGGGTAGCCATAACGGCTTCGATTGGCTTTGGCATTTATTGCACTAGTGAACTCGAAAGGCGTCTGAGGGATTTATCACTCATACTTCGATATGAGAAAGATATCCGTTTAGGCCACTTGATGAGTATGACTGAAGAAATAGCATGGCCATGCAGGTGATACCTTAGTATCAGTTTTCAGTCATCTTAGATATCAAGAAACAGTGATTGATAAATTAGGATGACCGTTCTATGCCTATTGATCAATCTGGATATCGGTTTGATAAAAGGACAGTGACATGTACGATAACAGGTTAAGTCGAATAATCGATAATCACAAATATTGGATAATCATAATGTCTTGCTAGAGGCCACTTATGATGGAAAGGGTAAAATGGTAATTTTACCAGTCTGCCAATTATTCGTGAGCCTAGAGGGTCACACGCATTAAGCACAATACATGACAATAATTATGGATGAGATTTGAGAACGATTCGGTAATTTTCTGGCCTAAGGTTTTAACCAGACGGTTGAAGAAATCAATTCGAGGAAATTGAGCCGTTTTAACTAAACTGAAATTAGAACTCAAGTTAATGGGTTTAATTTGGGTTTTAGTTAAATGGGCTTAAAGCCCATTTAGGGTTTAAGATAAGAGAGGGGTTAAATGCAAATAAGAAGGATTAAAAGGATGGATAATGCAATTTTTATTTTGAAATTCAATTTTAATTTCAAATTAAAAATCACATAATCATTATTCATCTTATCCTTTTGATTTTTTTAGCAACTAACTCCCACTCTCTCTCCCTCACCTTGCTGAAATCTCTCCTCTCTCTACCTCCATTATTGCTCAAGTTTTCCTTTGAATTTTCTAGCAAAAATTTGAGAGAAAAACCATTTTCGGTTGTGTGCTTGTGTGGACTTGATAGAGAGGACACTACGCTTGTGTTCTTGTCGATTACAAGAGGTAAATAATCAGATTTTAATTATGTTTATAACATGTTCAAATAACATTAAGATCAAGTTTTTATCGATCACCACGGTTACATACTATCCGCTGCATGATTTTCAATCTTTGGAACCCGTGGTGATCTCTTTCAGTGGTATCAGAGCTTCATGGGATACTTGTGACCACTGAAAAGAACCTCAAGGGCAAGACCAAGAAGGTCCGTATGGTCAACAAGAAGGTCAGCTTCAAGAAAGCTGATCTAGGTAAGGGTAAGGCTCCTTGGCACCTTGCAGGGCAGATCAGACACCCCAAGCGTCCAAAGGTTCAAGCAGCTCCCAAAACTGCTGTGAATTCTAAGGACAAATCGGAGGAGATATGCTATCACTGCAATGAGCCAGGACACGGGAATAAGGGATTGTAAGCAATACAAGGATCATGTGAAGAAGAGTGGGTATCCACGTCTTCAGGATCAGATATTCACGTTGGTAAGCTTAATCGCTATAACGTAGATAAGAAAAGGCTTAAATCTAATGATTTAAACCAAGTTATAATCTGAGATTGTCATTTAAGGCACATAGACGAGAAACGAATTTCAACACTTCACAAGTGTGGACTTTAAGTCCGTTTGAATTCACTCAAACTGAAAGATTCAAGTCTTGCCTAATGAGCGAGAAACGCATTTCAACACTTCACAAGTGTGGACTTTAAGTCCGTTTGAATTCACTCAAACTGAAAGATGCAAGTCTTGCCTAATGAGCGAGAAACGCATTTCAACACTTCACAAGTGTGGACTTTTTAAGTCCGTTTGAATTCACTCAAACTGAAAGATGCAAGTCTCGCCTAATGGGAAAAATGACAAAGGCACCTTTCACAGGTTTATGTGAAAGGCGAGTGACTTATTAAGTCTAATACATTCCGACGTATGTGGACCTATGAGTACTCAGTCCAAAAGAGAGTTGAACTAATACTTGACTCTGGAAACGGCCGCATTCATTTTGAATCGGGCTTTGATGAAGACAACGATAGTACACCTTGTGACAGTCATTCTATCTCCCATTACTGTGGATGGGTGCGCCTCCGCGTAGTATTCATTAGGATGCGAGCTGAATAAGGTAATCAGTTCTATTTGGATGCGTGCGCCTCCGCGTAGTAGCCAAATAAGAGCTGGACCAGAGTCACAGAAGGTACACCATATGACACTCATTACGTCTCCCGTTACTGTGGATGTGTGCGCCTCCGCGTAGTATTCATTGGGATGAGAGCGGGATGAGATGGGCAGTTCTATTTGGATGCGTGCGCTTTCGCGTAGTAGCCAAATAAGAAATTGACCATAGTCATATATGGTGTGGGAAACATCCTAGTATGTTTTTCCTAAAAAGATTTGGGTAGCAGAGATGCAGGCATCCAAATCAGACAAAATGTGTCTTCGTAAGGTATCCTTAAGAAACTAAGAGATACAACTTCTATATACCCAGCGAGTACAAAGTCTTTGTTGCTCGAGGAGGGGTATTTTTGGAGAAATATATTTCCAAAATAGCTAGTGGGAGTCTCGTGTATCTCGAAGAAATTCGAGAGGATACAGAACAGCCTAAAGCAATTCAGGAGACTGCTATGCAAGATGTAGAAGTACTGGAACCTCAGATGGTCGCCGATGAAGAATCAATCCCTACAGAAATTCCAAATGGTCTAAGGAGGTCTGAAAGATCTCATCATGTTCCAGACAGATATGGCTTCACAGCCACTGAGGGAAATGATGTGATGTTGGTGGATCAGGATGATCCAGAAACCTGCAGACAAGCTTTAACCAGTCCAGACTCCGAAAAATGGTAGAATGCCATGAGTGAGGAAATGAAATCCATGTATGAAAACCAAGTCGGGTGCTTGGTGGATCAAACCTCTGGGATAAAACCCATCGGTTCTGAGTAGGTCTATAGGATCAAGACCGACATGGATGGAAGTCCTCAGACCAATATGGCTAGGATGGTTGTAAAAGGTTATCGTCAGATTCAATACATGGATTATGATGACATCTTTTCACCAGTAGCAATGGTCAGATTGATCCGGATTATTCTTAGCCATAACTATGGCAGATGGATTTAACAACCCCTTCCTTAGCAGGAACTTACTAGATGGCATGTATATCATACGACCTGTGGGTTTTGTAGATCTAAAGAATCCCGGAAAGATTTGTAAGCTGCTTAGATCCATTTATGGATTAAAGCAAGCTTCCCGGAGTTGGAACATTCGTTTTGATGAAGCTGTAAGGGAACTCGGCTTCATCAAAAACAAAAGTGAGCCTTGCGCATATAAGAGAGCGAGTGGGAGTAATATTGTATTCTTGATATATATTCATCGGGAATGACATTCCGACCTTGCCACCAAAGCTTGGTTAGGGAAGTACTTATCAATGAAGGACTTAGGTGATGCTACATTTAATGTAGGCATCAGGATCTCTACAGATCATTCCAAAAGGATTTTGGGCCTAAGTCAGAACATGTTGCTAAGTCAGAACATGTACATAGGTAAAGTGTTGAGAAGATCTCAATGCTTGATTTTAAGAAAGGATACATACCCATGCGTCATGACATTAAGCTCAGCAAGCTACAGAGTCCTAGTACTTCTGATAAGCTGAGCAGGATGAGTAAGATCCCTTATGCTTCGGCTGTGGGATCCATCATGTATGCCAGGATGTGCACGAAACTGGAAGTCTCGTTTGCACTAAGCTATACCAGCAGATTCCAATCTAACCCCGGCCAATTACACTAGATTGCTGTGAAAGGTCATACTCAAATATTTGAGGAGGACCAAGGATGCATTCCTAGTGTATGGGGATATAGATAGAGAACTAGCAGTCAAAGGACAAATCGATGCTAGTTTTCAGACATATCCAGTTGACTTCAAAATTCTGTCAGGATATATTTTGTGTTGAGTTGTGGCGCTTTCAGCTGGATAAGCTTTAAGCAAGCCAAAATTGCCAACCCTACAACGGAGGCTGAGTATATAGTTGCAACAAAAGCAGCTAAAGAGGCCGTATGGATTAGAAGCTTTCTAATCGGATTAGATGCAACGCCGCGAGCGTCTGATCCGATAAGCTTGTTGTGGGACAACACAGGTGCCGTAGCTATTGCTCAAAAGCCAGATTCCACAACAGATCCAAACATATACTCAGCAGGAATCACCTCGTGAGAGTTATCACATATAGAGGTGATAAGGAGATTAAACACTATTCAACTGATGATAATATGGCCGATCCCTTGACAGAGGCTCAGCCGTAGCCTAGGCATGAGGAACATGCAGGGTCTATGGGAGTAGATCAGAACTTAAAATTGGAACCAGGGGCAAGTGGGAGATTGTTAGAGTTATGCCCCAGTCCAATATAAAAGTGATCTACAAATGTAATGTTTTATCATCTTTCCGAATAAATAAATCGGCATATATTACTAATGTGTTGTAGTAATATATCGAATGTAATTTGATCTATGTCATTATGTGTGTAACCACTAATAGTAGATCTATAGATCAGAAAGAATTACATTTGATGAGTCCCTGATCAGCTAAGCTTCTTTCTGAAGCGATCAGTATGGGACTAACTCCTTGTGATCACGCTCTACTGATCATGGCAAAGTATGTGCCGGAGTTATATCATAGATATCATCAGGTCGATGATATCGGACAACCCGATTGTGAGTATGCTGCATAGATCTAGTCATGAGATACTCACATATCGTTACTAGTCATTATATCCTAAGACCAAGGAGTCTTTGTGTACACTATCTAACGTTATATGTAAAAGGGTAGCTATAACGGCTTCGATTGGCTTTGGCATTTATTGCACTAGTGAACTCGAGAGGCGTCTGAGGGATTTATCACTCATACTTCGGTATGAGAAAGATATCCGTTTAGGCCACTTGATGAGTATGACTGAAGAAATAGCATGGCCATGCAGGTGATACCTTAGTATCAGTTTTCAGTCATCTCAGATATCAAGAAACAGTGATTGATAAATTAGGATGACCGTTCTATGCCTATTGATCAATCTGGATATCGGTTTGATAAAAGGACAGTGACATGTACGATAACAGGTTAAGTCGAATAATCAATAATCACGAATATTGGATAATCATAATGTCTTGTTAGAGGCCACTTATGATGGAAAGGGTAAAATGGTAATTTTACCAGTCTGCCAATTTTTCGTGAGCCTAGAGGGTCACACGCATTAAGCACAATACATGACAATAATTATGGATGAGATTTGAGAACGATCGGTAGTTTTCTGGCCTAAGGTTTTAACCAGACGGTTGAAGAAATCAATTCGAGGAAATTGAGCCGTTTTGACTAAACCGAAATTAGAACTCAAGTTAATGGGTTTAATTTGGGTTTTAGTTAAATGGGCTAAGCCCATTTAGGGTTTAAGATAAGAGAGGGGTTAAATGCAAATAAGAAGGATTAAAAGGATGGATAATGCAATTTTTATTTTGAAATTCAATTTTAATTTCAAATTAAAAATCACATAATCATTATTCATCTTATCCTTTTAATCTTTTCAGCAACTAACTCCCACTCTCTCTCCCTCACCTTGCTGAAATCTCTCCTCTCTCTACCTCCATTATTGCTCAAGTTTTCCTTTGAATTTTCTAGCAAAAATTTGAGAGAAAAACCATTTTCGGTTGTGTGCTTGTTTGGACTTGATAGAGAGGACACTACGCTTGTGTTCTTGTCGATTACAAGAGGTAAATAATCATATTTTAATTATGTTTATAACATGTTCAAATAGCATTAAGATCAAGTTTTTATCGATCACCACGGTTACATACTGTCCGTTGCATGATTTTCAATCTTTGGAACCCGTGGTGATCTCTTTCAGTAACAAGTCCGGGAAATAAGCAAAATAAATCCAAACATAACTCACACTTGCTCTCGATCAGCTGTCGAGAGAAAGCGTGATACATTGTTCACAAAATATTACAGACATAAAAGTTGTTCAGTAGTTCAAGAGTCAGAGAATTTCATAGAAAATTTTAAATAGAGCTGCTGTTGGAACTTGCAGTCTCTGTTGCTTCTGTGGAGGCTTCTTGGATAGCATCTTCTGGATCATTTGTGTAATCATCTTCAGAGCCTGGAGGAGACATTGAGTGCAGCAGGTTGGCGCAGTGAGTTCGACAACTACAAATATTGGGCCATTCTACCCAGCATTGGTCAAGGAGTTTATTGTCAACCTGTCAAGCGAGTTTGATGAACCAGAAGACGCTGAATACAGAAAGGTGTTCGTTCGGGGAGAATGCTTTGAAATCTCTGCCTCAACCATCAATGCCTACCTTGGCAGAGAAGACCCAGAAGTCCCGCACTTGAACAAAGTAGCAGTCGAGATTACTGGAGGACGAAAGAAGGTCTCGCCCGTCAAAGACACCATTGCGGCTACTGAGCTTACAACAAAATATTCAATTCTCTACCGCATTGGTCTGGCTAATTGGGCTCCTTCTACGCATGGGTCAAGCATCAAAACCGAGCTGGCTAAACTCATTTACCAAATAGGTACGCAGTCTTCTCTTGATTTTGGCGCTTATGTTATTGAACACCTAGTCAAGCACGCCAAATCATGTGCTATCAAACTTCCTATCGGGTTTCCTTCGCTGATCACCGGTATCCTTCTCCAACAATGTCCTCACATTGTTCGAGAATCGGATATTCCGGGCAAGAAGCCACTGCCCCTTGCTATCAACCTCAAGAACTTCGAAGGGAAGCAGTTGAAGGACCTCGGACTTCCTATGGCCAAAGCATCAGGAGCTTGTTCAAGCTCTCGACCCTCAGGACCAATTGGCAGTAGGATGGAGGAAGAATTGGTGGAAATGATCGATGATTTGGAGAAGTCAATTGCAATGCTATCGACCCGCAAAGTCGCCTGTGAAGCTCTGCTCAATGACCTCCGCTCTGCTGCTGCTGCTGAAGATGATGTTGACGACTCCACGTCGTTTTAAGTATTTCTCTGAATTTACTATGATAAACTCTGTTCCACAACACTCTTAAATCCTCGGGGTCTGTTCGAGTTATTTTCCGCACATTATGACTATTTTTTTGGGATATTTGCTCTTGGTTGAGCTGGATATTTTGCTCATGTTTGAGCCGTTTATTTTGCTCATGTTTGAGCTGTTTATTTTGCTCATGGTGTGAGCTGGCTTTTTACCCTGTTGTTTAGTCGAATTTCATTGTAAGATTGCCTTTGGCAATATTGTTAGACAAACAGGGGGAGATAAATGTGATACGACAGAAGTTACGCCAGAAGCTACGCAAGGAGTTACGCCAGAAGTCGCGCCGAGAAATGTGCATAGAAGTCACCGCTCCAGAAGCCGCCCAAGAAGTTAAGCTCCAGAAGCTGCTCCAGAAGATAAACCAGAAGCCGCACAAGAAGTCGCATCAGAAGTCACGTAACTTGCTGTGTGCGTAACTGCCTCAAGGTGACGACGATGTGCCTGCTTGGAGTAAAGAAGTCACATCACTTGCTGTGCGTAACTGCCACAAGATAAATCACTTGCTGTGCATAACTGGCACAAGATGACGATGGGCTTAAAAAGGTGTTTGCCTAAAAAATTGCCAAAGGGGGAGATTGTTGGTACGTTTATTTGTTGGCATGATTTTTTAGCGCAAATGTAAGAAGTCGTGCAACATGTTACATGACATGTGGAGCGACTTGTTACGGTCCAGATTAGGAAAGTTTGAAGCTTTCCTATTTCGACGAAGCTTGGAGCAAAAGAAGAAAGGCGCCACGAAGACTTGGAGTGCAAGAGAGTGACGTCGACAAGTCAGGCGACTTCCAGCTGGCAGTTACACGTCAGCAATAGGCGGCAACTCGACTTGCCTGATTTATTCAGGAAGTCAGAACAGGCAAGACGACTTCCAGCTGTCGTGGAAGGCGGCAACAACTTTCTTGACTTTCCTGTTCCTGGTCCGAGGAGGATTAGGAATGTGAGCTGCTATAAAAAGCCCTTGCCTTTCCTGACTTTCCTGACTTTCCTGTTCTAACACTGCAAGATTTCTCAGAGCTCTTAACCGTGCACCATCGACGTGTTGAGAGGCTGAGTAAGATTCGATAGAACGGATCTTTGCTCCGATCAAACATCAAGTCGCGAAGACTAGAGTGTTTGGATCGGTTAGGATTTTTGTTTGTGATTGAAGATTCAGAACTCCGTCCAAGAAGACAACGACACCGAGCATAGGCTTGCTCGAAGAGTGGAATTGAGGGAATCTCAAAGACAGGGGGAGAGGCTCCTGGTCGAGGTGATTCACGGTGAGATCTATAGTAGCTTAGGACAATAGCTTGTGTGATAGCTAGTTGGTGCTTGAAGTTGTACTATTGACTACCTATAGTGAAAAACCTTTCCACTGGCAAAGTGCCCCCAGACGTAGGTGCGGAGTCACCGAACTGGGTAATCATCTCTGGTGTCGTTATTATTATCTGTCCATTACTTTGCTTACGGTTTCCACAAGAAGTCGATACACAAGTTAAAGACTTTGTGTTCGACTTCCTGACTCGGCTACAATTCAGAATTTCACCCATGTTCTTCCTTATGGCGTTCAAGACATCATGGGGTGTTTCCAGAGGAGTAGATATTTCCTCCATATCAAAAACACCCAAGGAAAAATTTGGAGAACTCTTCTTCTTCCTATTACAGGAAAGAGTCTCTTTTGCAACAACCAATGCAGAAATAACAGAGGGTGTCTTAAAATAAGCATCATTATAAAAAAAGGAATCACATATGTCCTCGTGATTCTTGTCCTCTGCCGGTCTGTTCTCGTGATGTTGTGATTTATGCTCAGAAAACGAAACATCAACCCGAGACAACAGTCCAACAAGCTCTTGAACATGTTCTCAACTTTTTTCCTCACACACTTGATTTCTTTAATGAGATTCTGAATACATAAATGAATAAATATGAAAAGATGCAAAACTGTATGAAACTACACACAAACATGTATCGAAATATAATATGAACACCTTTCATATAAGTGAAATCCAACAAACACTCATAAAACCATGAAAACTATGTATGAAAGGCTCTCAGAAAACTAGAAAATCTATAAAAAAAAATGGTGAAGTAGAATTCAACTGCTTCTACCAAACATACTTCAAATAATAACCAAATCAGAGCATGCAAAACTGTATGAAACTACACATAAACATGTATCGAAATATAATATGATCACCTTTCATATAAGTGAAATCCAACAAACACTCATAAAACCATGAAATACCATAAGGCCTTTCAGATCCAAGTCGACCAGACAAATAAGGGATCCAGTGTGTTGAAAATGTGAAGGCCTTTCATATACCATAAGAGAGTCATGTGAACAGATCTGTTTAAAACCTGGAGGTCTTTCAGATTCCAGAAGAATTTGAAATATTTAAGAGGAATTCAAAAGAATAAGACATGTTTCAAAATTTGTAAACCTTGCATATAACTACAAGTAAAACAAAACAGTGGATATTTACATTTGAACAAGATTTCTGAAACACACTCGAAAAAAATGAGTTCATCAGCTTATCATCACAACAAGTTTCATGCCATAACAATTACATATCATAGAAATGACATAATAGAAAAATTACAATATTTGTGTGACATTGTATTCATCGACAACCAATTACAGTTAAATATTTTCTCATAGACTTTAAATTCTTTTCGTCGATTCTAAATGTTTTGCCTATTCCATTGTAAAATCTTTCAACATCTTCTAAAATTTTAGCGCGTTCAACATTTTGCTCCCAAGTCAACAGCTTAAAGGAAAAGCACACACGGAGAATATTAAGTTGAGCTTCGTGCTGTGAAAAAAAAATACATATTATCAGTAATAGTTTCCACTGTCATTTAATCATTTTAATGTGTATATAAGCAAATAAATTGATAAATAGACATACATTCAATTTGTTTGTAGCCAATGATGCTTTCCACTCTAAATTTCCCATGTAGTTCTCCATCACCCACATTGCGAATATTGCAGAATTGTCAAATTTTTCTGAGAACGCCCAAGGGATGTTCAATAACGCAGGCTGTATATTTTCAAAAGATTGAGCCAATTTTATACTAAGCGTCTTGAAATATTCCAAAATAACTTTGCACTGCAGGATGTAATAAAAAAGAATTAGTTATAAAAAAAACTAAAGTGAAAAGGAAATAAATTGTTTATGTGTTTACAATTCTTAAAGGTGCTTCCTTGTATCGTTCAAAATCACTCTCTTCTGAAAACATGTTATCAATTATGCGTATGACACGTTTCTTCACTTCAAAGCAAAACAACCACACATGGTTATTATTACACACAGGAACCATAATCTATATGAAACAAAGTACAAAAACATACAAACATCAGAAGTAGATAAAAACTGTGCAGTGTGATTTAAAAATAATTATCATTAAAAACATATCCATTAAAGAGTTTGATACTGACCACAGAAGTGCTCATTGCTACTTCTTTGAAATTAAAGAACACATTTGCACGTCTTAAAGCCAATTCAGGATCCCATGAATCTTCAAAAATATTTTTCTGCAAAACAAAACAAATAAGTTAAACATCTAATATTCATTCCCAATATAACAAAATTCAAACAAACACTAGCTAGTGCAGTAGTACTTACGGTACACTCTGGAGAAAGAAAAATTCTCTTTGGAGCATATGGGTTTCCATAATGCTCATCATAGTTCAAGAACCTCGCCCACATGTGTATAACATTTGTATCAGCACAAACACCTGACTGTAGAGTTCTTACACTGGATAATGACAGGGTCTCATTAAAATGATTAACCACAACAGATTTCCTGCAACATATCATGTCGTATTATTACTGTTGTTCAACAATTTAACACACAAGTAATAAAACATATATTTTTTTATTTATATACTTACTGTAAGTTACGTTCACTGCTATTCTGATTAAATAGCCACTCATACAGCAGCTTCTCATAAGACTTTAGTGCTCTGGTGATGTTAGTGCTGCGTTCACGATATGGAGACAAAAACACAGCAGCTTGAGATGCAACTCTCTTCCCTAGTATTGGTTGTTCACTGCTAACATTCTTCGGGTATGAGGCAGCACATTCGTCTGATGAAGTACTAACACTGTCATGTGATTTCTGTCCATTATCATCTTCTTCTTCGGGTATAAGGTCCTCACCTAATGTAGAGCATAATTTCTCAATAGGTGTAGAAATGTTAGCTCCGAAATTAAGCTCCTTGAGTCCAATCGCAGCATCTTGCTCATTTTCATCCTGTGTGATTCTAAGACTAAAAGACGGGAAATCAGGTGTATCAAAGTGGTCAGCGTCAACGTCATGATATTCATCGATAACTGGTTCTGATGTTTGTTATGAACAGACAATGTCTCTTCTTCTCTTATAGCAATCCAAAACATTTAAGTTCGCTGTTGTCTGAATATCCTTCACAACACTATCAATTACTGCATCGATGTCCACATTTTCTTCAAAATCTGAAACACTTGTTGAACATTCTGTTCTATGGACCCCATCAGTTTGGTCAGCAATTGAAATAGGAGAATGATGAGTACCTTCTTTCAGAGAAGAAAATAGTACATGACAAGCTTGCTGAACTGCATCTTCAACAGCAACATCTACAGAACCATCTTTCTTCCTAGTTTGCACAATGCCCTCCAACCAATTATAATCCTTAAAATGAGCCCATCCTTGAACCATTACACATCTGGCTTCTGACATGATTTGGATCATCTTCTGATTCACTACTTCCATTTCTCTTATGACATCCTGAATGCAGATATCAGTTACAGTCAAGAAGATAAGCAGAACAAAAGTTCAATTGAAACAAATCAAAACAATGTATCAATTATCAAATTCTCACATGAATCAGACAAATTTATAAAATCTGAAAGGCATTCATATAATACCAAACTTATCAAACCAGTGAAGGACAACATTACATAGTTTGAAAGGCTTTCATATAACTAAAGAACATGTCAACACATTGAAGAACAAACCATTCACATACACCAAATACATATCATAACAAGGAGAAAATGAACAGAAAAGCTTAACAAAAAGCTTATATAGATTGCTTGAAAATACACACACAAAAAATCAGTCAATACCTTCTCTTGCGAAACATCTACAACCTCAACAAGTTTGTCCATACCAAGTCTAGGCAAAATAGTGCCCTTTCCAAATCCTCCACTTTCAGCTTCTGTCTTGAGTCTTTTCTTGGCAATTTCAGTTTCCCATCCAGTGATGCTTGGCAATACACGAGGGACTTGATAGTTCTCAGAATAGACTCGATCAAGATAGAACAGCTGACAAAATATAAACTGAAGTAAGTAAAAACCAGAACTACATTTCCATATTCATAATATTCTGTAAAAACCAAACATTCAAATGAATCTGAAATATCATACCGTCAAGAAATTGATTGGACCATAATACCAACTACCCTTGTTTGTGGCCCGGGCAACCCAATCTTCCTTGTTTCTATTCAAACTCTCTATCACGGCAGCACACCAATTGAACTTTTTGACGCGCTCAACATCGGCTATTGCTTCAAAATATAATTGGTTGATGTAGCTACTTGGACGAAAATCAATCATGTAGCTACAGAAGGCAACCAAGAAATTCTGCTTGAATAACTTGCCGCCACCCGTCTGGGTCTCCATTTGTTGAAAAACTTTACTTGGAGTTATAGAAGCTTTATGCGTCAAAAATTGAGCCCTCCATTCCATAAGTGAATCAGTTGTTTGGTCATTCTGTAGCATGGGAATATTTTCTTCACCACGTGGTATGCCCAGGGTAGAAACCACGTCTTCCTCTGTTATTGCAAGTTTTCTGCCATCTTCAAAAATAATCGCCTTCAATTTTGAATCGTAATTATTAACCAGCGATATCCAAGTGGGCCAAAAGTCCGATCCAACCCTAGTTCAAGTATACCCCCAAACCCCATATCAATCACATCTTGCTTCTGCTTCTCACTGAATACTGAAATAGCATAATGTAACTTATCCAGGGATGATCGTGTGTCGAGTCTGTCCAAACGCGGTTGAGGGATTTTGTCCTTCCCTTTCTTTACATTCTTCTTCTTAATCTGTTTGGCTCTACCAGCACTTCTCTTTTGCCTGTCATCAACCTCCCTCTCCTCTGGTTCCACAATATCAGGTACAGTAACAATAGTACCAGCAGTGGCACTAGTACCTTCCCCCTTCTCAATCTGTTCATCAATGTTTTGTATTCTTGTCTTTTTAATTACTGCACTGATTACCAGATTGTCGTCAGAATCAGACGATCCTTCAGTCGCAACTGGCCTTGAATCTATAGACAGAATCAAGTAAATTCATCAAATCGAGCTACAACTTGTTCAATCGAACAATGACATGCAAATGTACTGGTTAAAATTACATCGATAAATATATCTATAAAGCTCGAAATAGACTAAAAATCACAAATCCTACAAAATCACGAGCTAGGGTTCACTGAAATTGATTTTTTAGCTGTCAATGCTTACCGGCTTTTCGCTTTCGGCGCACTTCTAACATCTTGTCAGAACTTTTTCCAAGGTTATCAGAGCCTCCGCGATTCTTCATTCTCTGATGAATTATTTGGTTTGAATTCGCTTTGAATGTCGTTTCCAGAAATCACAACTAAGAGATCACAGTGACCGCCAATATGCACAACTCGAATACATAACTCATTTCCAAAACAACGATAAAAAGACTTAATAGCCACAAAAGTTGGAGTATATTACAAAACAATGCCACTGGCTAATCGTTCACAAAATATGAACGCCTTTCACATACTACAAATTTAGGAAACATATGAAAGCCTTTCACATTCTACTCGTCCAAAAATCAGACAAGGCAAATTTGTAAAATCTGTAGGCATTTCATATAAACAAATTATTGACTGCAACATGATTTCTGTAATCAATTTTCAAAATCTGAAGGCCATTCATATAACATAAAAATTGTCAAATTGAGGGACAACAACATTTCATCAGGTTTTCTGTGATACATTATATGAAACTCAAATGTAATATTTAACAAAAGAATAAGAATAAGGTATTCATCCAAAAATCAGACAAGTAAGGCAAATTTGTAAAATCTATAGGCCTTTCATATAAACAAATTATTGACTGCAACATGATTTCTGTAATCAATTTTCAAAATCTGAAGGCCATTCATATAACATAAAAATTGTCAAATTGAGGGACAACAACATTTCATCAGGTTTTCTGTGATACATTATATGAAACTCAAATGTAATATTTAACAAAAGAATAAGAATAAGGTATCCATCCAAAAATCAGACAAGTAAGGCAAATTTGTAAAATCTATAGGCCTTTCATATAAACAAATTATTGACTGCAACATGATTTCTGTAATCAATTTTCAAAATCTGAAGGCCATTCATATAACATAAAAATTGTGAAATTAAACTAATTATATACATAACAATGATTTCATATACATTTTGTATCTACAAAGTGTTCAACTGTAATACATCTACTTGAATCTTTTCAATAAAAGAAACAACTCAAAACTGTACAACCTATTTCCTCATATCCTCAACTATCTTGAACTGATTACCCCTCACTTTTGAAGAACTCTGATATTTCTGATATATTTCTGGCCACATTTTATTCTTCTTCCAAGTGAGTAATTGAAAAAGGAAACGGACTCGAAGCCTTTCTAATTGATCAATCTACAGAAACACAACACAAAATGTTGTAAGTAATTCATATATCCAACAAAACTTAATAGTCATACATCATAATCAGTAATTCACATATACTTACATTATCTTTCTTCAAAAACGCTTTCTAATGATTACAACCCATATAGTTTTCTTCATGTCACATAGTGAAAATTCCACAGTCATTACTATTTGATATTGAACCCCATGGCAGTTCTACAAGATCATAATCAACTAGCCTCATTTCTGAATCAATGGTCTTGTTGTAGTTGGACATCAATTCACAGAAACACTCATGCTGTCATACAACAAATTAGTTATAAATCATGACAACATCTAGTACACAAAACCTAAAATAAAATTCAGTATTAATACACATACCACAAAGTTGGGAACATTTTGGTAGTGATCCAAAGGCAATTGGCGATTGCCCAAAACCTCAAAGCTGAACTTTTTACTATTGAAACAGGTTAAATAATAGTGGTTGGACTGCCAAATTGGTACAAATACCTATAAAAGTTAAATCTGTAAGTCTTTCATATACTTGACAACAAAATACAAAATTTAGTGGAAAAAAGACAGTTGAATTACCAAATCAATTTGATCAATTCGGAGAAATAAATCTTTCAATTGCTTCTGTGCAGCATCTATCCATTCTTTTCTTAAAGTAGTTGTTAACTTTCTTGCCCGAACAAGGGGATCCTGCAAAACAAATAACATTACTTAAAACATAAAACTTTTTATAACAAATCATAAATTACTTCACGGATTGTTAATATAAGTCACCTACCGACATACTACAGTATAAAAATAATCGAGAAGGGGCAGCATTATCCCTGTATCTTTCTTGCTCGTTCAGGTACAAAGACCAAGCATCAATTACAGGAATATGAACCCACATATTGAACTTGAGGGATTGGAAATCGTCACAGTAGAGAGAACATCCTGAGATCTCTTCCTTCAAAAACTCATTTTCATCCACAACTTCCATAACCCACGAATACAATCTCTGTTCACAACAACTCAAATCAGAATGGAAGTTTGTTCTTTGATTGCAAAACTTTGCCAACAGAATCTCAGATGGCACAACTTCTACTTCTTCTTCAGGGTTTTGTAATTTCAATAAATCATCAATTCTAACACAATCCTTCTGCACAACATCTGAATCTGAATCAGTTACACTGCGCATTTCAATTTCATACTATGACCACTTGGGCTTCCACCAGAGCATCCAGCATGTAAACTAAAGTCCAACTCCTTCACAGTAGTTTCCAAGCCAAAAAAGTTAACAATAGTATCTCCAGGTACTCCAAAACTGTCTCCCAAATTATCATCTCCAAAACAGTCTTGCGCAGCAATCAATGCTTCCAGATATTCCTTTGGTGACATCCCCATGTTCTTCCATATGGCGTTCAAGACATCATGGGGTGTTTCCAGAGGAGTAGATATTTCCTCCACATCAAAAACACCCAAGGAAAAATTTGGAGAACTCTTCTTCTTCCTATTACAGGAAAGAGTCTCTTTTGCAATAGCCAATGCAGAAATAACAGAGGGTGTCTTGAAATAAGCATCATTATAAAAAAAAGGAATCACATCTGTCCTCGTGATTCTTGTCCTCTACCGGTCTGTTCTTGTGATGTTGTGATTTATGCCCAGAAAACGAAACATCAACCCGGGACAACAGTCCAACAAGCTCTTGAACATGTTCTCAACTTTTTTCCTCACACACTTGATTTCTTTAATGAGATTCTGAATACATAAATGAATAAATATGAAAAGATGCAAAACTGTATGAAACTACACACAAACATGTATCGAAATATAATATGAACACCTTTCATATAAGTGAAATCCAACAAACACTCATAAAACCATGAAAGCTATGTATGAAAGGCTCTCAGAAAACTAGAAAACCTATAAACAAAATGGTGAAGTAGAATTCAACTGCTTCTACCAAACACACTTCAAATAATAACCCAATCAGAGCATTCAAAACTGAATGAAACTACACACAAACATGTATCGAAATATAATATGAACACCTTTCATATCACTGAAATCCAATTAATCACTTATAAAAATATTAACGTTATGTATGAAAGGCTCACATAAAACTGAACAAATGGAAGACCATGCATCAGTATCACGAATCAGACATGTTAAAAAATATGAAGACCTTTCATACGACAACTGAACAACATATGAAGAAAAACATTCAAACAATTCTTCTAAAACAATAAAGGATATAAAATTCACACTGTAGTAGACAAAATAAAATCCTTACGTTCATTGCAGCATCTTTGGCTTGTGAACTCTGCATGTCCACTGAGATCTCAAACCTCTCCAAAATCAAAGAACCATTTCTAAATCCCCCCTGTTTCAGCTCCTTCTCACACAAGTCTTTGCAAACGCGTCAGTCCATCCAGTAATTGTTGGAAATATACGTGGTACAGAAACATTCCCAACAAAATCAACTCAATCCAAGTAAAAAAGCTGAGACAAAACAGATAATACTATGTCAATCATATTCATTTTATAAATATGAAAGCCTTTCAGATACACAAAAACATATCAAAACAAAAAAGAAAGACTTACCGTCAAAAATATGAGTGGACCATAGTATCTGCGTTTAACGTTACTTAGTTGAGAGTTCCAAATGTAACTATTTCTTCTCAAACTTTCTAATATAGGAGAACACCAATTGAAATCCTTAACAACTTCAACATCTGCTATAGCTCTAAAGTATGACAGGTTTGGATAACTACTTGATCCAAAATCTATAAAACTTGTGCAAAACATGACGAGAAAGTTCTGCTTAAACAAAATACCCCCTTCCTTCTGCCTTTCCATGGCATCATATACATATGAACTATGGATTTTTTCACCAGTTCTGTTGAACTGTGACCTCCACAACTGAAGAGCATCGCCTTCCTTATGACCCAAAATAGGGCGATGACCACGAGGTATACCAAGGGTACACTGAATATCTTCTTCTTCAATCACTAAATCACGACCACAATCCATTCTAATTGTTGCAAACTGAGGATTCAGATTCTCCACAATCCAGTACCCAAGAGCACCTTGAGTACGACTTAATCCAAGCTGTAAAATACCTTCAAAACCCATCTCCTTAATATCACTCCTCTGCTTATCACTAAAAACTTTCATGCTGCAGAAAAGACCTCTTGGAGGCGAACGAGTGTCTATACACTCAACAATTGGTTTTTCTTTTATAGCACAAAACTTCATCATGATCTGTTTGGGTTTCAAAATAGGCTTCTCTGTTCTAAGCTTCTTTGTCATGCACTTGTTTGTTGTCTCTTTGAGGGGTAAGTCATCCACATTACATTCTTCTGTAGAAATCGGAAAAGTAAAACGAACATATGCTCCAACATTTCTCCTCTTCTTCATAACAAAATCAATAGTTTGGTTGTCATCAGAATCAATTTCACCTACACAAAATATCATTAACAAATATGAAAGTCATTTCATTATACCTTAACAAATGTTTAACGCAATCATTTCTCTGAAAGGCTTTCATATAACGCAAACACATATCATGTTTATATACAAAAAAACCAGTTCACAGAGACACATTTAAAAAAATCAAAGGGAATTCCAAAAATATGAAAGGCTTTCATATAACGCAAAAACATATCAAACCAAGCCATAGTGACACTGAATAGGTGTTCTGCAAACACATATCATGTTTATATACAAAAAACCAGTTCACAGAGACACATTAAAAAAAATCAAAGGGAATTCCAAAAATATGAAAGACTTTCATATAACGCAAAAACCTATCAAACCAAGCCATAGTGACACTGAACAGGTGTTCTGCAAACACATATCATGTTTATATACAAAAATATGAAAGACTTTCATATAACGCAAAAACCTATGAAGACCTTTCAGATACATTCTGTTCAAACCAAGCCATTTACACAATATGAAGACCTTTCAGAGAAATAAACTCCAAGCAAATTAAGCAATTATTACTTGTCTTCTTCGTCTCAATGCTACGAGCCTCCTTCAACTTCCTCTTCTCCGATAATTTGGCCATCACTGCAACAGAATCAACGGCACGATATAGAGATCTCGGTTTTCAAAAATCGCAACCTCTCGCAAAGCTCGAAATCGACTACTAATGCAAATCGCCTTCCCCAAATCTGAAATCACTCACAAATCGCCTTCCCAAAATCACCTCCTATGTCAATTTGCCTTCCCAAAATCGCTAATCACTCGATCGATCGATTGCAAATCACCACCTCTCGCAACTCGACTCAGCACAGATCAGAAAACTTCTTGAAATGACGATCATACCCCTGCACATGTTGCCGAAAATGCGAAATGACGAAAACAAATTACAACTTCGACTTATTTACACCTCATGCCACCGCGTCCATCTTGACCGTTGGTCATATAATCGTGTGGCTGAGATTTTTCCCTTGTTACCTATTTATAGCCATGGTTTTCTGGTGATTTTTTCCCAGGAATAAGCTAGTATTATGTTCCTTCAAAGGCCTTAAGAATGATGCTTAAAAATTGAGAGAGATGTTTTTGTTTCTTACCTTGGACCAAGATATTGTTATTTTAACAAAAGGTTAAATTCCATCATGAGGGTGGTAATGCCTCAACAACGTGAACATCATCCTTCAGTGTTTCAATGAAGTGCTTCCAATTAAATACATCTTTAATGCCACTGAAACACAAGAATAAAATATAAGATAATATGCCCTTCACTTAGGGCATATTGGATCATAAGTGAACTTGAATGCGTGTGACGTAGATATAGAGCCCTGGGGAAACTCCACTGTCGGTAATTCTGGTTGTTTTATCATGAGACGTGAGATGTGAAGTTTTTTTTTATCAGCAAGAAAGCATGTATAAATGGGAAAAGGCAAGTACAGCCGTCTGGGAAAGAAGACCCAGAAAAGAAAAATACAAAGGGAGGTAATAGCCTAAGAGAGAAGAGATCTCAAAACCGCCCTCGGGTTTGCGCACCAGTTAGGTAGCGCATGCTCCCCCGTCATTTTGCAATACAATAGGAAGCAAACAGACCTATCATCAACCCAATAGGAGGTGTGGTCGAGCGAAGGGAGGACTAGAGCTGCTTTCATAACTTTAGCAATAGTAACCATATCACATCTCTGCACTCCAATAGTAACTATACACGAGTTTGCAATAATTATTATAAGTCTAGTGAAATCTGTTGGGGTTTTGTGTGTTTAAAAGTCTCATTTGGTTAAATCTCAGATTAAAAGAATTAAAAATGTTTTTTGGGTTTAAATTGTTTTGCTCTCCTCTATGGTTTGTGTGAGCCTAATAAGGGGCAACCTGAGGCTTGGGCCAAACCCACACGCGCGCCGCCGCCGTCTGGCTCGGGCACGGGTCCGATCCGGTCTGGCTCGGCTCGGCTGGCTTTTCAAATTCAAATCTTTTTAAATCTGATTTTAAAAATCTTTTGAATTTAAATCTTGATTTAATTCGTCAATTTATTGTGGCTGTTACATGTATTTATTGGTAACATTAAAATTGGCATTTTAATGTGTCATTATGTGAGTTTAATTCATTTCCCCTCAGATATTTCTATAAATACTGAGGGGTGTCTCCTCATTTGATACATAGATCACTTGCTGCCATTTTACTTGCTGCCAATTTTACTTGCTACCAAAATAATTCTCGATCTTTTCCCGGTTCATCATCCTTCGTCTTTCCCCGATTGCGCAATCTGACTGTCGTCAGACGGTTGTTTGTTCAATCGTCGGAATTTCTTTGGTAAGATTTGTTTTCGTCCTGGACAGAGTCTGTATTGTTCCAGCCTCAGCTGTGCGAGTGGGCTCACTTCTGAGGGACAACCGTGTAAACCTCGGAAGCAACCGAACTTGATCGCCACCACGGTCCACCCGAAATAATTGCTTTCAAGTCAGTGGCCTCCTTACCACGGCGCGGTTCTTGACTAGTCTTCTTCATCTCCCAAGTTTCAGATATCGACAACAAAAGATTTGGATACGGTGTTGCGTGCCACGTCATTCCGGGTATCTTATTCCAACAAAACCTATTGAAATATCAGAATGAATAGTGAGACAGACCCCAAATCTCACCTGGTTCAAGCCTCCATTAGCATTTATGAGAATGTAACCATTTGTCTTCACATCTAGCTCTGCCAAGTGAAGCAAGTAGCAGAATTTAAATATCATGAAAACCGCAAATACACTTGAACACATACATGCACGATAACATATACAAATGAAGTAATTTATCTAGATGTATAAGGATCATACTTTTGTAATACTGCTATTAGCGTGTGTTCAGTCATGCTTCCTTCCTCCCGATACCGGTAATCATGAGAGATTTGATCCATTCTATCTAAGGGAAGGGAATGCTGTAAATGCTAAATAAAGGTAACAAAGTTTAGGCAACAAAGATATGACTGCAAGGAAATCAGTAAAATAAAGGCTTAATAATGTGATAATTCTAGGCCATTACAAGTACTAGTTGTTTAGAGGAAGAAAGTCCAACAACAAGGTAGTGCGATTGAGAAAGGGATAATTCTAAATCATGATAATGAGTCATTTGAGCCATACAATCATATGAAAGTGTACCAAACAACTAGTAACATAAATCTTCTCTCGGTTACCTCAGAAACATAATTAGTTCTTGTTAAAAATGCAATTCCCAAAATATGAGACAAATAGCTACATACAAGAACTAGTACAGCTCAACTCACATAATTTGATTAACATGTAGTAGCATATGTTTTCAACCCTTTATTCATATTTCTAGAAAGCATGAAACAACAAATGTATATTACACGACAAACAGCTTAAAATATATGAAATGAATTGAAGTTAACGATTATAACTAAACAAAATAAAGTTATATAATGATACATCAAACTAACACAATCCTGAAATAGCAATTATGGCAGTATATGAATATGTTGACATGAAGCATCACGATAATTCACAAAGCAATACGAAATATGAGATAGAATGTGAACCAACCTGAAGCGACCTAGTTGTTTCAATGGCAGATCCAAACCAGCCATTAGCACAGACCTTGGAAACTCCCATAAAGAAGTAGAGGCCGAAGAAGAGAAAGAACATCCAATGGCCGAGCTTCTTCTTCTTCTTCCTCATCCCCAAATCCATGGAAATGGATCCAATAGGCTTGTTAAACAGAGCCTTGACGGCACCGACATGAAGTCTGTGGTCTTCAATGGCAGAGGAGGAGGCGGGGTCAGATGTGTTGAGATATGATACCCAGAATGACGTGGCACGCAATACCGTATCAAAATCCTTTTGTTGTCGATATCTGATACTGAGCAGACGAAGAAGAATGAATAAGAACCGTGCCGTGGTAAGGAGGCCACTGACTTGAAAACAATTATTCCGGGTGGACCGTGGTGGTGATCGAATCCGGTTGCTTCCGAGGTTAACACGGTTGTCCCTCAGATGTGAGCCCACTCGCACAGCTGAGGCTGGAAAAATGTAGACTTTGACCAGGGGAAAAAGATCTTACCAAAGAATTTTCGCCGATTGAACAAACAACACTCTGGAAGACCGTCTTATTGTGCAATCGAAGAAAGACGAAGGAAGAAAACTGAAGAACAGTTCGAGAATAATTTTGGCAGTGAGATGTTATTTTTGGCAACAAGATGTGTGTGTCAAATGGGGAGACACCCCTCAGTATTTATAGAAATATCCGAGGGGAAATCAATTAAACTCACATTTAAAAACACATTAAATCAACCCATCAATGCCTCTAATAAATACACGAAACTAACATAACTAATTCACGAAATCAGTTTAGTCCGCACCGCAGGTGCTCTAATAAAGCCCAAAGCCCAAACCCGAGCCGAACAACGCCAGACCGGACCGGACCCGGACGGACGGCGGCGGCGGCGCGCGTGTGGGTTTGGCCCAAGCCTCAGGTTACTCCTTATTAGGCCCACACAAACTACAAAGGAGAGCAAAACAATTTAAACCCAAAATATCTTTTCAATTCTTTCAATGTGGGATTCCAACAAATGGGGCTTTTAACCAATCAAACCCCAACAATCCCCCACAAAAAGCCTCACAAATAAAGGGTAAAAAAAGAAGTTCCTGGACAAAGGAAGATATGATACTTAAGTGTTAATGTCTTTCGACTTGAATTGGCACATAGTGAAGTGAGGCAACAACGTACTTGTGAAAACGAGTGAATTGCTTCTTGAACTTGTTTTTCACTTTTCGGTGAGACCCCCACATCACATATCTTATCTTCTAATCTACACGTTCCGCGATACCTGATCTACGCTTTTAAGGCCATGCGTACACCTCGGTCTCGCGAGTGTATTTGGAAAACTTTTTCGAGTCTTCCACTGATAGCGGCCAAACCATCACACCCGCATAGGTAGCTCGTCAAGTACGTCACGCCAGTACTGACTAATGAGCTATTAAGGACAGAGAGTCCAACCTGTCAGCTACAGACAAATCTCATCAGGTGCGTCTCGATAGCACCACCAAGAACTGGTTATGAGTCATCAACATCAACAATCCATCTAGTGCGTCTCAATAGCACCACCAAGAACTGGTTATGGATTGGTCGTCTAGAAACTCATCAAGTGCGTCTCAATAGCACCACCAAAAACTGGTTATGAATTTTCAAATTTGAGATCCATCAAGTGCGTCTCAATAGTACCACCAAAAACTGGTTATGGAATCTCTAGCACAATTTTATGGACAAAGTAGTGCAGCGAGAGTTATATGGTTTCGTTCGACCGGTCATTGGTATTCACCATAATTTCACGATGAGGGCTTAAGCCCCATCCCCCTCGAAGTGTCAAGGAAAACTTTCCTTGGTAATCCCTTTGTAAAAGGGTCAGCAAGATTTCTTTTGGATTTCACATAATCCAAAGAAATTACTCCGTCTCTCAGAAGTTGTCGAATCACACCGTGCCTTAGGCGAACATGTCTTTTCTTTCCATTGTAGACATTGTTCTTTGCCACGCATATGGTTGACTGAGAATCACAACGTAGTGATACCATAATTGCCTGCCGTCCCCAGATGGGCACGTCGGCCAACATGTTTCTCAGCCAGTCTGCTTCTTGCCCTGCCAACTCGAGGGAAATCAACTCGGATTCCATCGTGGAGCTGGCAATGCACGATTGTTTGGAGGATTTCCAAGAGATTGCGCCTCCACCCAAAGTAAAGACATAGCCGCTTGTAGAAGTTACCTCATCCTTACGCGAAACCCAATTTGTATCACAGAATCCTTCTAGAACAGCAGGAAACTTGTTGTAATGCGATGACCAGTCAATGGTCCCTTTCAAGTACTTGAGTAGACGACGAAGGGCTTCCCAATGTTCTTTACTAGGGTTGTGAGTGTAACAACTCAACTTGCTCACCGCATAGGCAATGTCAAGTCGTGTACAGTTCATGAGGAACATCATACTTCCTATGATCTTGGCATATTGGATTTGTGACACGCTGTCTCCCAAGTTCTTCGTCAAATGTATGTAAGGATCATAGGGAGTTCTTACATGTGTGACATCAAAAGAGTTGAATTTCTTCAACACCTTTTCAACATAGTGAGATTGACTTAGAGAGATACCATCAGAGTCCCTCAAAACCTTCACTTCTAAGATGACATCTACCTCCCATAATTCTTGCATCTCAAAGTTGGATGATAGAAACTCCTTGATTTTGTTTATAACAGCCAAATTACTACTAAGGATTAACATATCATCGACGTAAAGGCATATATTCACACAATCTGATTCAATCAACTTTGTGTAAACACACGAATCAGAGTTGTTGACAGTATATCTTTTACACACCAAAGTGTTGTGGAATTTCTCATACCATTGCTTTGGTGATTGTTTCAGTCCATAAAGTGACTTCCTCAACTTACAGACCTTTTCCTCTTGACCTTTTATCACGAATCCCTCAGATTGTGACATATAGATCTCCTCATGAAGATCTCTATTCAAGAAGGCGGTTTTGACATCCATCTGATGTATAACTAACTCATGGATGGCAGCTAGAGCGATTAGTGATCTAATCGTAGCTATCTTGGTCACAGGGGAATAGGTGTCGAAGTAGTCAATGTCTTTCCTCTGAGTGAATCCTCGGACCACTAGTCTTGCCTTGAACCTTTCAATTGTACCGTCAGGCCTTAGTTTCCTCTTGAATATCCACTTACTACTAATGGGTTTACACCCCTTAGGTAGGTCGGATAATTCCCAAGTCTGATTTGACATGACAGCTTCCTTCCAAAAACCAGCATCAACGGATCTTAATGCTTCTCTTTAGGTTTTAGGATCATCTTCTGTCAGATAGGCGGATACTAGTTCTTCACTTACAAAGTCCACATTCACGATCTCAGTTAGAAATGAAGTGACAAAATCATCTCCAAAGTCCTTTTCGATTCTAGGTCTCTTGCTTCGTCTTGGTTCATCATCCTGAACCTCTGGAGCAGAAGAACTGACATGCGTGTGGAGCTCTTCAGACACATTAGGGACATCCTCCGGTGCTGAAGACGACGAGGGGGTAGTGGCGTTCTTCTTCAATGGGAACAGATGCTCAAAAAACTCGGCGTCTCTTGCCTCAGATATGGAAAGATCATATAAAGACATGAATCTGTAGGCATCGCTGTTTTTGGCACATCCGATTAGAACACAGTCATAGGTCTTGGGGCCTATGTTGGTTCTCTTCGGAGGAGGTAGACCGACTTTAGCTAAACACCCCCACACCTTCAAGAAACTCAAGTTGGGGGCGTAACCCTTCCATAACTCATAGGGGGTCTTGTCAAGATTCTTGTGAGGAACCCTGTTAAGAATATGACAAGCTGAGAGAACAACTTCCCCACACATCTCGTCTGGAAGATCGGAACTTAGAAGCATTGCATTCATCATGTTCTTCAAAGTTCTGTTCTTGCATTCAGCTACTCCATTCTGTTGCGGTAAGTAGGGCGCACTCAACTCGTGAATAATTATGTTCTTCTCGCAGAAGTCGTCTAGGAAGTTTGAGCCATACTCTCCGCCTTGATCAGATCTAACTCTCTTGATCTTTCGATCAAGTTGGTTTTCCACTTCATTCTTATATTTGATGAACATCTCTTCAGCCTCATCTTTTGTTCGAAGCAAGTATACTCGGGTAAACCGTGAACAATCATCGATGAATGTCACGTAGTAATGTTTACCACCTTTACTCCTAGTATTCTTGAAATCAGCTAAGTCGAAGTGAATTAAGTGTAGGAGATTTGAATGCCTTTGAGTTACTGGTTTACATGCCTTTCTTGTAAACTTTGCTTCGACACAAGACTGACATTTGGATAATTGTGAGGATGGTAATTCAGGTATTATAGATAAGCTCCTTAGCCTTTTAATAGATTTTTCATTTACATGACCCAATCTACCATGCCAAAGATCTATTGACTCAGAGATGTAAGCAGAAGTTGAAGCTTTATTACCAATAACGGAATCAACATTGATTACAAAGAGTCCATTGCTATAATACCCTTTCCCCAAAATACTATCCTTGAAACTAAATACAACTGTATCAGCTTCAATCACAGTCTTCAGTCTAGCTTTGTTGAGAAGAGGACCCGAGATGAGGTTGAGAGCAAGCGTCTTCCCAGAGGTCAGCTTCAGTGTTATCTTTCCTAATCCAGCAATCGCTGTAGTTGAGTCTTTCCCCATATAGACGACCTCTCTAGGTGCAGCTTCTACAAAGTTGGTGAACATGTCCTTGTGCATACACATGTGGCGAGTTGCAGATGAATCCAGCACCCAGTCTATGGAGTTAGCCACCATATTTGCCTCTACCACCACTGCAGCAATGATGTCATCATCTTCAGTAATGTTAGATCGAGCAGGAGTTGACCTTTGACGCTGAGAACATTGGTACGCCTTATGCCCATCCTTCCCACAAACCCATCATTTGACTTTCACACGGTTTTGAGTTGATCCGGTCAGAGGTGTAGGAATTTCGACCGACTTCTTCTTGAACTGGTCCTTCTTAGGTTGGACTCCCATTTTGCCTTTGCCTTTCGCCTTGAAGTTTGGAGGGCCAGATGACTCCACGATATTTGCCTTGACAGAATGAATTGATAAATAATCCATTTTCCTTCAGGCGGTTTGTCTCCTCGGTTCGCATGTGGGATATCAGCTCTTGCAGGGGGAGATCCTTCTTCTTGTGCTTGAGGTGGTTTCGGTAGTCATTCCATGAAGGTGGAATTTTCTCGAGCAGGACATTTGCTAGAAAAATCTCGTCCATTTTCATTCCCTCGTTCACGATATCAGTGGATAGGTTTTTGTTCAGATGTATTTGGTCCATGATGGGCTTAGAATCCACCATCTAGAAGGCGAGCCATTTCCCAACCACATATTTCTTCTTTCCAACATCATCAGCCCCATATTTCTTCTCTAGTGCGTCCCAAATAACTTTAGCGGACGTTTGAGCCATAAAAAAATCAAATAACGGGTTCGTCATTTGATTTAGAATATGGTACCTGGCAGTCTTGTTATCCTTTTCGTATTTCTTAATGTCATCCTGATTTTTCCTCAGGATGACAGCTATTGGGGGAGTTTGTTCGGGATCGAAGGGATCATGCACAGAGTAGGGAAGCGGGGGAGCATGCAAAAGAACATGGTCTATCTCTAGTTGTTCAAAGTACATAAATATCTTGGTTGCCCAGCGACGGTAATTCGTACCGTCAATAAGTTCTAACTTAGTAGCATGCATGTTGGTAGAACTAGACATTGTAGTAGGCAGATGTGACTAATAATTGCTTTCAAATTGTTGAGATAAGATACCCGGAATGACGTGGCATGCAACACCGTATCAAAATCCTTTTGTTGTCGATATCTGATACTGAGCAGATGAAGAAGAATAAATAAGAACCGCGCCGTGGTAAGGAGGCCACTGTCTTGAAAGCAAATATTCCGGGTGAACCGAGGTGGTGATCGAATCCGGTTGCTTCCGAGGTTAACATGGTTGTCCCTCAGATGTGAGCCCACTCGCACAGCTGAGGCTTGAACAATGTAGACTTTGACCAGGAAAAAAAAGATCTTACCAAAGAATTTCTGCCGATTGAACAAACAACAGTCTGGAATAGGAGTGTTCAAATAACCGGGAATAGTGAAAACCAACCTGAACCGAAACCGAGGAGATCGGTAACTGAACCGATCGGTTCGGTTGGGTCAGTTCGGTTATGGGGTGTAACCAAATCCTGTTCGGTTCGGTTTTCGGCTACGGGACCCCGGGAACTACCCATAACCGAACCGAACCAAATAACCGATACACTCTAAAAGTTAAAGTGCTTCTAACGTGATTCAAAACTGGGTCTAGACTGGAGCAAGACAACATAACCTCTACCACTGCGCCACCAATCTATTTATGCCTCATAGTACATAGTATATTATAAATATAAACATTGGACACTCGCCCAAACCCTAAACCTAAGTTTATTATAAATACATCTCTTGTAATTAGATTTTCACTTTCACTTTTTATAAAACCTAGCACAACTCCGACGATGACCAAGGCGAGAGCTCCGACGCCGATTGACGGCGAGATAAGAACCGGTGAGCTCCTTTCCTCTTCAGTCTTCTAATTTCTTGATTTTTTTGTTTTGTTTATGCATGTGTGTGGATCGATTTGCTCGAGATATGTTTCTTGAATCCACTAATTGTTTCATAGCTTCGTTTGTAATATTTTGGTGTAGTTACTGTTTTTTTGGTATGAATTGTTACCTGGCTGACTCGTTTTTGTTTTGAATTTGTGGATCTGAATTTTTGTTGATGATGCACTTGAAATTTTGAAATGTGTTTGTGATGTTTTTTTAATCTGATTCGTATTTGTGAGTCCCTGGATCTGATGCTGCGAGACTGTACTGATTATACTCGGGTTTGAATAGTTTTATGTGCATGCAATATTTTGAGTACTGAATTTTTCCCAAAGGTACGAGTTTAGTTTCTGTCTATGTTGTTCGCATATGACAAATAAATATGTTTTTTTTGAACATTTTATTTGTGGGGGAAAGGGGAGGTGGGTAATTAGGAAGATGTTTTGAGCTGTGGTACAAGTGATTGTGGACTGTTAGTGGGCTTTGTATGATGGAAATTGCTTGGTTGGTTAATGCTAGATTATTGTACCTTTGGGTCTTGAAATGCTTAAAAACTAAAAAGAAGAAGATGAAGAATTGGGCTGAATTTTGTCGAAAGATGGATAGTGGTGTGATTGTGAACATATGTGGCACATAACCTTTATGATGAATCTTGTGAAATTTTCATAGTAGTGTGCAAATGCATTCACTAATATTAGGCTCTTTTATGGTGTTTATACAAGATATCAATCGCAGTGTGCAAATGCATTCGTCTTTGATACGGAGACTCTCACTAGAAACAGAACTGGAGGTTAGTATGATAGATTACTTTGATATTTTATGATGATGAAATGCTTTTTACTTGTATTGTTCGATTTGAGTTAATGATTTATGTTCTCTATATGTTTGTATACGCACTACATTTTTTTAATGTAAGCAAGTTGAAGAAGTAAATTAGAAGTTGGATTGTAAGTCACACTAATGGACTAATATTATATGGAAGTTGGATTGTAAGTCACACTAATGGACAAATTATCCGCCATAATATTAATTTCTTGTACTTTTGCTCTTATCATTCTCGAATATGTGTGCAATTATCATATCGTATATGATATTATGCACAATGTCACTGATCATCACAGTTCCTTTTCTACACGAATCTGATTAATGGGTTTCTGATTAATGTATTTTTTTAATGTATAAGGAGAAATTCAGTGTAGCTTTTTTTTCCGAGTAAACTAATGACAGATATAATCTAGTTTGGACCCTAAGATGTAGACACTGGAACCAATCAGTGTTTGGTGTGATATGATCCAGCTATTTTATTCTACTGTTTCTTTTTTATTTAAATGAGCTATTTTTAGTATACTTAACTTAGCATACTTAACTTGATATGCGTGAAAATGTTTTTGGTGCCTTAGGAATCAAATAATGCATATCATTTGGTTATTAGTATGCTTAACTTGGTAATCTTATCATTTATGGATCTGATTCATGATCTAGAGTGTTATGATTTGTTTTGATTATTGATTGTATTTGATTTTCAGGAAATGTAATGTTGTTGAACTTGAAAGTTGGAATGTTGTTGCTGCCTGCTGTTGGACTTGGAAGTTCAATAATATCTTGAGAAAGTTTTTGCCTTGCTGTTGTTGACCTGTTTTTGTTTATGAATTTTGTAAGTTTTAAGGTTTTTTGAACTGTATTTGGACACTTGGACTGTATTGTTGACTGTTTTTTGGACTGTATTATTGGCTTGATGCTTCACTTGCTTGGATGTAAAACTGAAAACAGAATCATATTAAGATTGGATCTGGATGTTAAACACTAGAACTAAAAACATATTAGAAATGCTATATTTGATTTGATTTTTGCAATTGGATTTGAACTAATTTGTGATAAGTTGACTGCACTAGATTGGGCATAAAAAGGCCCAAATAAATGGCCCATGTATCTTCCGGTTCACCGATCAAACCGAACCGATCGATTATCGGTTATAACCGAACCGACCGATCAACCAACGGTTCGGCTCTCGGTTTTCAAGTTCCAATAACCGAACCGGTCAGTTCGGTTCGGTTAACTCTGGTTCGGTTAACTCCGGTTCGGTTCGGTTACTAAATTGCGAACACCCCTAGTCTGGAAGACCGTCTGATTGTGCAATCGAAGAAAGACGAAGGAAGAAAGCTGAAAAACAGTTCGAGAATAATTTTGGCAGCGAGATGTTATTTTTGGTAGCAAGATGTGTGTGTCAAATGGAGAGACACCCCTCAATATTTATAGAAATATCTGAGGGGAAATCAATTTAACTCACATTTAAAGACACATTAAATCAGCCCATCAATTCCTATTTGAATTCAAAACAAATCTGTTTTTACTAAAAGTTTTTTTATTATAACCAAAACTAAAATCAGGTTTAGCCCGCACCGCAGGTGCTCTACCGAGACCCAAAAGCCCAAAGCCGAGCCGAGCCGGTGCCAGTGCCCGAGCCGGACTGACGGCGGCGGCGGCGCGCGTGTGGGTTTGGCCCAATCCTCAAGTTACCCCTTATTAGGCCCACACAAACTACAAAGGAGAGAAAAAAAATTTTAACCCAAAATACCTTTTCAATTCTATCAATGTGGGATTCCAACAAAATAGGCTTTTAACCAATCAAACCCCAACAAAATAGGCTTTTAACCAATCAAACCCCAACAAGATGTAGGCGAGTTGAGCAGGAAATCGATCTCGTGGTCGACGATAACGCCGCTGCTGTGGTTGATGGTTCCGCGCTTGAAGAAGTGAGCTCAGCGAGTCATGGGTCCGGAGAGCCTTGGGCTTTGAAAAACTCCATTGCTAGAGCTACGGTGACCCATCTCTGTGCTACTGCTCTCGATTAGGAGCCCGACACTGTGAAATTGTTATTAACGCGCCACACACACCTCTCTCTCTGTTTCTCTCTCTTCGTGGCTTCGTGCAGTGAATATATTTTCGCGAATTTGATGGATTCTATACTCTGATTTTTATGTAAAGCAAAATTAAACGTATATTTCCGATAAAATAAAGTAAATTCTATATAATTTCTCATCATTACCGTTATAATTTATTTTCAAAATGAAGAAAAATCAACTCAACTCTAATCTATTTCTATTTTAATGTGATGGGAATTTTACTCAGTTTTTTTTTCCTTTTCCTTTTCCTTTTAAAATGATATTTAACTTTATAGTATATGAATTTTTTTTGAAGTGGAGATGATCTCAAGGCGAGTTATAGTGCTTGATACTTCTGCACTATTAATCTCGCGATCAAGATTCCTTAGAGCATTAGCAGCTAAAGAGTGTGCTACGTTGTTACCTGATTTAGGAATAAAAGAAAATACAACATTAAGAAAATTATTACAATAATATTTACAGTCTCTGACAATTGAGTCTATGGGAGAGAGAGGGGAAGTCTGAGCGTTTAGGAGAGTCCAAAGCACTTGAGAATCAGTCTCAAAGGTAACTATGTTCTCTACCTTTCGAAAAGGCCTCAATTAGGGAGATTTTTTAGTACTCTTGCACCAGTAATGTAAGGTCTCAAACTGAGATATCAGCTCACTTTTGGTGGGCTATTCGGAGAATGAGAACCGATGTAGTATGGAAAAACAAGAACGAAAATGGCCAAGCAATTACCTTAGTGGCGAACTATTCCAAATCTGAATGGTTGGGGACGCATGCAAGGGCGGTTGGAAATCCTAAGCCATTTGTTCCTCGATCCTAGGCTAAACCTAATCGGAGATGGGTCAAGATCAATTCAGGTGCAGCTATAGATCTGGAAGGAGAAACAATAGGAGGCAGTTTGATATGTCGTGACGATGAAGGACGCTTCTGAGGAGCTCGATGGTTCAGAAGAATTGGGAGAATGGACCCATTGACGGGCGAAACTATGGTGCTAAGAGAGGGGATGTTGTGAGCATACATATTTAAAACATATGCAATATTGGCATTTCTTGCATGCATGTCTAATTGTAAGAATACTAATTGAGGATGTATGATATATGGACAATAATATAAAAAAATGATAAGAAGATGTTGCTCGTGAATGAACAATTGATAAATTGACAATTCAAAATTAAATTGGAAATAACGTACGTGCATGATTTGGTCTATAGGAATATGAGGGATAATGACACTTTGTTACACCTGACTGTAGCGAAATGACACGTTGTTACACTTGACTATAATGAAATGACACTTCATACATTAACTAACTTCCTCTCTATTTTAATATTTTGATTATTTGTATTGACAACTGAACCCTAAAATGTCTGAAATACCTAAACTACTCTTGATTTTGATTTCAATTATGTCCGGTTTATTGCGGACCGGTAGCTCCCCAAATTCAATTCCATTATGAATTTGAACCAAGTTCAAATTCAGTTCCGCCACTATCAGTCTGTAGTAAATTGGGCAGAATTGAAATCAAAACTATTAGTAGTTTGTGCATTTTAGAGGTAAGTTGTCAACAATAATAGTCAGGGTACTAAAAATGAAAAAAAATTAGTTAAAGGTATGAAAGTTTCATTTTGTTGTAGTTAGGTGTAATAAAGTGTCATTATTCTGGGACATGACGATGACAGGTCAAATTTTTAACAATATGTTGCTGCAATGAGACAACAATTGACTATTTAAATTTTACACACCTTATTTAAAAATTGCCTTACTGTATTGCAACGGCTTGCATGTTGTTTTTTGTGCATTTTTATCAATCTATACTGTTTATATTCTGGACATTGAAAGGAACTACAATATTAAACTAATTACAAATGTGAGTATTATATTCTCATTAAGCAGAATAATAAAAGGAGAGTAGAGTTTTCAACATTTGAGGTATGTTCGATCGACCATAGAATCTATATATATGAGTTGGATATTTACTGTGATTTTAAGAAATCTTCTTCAACCTCTGGATGTTTTAACATTTTGGAATACTGTGTTTGTGTAATGCATTTATAATTAAATGTTGGCTTCTTGGTAATAAGGGCATCTCCACTGGTACTCTATATATTTAAAATAATATAAAAGTAATTTGCATTCAAATTAGGGTAGAAAGTCAATTTTTTCATGTTTAACTTAAATAATGCTCTCTACATTTAAGCTACGTATATTGATTCATTAATATATTTTCTTACTTTTAAATAATAAAAAGTTGGTCGGAGAGAGAGTAAAGTAAGATAAAGTATAATAAAAAATAAAAGGTAATATGAGAGAGAATGTGGGTAGTTCCTCACATTTTCACTATCATTCTCCTTACATGTAAGGAGAGGGAAATGAAACGTGGGGAACTCACTATTGTAGTGAGTCATATAGAGAGCCTCATTGGAATGCAATTTTTACATTTTCACTCCATACAATAACTTTTTACGTATTGTAAAGAGTCACATTGGAGATGCTCTAATATTGCAAATTTAAAACCGAAGTTATTTGGTTTTGGATCTTTGGCTCCAGCGTGATACCTGCCATATTCTTTTATTAGAGATTTTAGAGGTTCTTAAACGGTAAAATAGTAAATACTAATACGATATCTTACTGAATTTAGGTTATGTGGATGTTAATATTGAATATAATTCTCTCTGACTTGTTTAAAATTATGTAATTCACGAAAATACAAACATTTTTTTTATTAAGGATAAGAATAGTGCTCGTCTTAATCAACTAGACCAATTCTCAAGAATTTTCTTATAGAGAATTATACGAGAATTTTTAAGCATGAGAATGATATATTTTTTCGTGCAAGACATATTGAGATCCATATATTTCAGATGTGACATTCTCTATGTGGACCAACACTTTTCTTCATTCTCGCGTTGTGTTCGTTCACAACATAGTGAGGTCTCATATAAATAGCACAAGGCTTTGGAAGTTAAAGGATAGATACTCGAAAATGTGTCAGACGGTGATTAAGAAAAAATAGATATTGAAGAACGAGTGTCAATCATTTTTTGTCCAAAAAGCGATGTTGATTTCTTGGTTGACAGTGAGGTCGCATCTGCAAAAATGTGGTTCAAATTATATGCAAACTTCTAAAAAATCAAATATGTTTGAAATCCGAAGATGCTTATTAGACTTCAAAGACATTAGTTTAGAGATAGATGACGAAGATCATACACTTATACTACTACTTATTTCCGAAGTCATGCTCAAACATTAAAGTTTGTACGTGGTAAGCTTACAATAAATGAGACTAGGAAATGACTAGGTAAGCTTATACTCTCTCTCTCTCGTACTCTGGTCACCTTGCCTCCGGCCACCTCGTGTTGGGATTTTGTGCCCTAACACAATGTATTTTCAATATATTCATGTAATGAGATTATTAGTTGAAATAAAATCGACATTTATATTACTAAGTGTTGTAGTAATATCTTAAGTATGATTTGATTTGTATCATTGATGTGTCAACACATGATAGTAGATCTACAAATCAGATAAAATCACACTTAAGACGTCACCGATCAGAATAGCTTCTAAATAAGCAATCGGTATGAGGCTAACTCTAAATGATCACGCTCTACTGATCATGGGCAGAAGGGGGCTGGAGTTAGGTCATAGTATCGCCAGACGGGATGATATAGGACGACCCGATCGGGAGTATGTTACATAGATACAGTCATGAACATACTCATATGTTGGTACGTGAAATCACATCCTCAGACGGAAGGATCTTTGAGGTCACTATGTGATGAGTGACGAGTTTGACTCAGTCTAACGTCTCATGTGAAAGGGTTACAATAACGGCTGTGATTGGCTCGATCACGAGTCACATGAGTTGACTCAATAGATCGCTGAAAGATTTATCCCTCATACAGACGTATGAGCATGTATTTGTTTAGGTCACTTGATGAGTACAACTGAAATACAATAGCATGGCCATGTAGTCGATACAAAGTATCAGTTACAATTCAGTTAACTCAGATCAAGAAGCAGGACAATTGAACGAGGATGACTTGTCTATGCCTTGTGGTTGTCAAGATATCAAGAGGATAAACGGATAGTTTCATGTACGACAAGGTTAAGTCGAAATCTCGATAATCACAAGCGTTTGGTAATCATGATGTCTTGCTAAAGGCCACTCATGATGAAAAGGGTAAAATGGTAATTTTACCAGTCCGCCAAAGTGTTGTGAGCCTAGAGGGTCAGACACTAAAGGTTGAGTAAAACGGATGGAATCATGAGAGAGATAAATTCCGGTTTTGGATTAAACCGGATTAGACAGTTTTCGGTTTACGATTAAACCGAAAATCAAGAACGGTTTAGTTGGACCAATTAATTAGAATCTAAACCAACATATTTAATTAATTTATTTTAAGCTAAACAGGCCTAGCCAGATTGGGCTAAGCCAGAATGAGCTTCTCTATTTAATTAATTAATAAGCTTTGGGCTTTAAGCCCATTAAGACTTTTAATTAATTAATTTCTAAAAGAGATATAAAAGAGAAATTTTTAGATTTTTAATTAGAAGATATTTTTTTCAAAAACCCTAGCCCTCTCTCTCTCTCTCTCTCTCTCTCTCTCTCTCTCTCTCTCTCTCTCTCTCTCTCTCTCTCTCTCTCTCTCTCTCTCTCTCTCCTGGCCGATTTCGGCCCCTCCCTCTCCTTCCCCGTTTTGCTTGCTTCGATCTTCTAGCTAAGATCGTTGTGAGTATCTTCGGATTGCTCTTCCTGTGTGGACGTTCTTTAGAGGTCTTTGAATCCAATTTAGTGACAAAGGGATTTCGATTCAAGGTAATCTTGTAATTTATTTTCTAGCCTAGGTCTCATGATCAGTTAATGATCATGTAAGATCCGTAAATTAAAGTTGACTTTTGAGGTTAATTTCTTGTATGGGCATGAAATTAATTTATTGGAACCCTAAAAAATTCCTTCATCTCACTACCAGCGAATGAGATTCATTTTTTCAAGCTCACCTCTTCCATTTTTTCTGGTCAGTAAGCGAGCTCCATTTTTTCCAGCGAGTGAGCTCCATTTTTTCAAACTAGCGTCCTCCATTTTTTTCGTCGAGTGAGTGAGCTCCTCAACTCTTCCATTTTTTTCGGCGAGTGAGCTCCATTTTTCTTCGAGCTCACCTACTCCATTTAAGAGTGAATGAGCTCCATTTTTTCGAACTCACCTCTTCCATTTTTTCCAGCGAGTGAGTGAGTTTCCTTTTTTCCCGCGAGTGAGCTCCATATTTTTCGAGCTCACCTCCTCCATTTTTTTCGACGAGTCATTGAACTCTATTTTTTTTATCTCACCTCTTTAATTTTGTCTGACAAGTAAGTGAACTCCATTTCTTCTAGTAAGTGAGCTTCGATTTGTTGTCATCGCCAGTGGTTTGAGGCCGGAGGCGAGTGTTGGAGGGGCCGGAGGTAAGCATCAGGCCCACGTAGAAGAAGAAGAAGAAGAAGAAGTTTCTTGATTTCAAAATTGAACGGTTCAATTATGGTTTATTAAACCAGGTCAATTTTAGGGGAAGTTTAGGTATTTTTTTATATTTTATGAGCAATTTGTTCAAAAGTGATAGTTAGGTACTGAAAAAAGGAAAAAAAAAGTTAGGGTATGAAAGTGGTATAGTTAACTGTACAAGAATGTCCTTTTCCCATGAGACTAAAACTTCATTTCAAGTGGGTGACCTTGGAAAGATTGCAACTAATGATATGGCTAGTGGTGATAGCAAAGAGCAAATGACAACAACAACAACAACGACGACGGCGACAACAACAACAACAAATATATTATGTTTCAATTTTTTTTGAATGAAACATATGATTGTTTCTTCACTGGTGTTGAAGAGGAAAATTTTGATAATTGGTTACTTGATTATGCGACCTCTCATCTTACGACTCTAAATAAAATGTTGTCTACTACTGATGAAAACAATGATGTTGGAATAGTTTTGTTGGGAAATGACTATTTTTGTAAAATGTTGGGGTTAGGTATAATATGTGAGACTTGTATTGGGAATAATAGAAAAATCATATTTCTGAAGGTGTTCTGGACTCTAGCAGGGCCGGCTCTATAGCTTAGCAAAAAAAGCAACCGCTTTAGGCCTCAACTCAATCAAAGGCCCAATTTTTTATATATACATACACAAAAATGTAAATATGATAAGTTTTTAATCATATATATATATATATATATATATATATATATATATGTATATACATACAATATGTACATATATATGTATATACATACAATATGTACATACATATGTACATACATATATATGTACATATATATGTACATACATATATATGTACATATATATGTACATACATATATATGTACATATATATGTATATACATATATATGTATATATTGTATGTATATATATATATATATGTATATGTATATATATATATATATATAGGTATGTATATATATATATATAGGTATATATATATATATATATACATATTTTTATCTCAATATTATTTGACCATTTACAAAACTATTAAAAATGTAAATATGATAAGT